>BDMV01000012.1:25684824-25698674 GCA_008326285.1 Oryza officinalis | reverse complement strand
TTGGGCCAATAGAAATGATCACCGAGCAGTTCATAAGTTTTCTTTTGTCCAAAGTGTCCTGTTAGCCCTCCTCCATGTGATTCCTGCAACAAAAGCAATCTAACCGAGGAATTTGGCACACAAAGTTTGTTAGCTCTAAAAAGAAATCCATCATGTATGTGATATTTCTCCCAACCCTTTCCATCTTTGCACTGATTATAAGGTTCTGAAAATTCAGGATCATCATTATACAAATCTTTCAAACTTTCAAGACCCAAAACTTTTACCTCAAGTTGGTTTAGCAACACAATTTTTCGAGACAAAGCATCAGCAACAACATTGTCTTTACCTTTCTTATATTTTACAATGTATGGAAATGTTTCGATGAACTCAACCCATTTGGCATGGCGCCGGTTCAGCTTTGCTTGCCCTTTCAAATATTTCAAAGCTTCATGATCGGAATGAATAACAAACTCTTTTGGCCATAAGTAGTGCTGCCAGGTCTCAAGAACACGCACCAAAGCATACAATTCTTTATCATATACAGAATAATTCAGTTGAGCACCTCCCAATTTTTCACTAAAATATGCTACAGGTTTTCCTTGCTGCATTAAAACTCCTCCTATTCCAATTCCACTAGCATCACATTCTACTTCAAAAGTTTTAGTGAAATCAGGTAGAACAAGTAAGGGTGCTTCAGTCAAACGTTTCTTTAATTCTTGAAAAGCATTTTCTTGCGAATTTCCCCATTTAAAATCAACACCTTTCTTTGTCAATTCATTCAAAGGAGCAGCAATGGTACTGAAATCTCTCACAAACCTTCTATAAAAACCAGCAAGGCCATGAAAACTTCTTACCTGACTTACATTCGTAGGGGTTGGCCAATCCTTGATGGCTTTCACCTTGGTCTCATCAACTTCTATTCCTTTTCCTGAAACAACAAAGCCAAGGAACACAACATGGTCTGTGCAAAAACTGCACTTCTCAAGGTTAGCAAATAATTTCTCCTTTCGGAGCTCATCCAAGACTTGTCGAATGTGATTCACATGTTCTTCAAAGGACTTGCTGTAAATCAAGATGTCATCAAAATAAACAACCACAAATTTTCCAATGAATGCTCTCAAAACATGGTTCATTAATCTCATGAAAGTACTTGGAGCATTAGTCAAACCAAAGGGCATAACTAACCATTCATACAACCCAAATTTTGTTTTAAAAGCAGTTTTCCATTCGTCTCCAGCTTTCATTTTTATTTGATGGTAACCACTTCTCAAATCAATTTTAGTAAATATGGTGGAACCACTCAATTCATCAAGCATGTCATCTAACCGTGGAATAGGATGGCGATAGCGAACAGTGATATTATTTATAGCTCTACAATCAACACACATCCTCCAAGAACCATCTTTCTTAGGTACTAAGATCACAGGAATAGTACAAGGACTTAAACTTTCACGAACAAAACCTTTATCAAGAAGTTCTTGCACTTGCCTTTGTATCTCCTTTGTCTCTTCAGGATTGGATCGGTATGGTGGACGGTTAGGGAGTGCAGCCCCTGGAATGAGATCAATTTGATGCTCAATTCCACGAATCGGAGGTAGTCCAGCCGGCATTTCTTCTGGAAAAACATCTTTGTAGTCCTGCAACAGATGAGACACAACACTAGGAAGAGATGTGATATTGTTAGCTGAAATTAAAATGTCTTTGCACACAAGTACAAAGAGCACTTGATCTGGGTTATTCCTCACTTCTCTTAGTTCTGATTTTGTGGTTAGCATGACTAGATGCTCTCCCTCTCCTTTCTTTTTATCTCTCAAATTTGGCTTGTGGCTCTCACTCACCGAATTTATAGATGGCACTCATGTTCTTTTTCTCTTCTCCTTCCTTACTTGCTGGAATAATTTCAGATTTCTTTTGCAAGTGCTCGGCCATGATTTGTTGAGGTGTCATAGGCTTGAGCACAAACTTCTTCCCCTTCAAATCTACCGTGTATTGATTTGTTCTCCCACAATGTTGGCTATATCGATCATATTGCCATGGTCTTCCAAGCAGCAAGTGACACACCGACATGGGTGCCACATCACACTCCACCGTGTCAACATATTCCCCAATCTTGAATGGGACTTTCACCTTATATCCAATCTTGATATCTCCTGAATCATTCAACCATTGGACATGATATGGATGAGGGTGTCGCTGCAGTTTCAAACCAAGCTTGTCAACCATCTCACGACTAGCAAGATTATGGCAGCTCCCACCATCAATGATCACCTTCACTACTTTATCTTGCACTTTCGCTCTAGTTTGAAATAAATTGTGTCGCTGCCCATTTTCAGCTTCCTTCATTTGGACACTCAAAATTTGAGCGACCACAAGAGCAGCACCCTGCTCAAACTCGCAGCCCGTATGGTTCTCATTTTCATGGGCTTCCTCTTCAGCTTCTTCCTCAACTTCCTCTTCACTAGCTGATTCATACTCTCCATTATCATTCACAATGATTACCCGATTATTTGGGCATTCCCTAATCACATGCCCACGACCTCCACACTTGAAGCACTGAATTCCACTGCTCTTGGCTGTAGAACCTACCGAAGTAGAGGTGGAAGCCGCTGGTTTAGAGCTCATATTTGGGGCAGCAGTGTTCTTCACACTTTGAACATTAGAACGTGACCCTCCACTTGAACTTTTTACCAATGATGGTGCAGCAGCAAACTTTGTTACTGACTTATTTCCTCCAGAAAAATTCTTTGTACCAAATGACAAGGACTTGCTACTCTTAGCATCTTGCTGCAGTTGGCGTTCAGCTTTGGTTGCTTGATGTACCAAATCAATTAGATGTCGGTACGGCTGAAACTCAACAATACGTTGAATGTTGCGATGCAGTCCAGCCATGAATCGTGCAATGGTTTGCTCTTCATCTTCATGCAGATCGGCCCTGATCATAGCCTTCTCCATCTCCTTATAATATTCTTCAATAGAGAAACTTCCTTGCTTCAGATTTTGTAGCTTATCAAAAAGATCACGTCGATAGTGCCTGGGCACAAACCGATGCCTCATTTCTCTCTTCATTTCTTGCCATGTTGCAATAGGATGTTCTCCTTCTTCTTCAAGATCATGAAGGAGTTGCTCCCACCAAATCAGAGCATATCCTTCAAACTCCAGAGATGCCATGGCTAGTTTCTTCTCTTCGGAATAATTATGCAGACGAAAGATCTTTTCCACTTTTAACTCCCAAGTGAAATAAGCTTCAGGATCAGATCCTCCCTCAAATTTTGGCATGGTAAATTTCAGTTTGCCAAACCTCTCCTCACGATTGCCTCCTCTATTTCGTCGGCGATCAAAACGAAGTTGGGAGTGATTATCATCATCCTCATCTTCAGATTCTTCATGATCATTGTTTCTTCGATTACGACCTCTTCCTCTACCATGTGCAGCACCTCGATTTCTTCTCTCTTGTTCTCTTGCCCTCCGAGCAGCAGTGCTTCCATCACTATCATCTCCATGTTCACCTTGGTTGCTTGCACCACCACGAGGTGGTCGGTTTGCTCGGATTTCAGCCATCAAGGCCTGAAGGTCTTGAGACAACCGATCTTGCCTCTCTTCTAAGCTCTGCCTCAATTCATTAAATTGTGCCATAGTGACACAATCATCTATCTCAACTCCACCCATCTTCCTGTAAAGGTTAGCTCACAACAAATAATATGTTGTAGTGGAAATGGAAATATTTGGTAGCTCTCTCAACCTCACCTCTCTTACCAACCGAAGCTCTTATGAAATCCCTGCAGGTTACAGAAACAATTGTGGCGGTATCCGAGAGTGATGGTTGGAAGAATACAAGATTAGAGTATACCAATTACGATGGCTTTTATGTGGAGCTTGGTGGGGAGTGATAAACAAGGAAAACAATCTGAGTTCTAGTTGTTGTAATGTTAAATAGCAATCCAAACTAGAAGTTCCCTGCCTAGTGCTGATCACAAGATATGAGTGCAGAAAATAGATCGAACACACGCGCAAAGAAAAATTCAGATTTGATGCAAACAAGGATTATGCTTAGGATGCAGGTGTTGCAATCAAACCCAAGCAAAACTTTGCACCAAAAGATAGATAGCAATCTGGTGTGTTTCTAGATAAAAATTTCAGCACTTGCACACATAAACCAAACTGAACTTTGTATTCTTCTTGCTCAATCTTTCTCAACCCCCTTTTTTTTTCAGCAATCTTTCTCTCCTTTTTTTACACTTTTTTTTATAGAACTAAGAATAAGATCAGATATCACACTTGAACACTTAATGATAGAAACAAACACAACCAGTAGCTATAGATTGATAGGATCAAAGTTAACACAAAGGATGATATAGGCTGTTTTTTTTTGTGGGGATTTTTCAGATATATAAATATATAAGAGGCACAAAGGACACACGAAGGATTGATGATAAGCAACTAAACAAAGATTCTAATGGATAGAAACTTAACAAAACTCACAAGAATAACAGATTGAAAACAAAGGGCTATGACAAATATTTTTATGGCTTTTTGGTGTATAGGACGAACACAAATATATAAGTAGCTAGGGATAATGAAACCTACCGTGGTAACGAAAGCTCTGATACCAGATGATACACCACGGATTCCCGATCTTCACGACGTAGGTTCAATCTCCAGATAACTAGCTTCAAGAAGCCAAGATAACTTGCTGCAAGCAGCGATAACTAGTGCAACCTGACGAATAAGACTCGAAGCCAACCACCGTCTTTAACCGGCAACCTGAATCGAGGATTCGTCCAACCACACTCTCAAGGAACCAACCAACACAACCTACAATCAATCAAGGAGAACCTTGAAGGGAGTAGGAGCACCAATTGGGAGCGGATGAAGCCGCCGCTTCTGTAAATCCCACGAAGGAAATCACAAGAGCAAAGGGGTAGAGATCACTCTCAAAATTTGTTAGCACACAGCTGAACAAAGGGGGTCTATATTTCTATCATCAAAATCATCAGTTTATAATGAGTCTAGGGGGTATTTATACTAGCAACAGCCCTGCTAGATGGGTGAAATCACGAAATGCAAAAGATAGCTCGGACTGTGTGAACAGGCCTCTTGGCTGTTGGTCTTCTGCGCAGTCTTCAGTGTTTTGTTAATAACTCCACCTAGGAAACTCCAAATGGTGCACCGTTTGTTGCGTTGGAACGTTAACTTGATATGCTTTCAGAACATGTATGGTGTGCCTCACGAAATGTTGTAGATTGGTACAGTTTTGCACGTCAACTTAAACATCAGGCTGACTGTTAAACTTCTGAGCAGTCTTGACTAATCTGAACATAACTGTTGATTGCGACGTCCAATTGAGGTGGGGCTGATTGCATTTGAAAGTAGACTTCACTAGTTTTCTAACAAGTCCTCATGGGCCTCTAAAGCTTCACGGAATCAATAGTTATGACAGTTTCTTTAGCTGGTCCATTTTTGACTGGTTCGTTTTCTTCACTGTAACAACACCGAACTGGTCCGTTTTCTTCACTGCAATGGCACCTCCTTGAGTGTTCCTATCTTTCTCCTTAGTGAACCTGAGTAATAACAAAGTGCACGACTTAGGTAGTATATAATTCTTGTTAATATGAAAATCAATTTCAAAAAGTAGCGCATGCACCTCTTGTTGCAGCTTCTTAGCTCAGCTACGTGTAATCGGTCCATCAAATGCTTGGGCTGGTGTTGATGTAGCTTGATTTGGAGGTTGCAACATGTTGTCGGATGGCGTGGTCATATCATCCTCCCCCTCTTGAAAACGAGTCGTCCTCGACTCTGAAGTATCTTCACTTGTGAATGGTGATAAATCAGCAACATTGAAGGTGTTGCTCACGCCATAGCTTGCTAGGAGTTCTATCTTGTATGCATTATCATTGATCTTTGTAAGAACACGAAATGGACCATCTCCTCGTGGCATCAACTTGGATTTGCGCTGATCAGGAAAACGATCCTTGCGCAAGTGAATCCACACTAAGTCCCCTGGTTCAAACAACACTTTCTTCCGATGTTTGTTCATACTTGCAGCCTTGCGTGTCGCCTTCAGCTCAATTGCTTCTTTGGTCTTCTCGTGTATCTTCTTTACATATGCAGCACGCTTGGAGGCCTCCATATTTGTTCTTTCGTGTAATGGCAAAGACAACAAATCTATCGGAGCAATAGGTTTGAAACCATAGACAATTTCAAAAGGACACAAATTAGTGGTAGAGTGTACTGCCCTGTTATAAGCAAACTCCACATGTGGCAAGCATTCTTCCCAAATCTTCAAGTTCTTTTTCACTATTGTTCGCAGCAACATTGACAATGTTCGATTCACCACTTCAGTTTGTCCATCGGTTTGAGGATGACAGGTGGTGGAGAACAAAAGCTTGGTTCCAAGCTTTACCCATAATGTTTTCCAAAAGTAGCTCACAAATTTGACATCGCGATCAGACACTATGGTCCTAGGCATCCCATGCAGCCTTACAACTTCCCCGAAAAATAAATTAGCAATGTGTGAAGCATCATCGGTCTTATTGCAAGGGATAAAATGAGCCATTTTTGAGAATCTATCAACCACAACAAAAATAGAGTCCTTTCCTCTCTGAGTTCTAGGCAGTCCCAAAATAAAATCCATGCTTATATCTTCCCAAGGAATATTAGGAGCAGGCAAGGGAGTATAAAGACCATGAGGGTTTAGTTTTGACTTAGCTTTGTGACAAGTGACGCAACGCTCAACAAATCTGATGACGTCCCTCCTCATCTTGGGCCAATAGAAATGATCACCGAGCAGTTCATAAGTTTTCTTTTGTCCAAAGTGTCCTGTTAGCCCTCCTCCATGTGATTCCTGCAACAAAAGCAATCTAACCGAGGAATTTGGCACACAAAGTTTGTTAGCTCTAAAAAGAAATCCATCATGTATGTGATATTTCTCCCAACCCTTTCCATCTTTGCACTGATTATAAGGTTCTGAAAATTCAGGATCATCATTATACAAATCTTTCAAACTTTCAAGACCCAAAACTTTTACCTCAAGTTGGTTTAGCAACACAATTTTTCGAGACAAAGCATCAGCAACAACATTGTCTTTACCTTTCTTATATTTTACAATGTATGGAAATGTTTCGATGAACTCAACCCATTTGGCATGGCGCCGGTTCAGCTTTGCTTGCCCTTTCAAATATTTCAAAGCTTCATGATCGGAATGAATAACAAACTCTTTTGACCATAAGTAGTGCTGCCAGGTCTCAAGAACACTGTTAACGCCAGAATTTGGTAAGCCCCAAAGTCATCATCGGCCTAGTTTGTGTATCGGTTCAGAGTAAATATCGAGAAAAAAAGTGAAAAGAGAAAAAAAGGAGAAAATTCTATAATTCTTTTGAGCCTATATCGAGAGTACAGAGTTGTGGTTTGATTTATAAATATAATTAGTCCTTAGTGTTGTGCCAAATTGAATCTAGGCTAGGCCAGCATATTGACTAGTACTTTCAACTATTATTGCAGTTTGCATTTTTTATTTAGAGCAATTGCTTTCCTTTGCTACTATATAATTGTGCCTTCCAAGCTCTACATATATACTTCTGACCAACATAGTTTTTACGCTTGCAATTGTTGGATCACATCCTCAAGGTATCGCAAACTAGCCACCAGTTGTACCGTCCCTAGCTTTGTTGGTAAAAACCTTGTAAAAGCTTGGTAAGATGCTTCCATTTGCAAGTTCCACTACCCTTGCTCTCTTCTACAGTTAATAGGGATAATACTTTTTTGTTGTTGTCTATTTTCTACTAACAATGGCAGGTTATACTACTCGTGGGCATGTGATAAACAAGTTGGATGGGAGATAAACCATAGTTGCTACGTCACCTTCCATAAGTGCAGATAATGTAAGTACTTTGGTGCAACAAGTGCTATGTTCTCAAATGGAGAAAGCAGAGTAAAAGCAGTGCCACAAATTATTTTAAACAAGGTTTCATGGTTAAGGATAGAGCATGTCGTGTCCTAATCGATAGTGGGAGTTGCAGCAATCTTGTGATTTCAGATTTGGTTGAGAACCTTGGTTTGCCTACACAACCGCATCCGCTCTCATATTACATCAAATGGTTCAACTCTTGTGGTAAGTTAAAGGTAAGTAAAATTGTGTGAATACAATTTTCGATTGGAAGTTACCATGATACTGCAATTTTTGAACTTGTGTCTATGCAAGCATGTTCTTTGTTGTTTGGTCAACCATGGATATATGATAACAATATTTTGCATAATGGCATTGTTGATACATACTCATTTAAACATACTAGTAGTAAAATAAAATTCATACCAATGAGTCTTGCTCAAATTTTCAAAGATGATCTTGAATAGAACGAAGAGTAAAATCAATGAGATTTTTAGAAATATTTGGAATGATACTAATATTCCGATTCAACTAAGCATGAGTTATTACAAAACAAATGCATTGATGTACCTCTTGCTTTGGATACTAATAATTTGCCGGTATCTGAGAACAACCAAGGTAATGAGAAAACAATAAAAGGCATAGAGAAAGTAGGCCTACCCATAGCTCCATGCATGCTTGAATAATGTTTAATTGACCAAATACCTATAATTTCTGAAGATGAGAATAAAGTGTCGATGGGCTATACGCCGACCAAGGTATTTGTAGAGTGTGGGGATTGTTGGAACCGGGTTATATGCAAGAATAGATCAAACAGACAAGGGGCAAGGATTTATACTAGTTCGAGCCCTCGAGACACGTAATAACCCTACTCTAGTTTATATGTATTATGGATGGGAATATCTCTCAGAATACAATGGGAAAGAGAACAACTAGATGAATCCGCTGAATAGAAGCTGTCGAGAACAACCCAACAAGATCTATTCAGCGAATACAACACTAGCTTCCTCCGGATTGCTTCTGGCCGTGGCTTTGCCTATAGCTTGTAACTCGCTCCCCCTCCCTGAACATGGAGGCCTTGTATATATAGCAGTGATTATCTTCTTGTCCAAGTAGAAGTTGAGGAGATAAAAAATAGGATACGGGCGTAAGGAAACTTTATCTTCCCCAACTAGGAATCTGACACCTTATATTCCGAAAGATAGTTTCCTTCTTTATTAGTCGTATTTTCTTAATTAAAAGATACCTTCTCATATACTATCGGGTATATGATATTGTCGTATTTGATTAACTCGTGTATAAGAGGTATGCCTTTTCCATGACACTAACAGTAGCCCTCGACTTTAATGCAAATGATTTGACCCGTATCTCCGAGCAGAGAATCTAAGAACCAACCGTTGTCGAACTCGTCAAGCCCTTCTCGGCCATCCGAGAAGAAGTAGAGTACGCGACAAAACCATTTCATTACTAATGGCCCGAGTACTAACAGGACACTTTGGACAAAAGAAAACTTATGAACTGCTCGGTGATCATTTCTATTGGTCCAAGATGAGGAGGGACGTCATCAGATTTGTTGAGCGTTGCGTCACTTGTCACAAAGCTAAGTCAAAACTAAACCCTCATGGTCTTTATACTCCCTTGCCTGCTCCTAATATTCCTTGGGATATAAGCATGGATTTTATTTTGGGACTGCCTAGAACTCAGAGAGGAAAGGACTCTATTTTTGTTGTGGTTGATAGATTCTCAAAAATGGCTCATTTTATCCCTTGCAATAAGACCGATGATGCTTCACACATTGCTAATTTATTTTTCGGGGAAGTTGTAAGGCTGCATGGGATGCCTAGGACCATAGTGTCTGATCGCGATGTCAAATTTGTGAGCTACTTTTGGAAAACATTATGGGTAAAGCTTGGAACCAAGCTTTTGTTCTCCACCACCTGTCATCCTCAAACCGATGGACAAACTGAAGTGGTGAATCGAACATTGTCAATGTTGCTGCGAACAATAGTGAAAAAGAACTTGAAGATTTGGGAAGAATGCTTGCCACATGTGGAGTTTGCTTATAACAGGGCAGTACACTCTACCACTAATTTGTGTCCTTTTGAAATTGTCTATGGTTTCAAACCTATTGCTCCGATAGATTTGTTGTCTTTGCCATTACACGAAAGAACAAATATGGAGGCCTCCAAGCGTGCTGCATATGTAAAGAAGATACACGAGAAGACCAAAGAAGCAATTGAGCTGAAGGCGACACGCAAGGCTGCAAGTATGAACAAACATCGGAAGAAAGTGTTGTTTGAACCAGGGGACTTAGTGTGGATTCACTTGCGCAAGGATCGTTTTCCTGATCAGCGCAAATCCAAGTTGATGCCATGAGGAGATGGTCCATTTCGTGTTCTTACAAAGATCAATGATAATGCATACAAGATAGAACTCCTAGCAAGCTATGGCGTGAGCAACACCTTCAATGTTGCTGATTTATCACCATTCGCAAGTGAAGATACTTCAGAGTCGAGGACGACTCGTTTTCAAGAGGGGGAGGATGATATGACCACGCCATCCGACAACATGTTGCAACCTCCAAATCAAGCTACATCAACACCAGCCCAAGCATTTGATGGACCGATTACACGTAGCTGAGCTAAGAAGCTGCAACAAGAGGTGCATGCGCTACTTTTTGAAATTGATTTTCATATTAACAAGAATTATATACTACCTAAGTCGTGCACTTTGTTATTACTCAGGTTCACTAAGGAGAAAGATAGGAACACTCAAGGAGGTGCCATTGCAGTGAAGAAAACGGACCAGTTCGGTGTTGTTACAGTGAAGAAAACGAACCAGTCAAAAATGGACCAGCTAAAGAAACTGTCATAACTATTGATTCCGTGAAGCTTTAGAGGCCCATGAGGACTTGTTAGAAAACTAGTGAAGTCTACTTTCAAATGCAATCAGCCCCACCTCAATTGGACGTCGCAATCAACAGTTATGTTCAGATTAGTCAAGACTGCTCAGAAGTTTAACAGTCAGCCTGATGTTTAAGTTGACGTGCAAAACTGTACCAATCTACAACATTTCGTGAGGCACACCATACATTTTCTGAAAGAATATCAAGTTAACGTTCCAACGCAACAAACGGTGCACCATTTGGAGTTTCCTAGGTGGAGTTATTAACAAAACACTGAAGGCTGCGCAGAAGACCAACAGCCAAGAGGCCTGTTCACACAGTCCGAGCTATCTTTTGCATTTCGTGATTTCACCCATCTAGCAGGGCTGTTGCTAGTATAAATACCCCCTAGACTCATTATAAACTCATGATTTTGATGATAGAAATATAGACCCCCTTTGTTCAGCTGTGTGCTAACAAATTTTGAGAGTGATCTCTACCCCTTTGCTCTTGTGATTTCCTTCGTGGGATTTACAGAAGCGGCGGCTTCATCCGCTCCCAATTGGTGCTCCTACTCCCTTCAAGGTTCTCCTTGATTGATTGTAGGTTGTGTTGGTTGGTTCCTTGAGAGTGTGGTTGGACGAATCCTCGATTCAGGTTGCCGGTTAAAGACGGTGGTTGGCTTCGAGTCTTATTCGTCAGGTTGCACTAGTTATCGCTGCTTGCAGTAAGTTATCTTGGCTTCTTGAAGCTAGTTATCTGGAGATTGAACCTATGTCGTGAAGATCGGGAATCCGTGGTGTATCATCTGGTATCAGAGCTTTCGTTACCACGGTAGGTTTCATTATGCCTAGCTACTTATATATTCGTGTTCGTCCTATACACCAAAAAGCCATAAAAATATTTGTCATAGCCCTTTGTTTTCAATCTGTTATTCTTGTGAGTTTTGTTAAGTTTCTATCCATTAGAATCTTTGTTTAGTTGCTGATCATCAATCCTTCGTGTGTCCTTTGTGCCTCTTATATATTTATATATCTGAAAAATCCCCACAAAAAAAACAGCCTATATCATCCTTTGTGTTAACTTTGATCCTATCAATCTATAGCTACTGGTTGTGTTTGTTTCTATCATTAAGTGTTCAAGTGTGATATCTGACCTTATTCTTAGTTCTATAAAAAAAAGTGTAAAAAAAAAGAGAGAAAGATTGCTGAAAAAAAAAGGGGTTGAGAAAGATTGAGCAAGAAGAATACAAAGTTCAGTTTGGTTTATGTGTGCAAGTGCTGAAATTTTTATCTAGAAACACACCAGATTGCTATCTATCTTTTGGTGCAAAGTTTTGCTTGGGTTTGATTGCAACACCTGCATCCTAAGCATAATCCTTGTTTGCATCAAATCTGAATTTTTCTTTGCGCGTGTGTTCGATCTATTTTCTGCACTCATATCTTGTGATCAGCACTAGGCAGGGAACTTCTAGTTTGGATTGCTATTTAACATTACAACAACTAGAACTCAGATTGTTTTCCTTGTTTATCACTCCCCACCAAGCTCCACATAAAAGCCATCGTAATTGGTATACTCTAATCTTGTATTCTTCCAACCATCACTCTCGGATACCGCCACAATTGTTTCTGTAACCTGCAGGGATTTCATAAGAGCTTCGGTTGGTAAGAGAGGTGAGGTTGAGAGAGCTACCAAATATTTCCATTTCCACTACAACATATTATTTGTTGTGAGCTAACCTTTACAGGAAGATGGGTGGAGTTGAGATAGATGATTGTGTCACTATGGCACAATTTAATGAATTGAGGCAGAGCTTAGAAGAGAGGCAAGATCGGTTGTCTCAAGACCTTCAGGCCTTGATGGCTGAAATCCGAGCAAACCGACCACCTCGTGGTGGTGCAAGCAACCAAGGTGAACATGGAGATGATAGTGATGGAAGCACTGCTGCTCGGAGGGCAAGAGAACAAGAGAGAAGAAATCGAGGTGTTGCACATGGTAGAGGAAGAGGTCGTAATCGAAGAAACAATGATCATGAAGAATCTGAAGATGAGGATGATGATAATCACTCCCAACTTCGTTTTGATCGCCGACGAAATAGAGGAGGCAATCGTGAGGAGAGGTTTGGCAAACTGAAATTTACCATGCCAAAATTTGAGGGAGGATCTGATCCTGAAGCTTATTTCACTTGGGAGTTAAAAGTGGAAAAGATCTTTCGTCTGCATAATTATTCCGAAGAGAAGAAACTAGCCATGGCATCTCTGGAGTTTGAAGGATATGCTCTGATTTGGTGGGAGCAACTCCTTCATGATCTTGAAGAAGAAGGAGAACATCCTATTGCAACATGGCAAGAAATGAAGAGAGAAATGAGGCATCGGTTTGTGCCTAGGCACTATCGACGTGATCTTTTTGATAAGCTACAAAATCTGAAGCAAGGAAGTTTCTCTGTTGAAGAATATTATAAGGAGATGGAGAAGGCTATGATTAGGGCCGATGTGCATGAAGATGAAGAGCAAACCATTGCACGATTCATGGCTGGACTGCATCGCAACATTCAACGTATTGTTGAGTTTCAGCCGTACCGACATCTAATTGATTTGGTACATCAAGCAACCAAAGCTGAACGCCAACTGCAGCAAGATGCTAAGAGTAGCAAGTCCTTGTCATTTGGTACAAAGAATTTTTCTGGAGGAAATAAGTCAGTAACAAAGTTTGCTGCTGCACCATCATTGGTAAAAAGTTCAAGTGGAGGGTCACGTTCTAATGTTCAAAGTGTGAAGAACACTGCTGCCCCAAATATGAGCTCTAAACCAGCGGCTTCCATCTCTACTTCGGTAGGTTCTATAGCCAAGAGCAGTGGAATTCAGTGCTTCAAGTGTGGAGGTCGTGGGCATGTGATTAGGGAATGCCCAAATAATCGGGTAATCATTGTGAATGATAATGGAGAGTATGAATCAGCTAGTGAAGAGGAAGTTGAGGAAGAAGCTGAAGAGGAAGCCCATGAAAATGAGAACCATCCGGGCTGCGAGTTTGAGCAGGGTGCTACTCTTGTGGTCGCTCAAATTTTGAGTGTCCAAATGAAGGAAGCTGAAAATGGGCAGCGAC
>BDMV01000012.1:25189344-25680661 GCA_008326285.1 Oryza officinalis | reverse complement strand
TGCTGAGTTCAACTAGAGGGATGTGGACTTGTGGCACAGATAGTTAACAATGCAAAATATTCTGGCAATGCTGGAGGTCAAATTGGCATATGGACTGACCATTTGAGAATTGATGAATTAATTCAGTAAAATGTTTTCACTGTTGGAACTTGAAAAGGATTCCATAATACTGATACTCTTCCAGTAATAAAAGAATGTGATGGTTAGAAATTATGGTGAACAATTTGAAATATAACCAACATCTTTGTGAATTTTAGGTTAGAAATTAAGCTTCTGGCTTGTATGTGCATTTCTTTTTCAGACCATGCTGTTTCATCAAAATTTCAGTACTAAATGTTCTTGTGCTATTCTTGTGCTATTTGGGGGATTTGTTCATTTGTACATGACAGAAGCACTTTGGTGAAAATTGTTTGATATGCACTTGACTAACATGATGTTTCCATAACTGTTTTGAATAGATCAAATTTGTTTTTCTGTTCCTTGGCAGTGGAGTCTGTGATGTGTTTCCATTGATTCATGAGCATATGTGTTTTAATAGATGCATTTTAGTTTCTGCCCTAGGATGCCATGGAAGATAAATATACTTTATTTTTACTAATCATGATTGCATCAAATAAAGATTCAGTAAGTATTCGATCGTAATCATGATTGCATCAAATAAAGATTCTTCTTTTTCATTTATTTAAAAAAACTGAATTGTTCAAGGGTTCATCTTGTACTTAGTCGGATAGTCACTACACATATAGGTGTGACCTTTTTTTTATCATAGCTCTAGGTGTTATTGGTTACATATAATTCCTGCTTATTTTGAAGTTTAATTGATGTATGCACGCTGCTGGGTTAGCTACTACCTCGTGCAATTATTTAATTAGATCGTACTGGTCCAGTCAAGTTACGTATGGAATTAGATGGCATTACTTAACTTTTGCTAGATTTATAAGAATATCATCAAGAGGACAATAAGTTCTAACACTAATTTCTTGTATCTATCTAGCAATAGTTGTAGCCTAGGTCTACAAATTCGGAAATGTCAGGCGAACAAGATAACAGTAGGCCTGCAAATTCTGGAGAAAGCGATGGTGGTAATGGTAGCCCAAGTGGCTTTCTAAACTTGAATCAGCCCTATGTTAACCCGCACAATACAGAGGTAAATTAACCCATCTGGAACAAATAATACCTTAAAACTACATATATCGTCAAATATGAATGACTAATTTATACTGATGTTTGAAGGAGGTTGATCCTTCGGCCACTACGCACTCCGCGAATACTTCAACCTCATCGGCAAGAAGAAAGGCTAGAGGTCCAACTAGGATGCCCTCAGGTCTATACACTATCACGGAGTTAGCTGCAGATGGGACCTATAGCTCCACAATCGGCACTCACCCCATATGCAAAGCTATAGGTGTCATCGTGAAGGATGACATCCCCATCAAGTACCAGCACTGGAAGAGCAGTGATACAGACGAATTGGAGTGGACGGTACCAGACAGAGACAAGGATCTTGCTTGGGAAAAGTTAAAGCGGACATTCCAGTTTCCCGAGGGACAAGAAGAACTCGCAAAGTCCGGGGCTCTTAAGAAGATGTCCATCAGCTTCAAGAAGTGGAAGACGGATCTTAACAGGAAGTTTGTCAAGAAGGGCCTGACACCAAATTTTGAAGATGCCAACTACCGAAGTTGTCGTCTTTTCTGGGATGACTTTGTGGCCTATAGAACATCAGATGAGGCAAAAGAGATTAGCGAAAGGAATCAGGCCAATGCGGCCAAAAACCGATACCCTCACCGTCTCGGCCCTAGCGGATATGCTAAGAACATAGCCAAATGGCAACTCCGGGAAGATGAGCTGCTGCAAAAGGGAATCGAGATCGAGACGAAGGACTGGTGCCAACGGGGAAAGAATTACCAATACGCCCGAGGTTCAATACTCTCGGATACAGGCGAGTTGGTACACAAGGGTCCTCGAGAGCAAGAAGTGTCCCAGAGGATCCACGAGGCCCATCTAAAGTCCTCAGAAGGTTCTTTTGTTGCGAGCAGGGAGAGAGATGAGCTTACACCTGAATTGCAGAACCCTGAGCATCTGGGACGCACAAGAGGAATTGGCCTAGTTCCATGGAGAGAAGGTTTTCCTGAAGACAGACATAGGTACCGGTCTCGGAGCAATAAAAATTCCAGAGACCAATCGGAAGAGATAAGGCTATTGAAAGAACAAATGGCACTGGTAATGGCAAGCCTTGAAGGTCAGCAAGGAGGCAATGCTGGCCACTTAACCAGTCCAGGTGGAAGAAAAGCAGCTGCACTTCAACTGAGGTTCCTCAAGAACCGGACACGGTTCATTACCCCGTGGACCACATCACTGTACGTACTGCATGCAGGCTGCATGTGCCACTTCAAAACATCAGTCAAGAGGTGGCACGCGCGATGGCACATCCCGTAACGGTGGGAGGGACGATACACGGTAAGCCGATACCAAGTGGCTACTCAAGGGTCGAAGTGGAGGACGTGCCGAGGAGGTACAGGGCAGTGCAGCTTGATTTTGCTCCAGAGGAGGGGGTGAACACTCTTGGTGAAGCCATCCACAACATAATCCTATGGCGCAAGCGTTTCATTATCTTTCCTTCAGGAGATGGTGATAACGAGCCAAGCGATGGCGAGTCTAGCTCTGAAGGACTTCCTCCCTCCCCTCAAAGGATGCCAACTCCACCACCATTGCCACATAAGAGCCCGTCTCCTCCACCGGCGCAACGTAAGAGCCCATCTCCTCCAGAGGCAGCACATCAGAGCCTAGCTTCATCAGACCAGCCGAAAAAGAGGGGGCGCCTCTGTAAAACTTCCCAAATGTCTGAACCACCATCTCTGAAGAAGACCAAGAAGACGTCATTGCCTACCAGGTCGGAGCCATCTTTCAAAGTGCCAGTCGAAGTACAGGATCACTTCATTCGCATGGCAGGGCCACCTGCCCGAAAGCAACCTATTACGGACTTCCGACGCACGATCAGGAAAAAGGGTTTGCAAGAATTTTCGAAGAAAGAATTCGAGAAAGATGAGGCCAGCAAGACTATGCAAGACTTTCTAAAAGAGGCAGGGCTGAAAAGTTTGGATGATGTGGATAATATTGAGATGGCCCCATTGGCAGCTCAGTTCAAGCTTGGTCATTCTTTGACTACCGACGAATATCGCCACGTCGTTGGCAAATGTACTCAAATGAGAGTGGTACTTACAGATGGCCAAGGATGGTAAAGAGATGTTCCCCGTCTTTTACAGGGACGAGGACTTTCATCACTGTGATGGTATAGTTTGGGTCCCATTTAGAGAACTATTTCATCTATACAATCTGAGGGAGCTAGACTTATCGGTAATTCAGTTATGGGCAGTGTAAGTATACTCGACCTCTCGCCATTTTTCTAAGTAAATATCCTCGTTGCTTGTCTAATTATTTTCCTTATGCAGAATGGGGGCGCTTGAGTGTAGAGCGACCCATAACAAGCTAGGATTCCTCGACCCACAAATAGTCAATTCCTGTAATATTAACGCAGGTGAATGGTCCTCCCAAGAAGTGCTGAACTACCTTTACACATCCTTTGTCAAGCTGCAGGACATGAATACCATCCTTCTGCCGTACCACTTTAAGTAAGTGTGGCATTATCGTTGTACCTCCCATCGTTGTACTTTAAGATGTTAATTGTTCTCTTCCCTTGTATGTAGGCCTCACTGGATTCTTATTGCCATCCATTTAAACGATTCCAAGATTGTCGTCATGGATTTAATGAGGAAACCGCAATCCAACTACCAATCCCTCATTGACATCCTAGATAAGGCACTTGTGAAGTACAAGAAGAAGTGTATTCGACATGCTCCATGTGCAAATAAATTCCGAGTTTGGTGCCACCCTTATTGCTCACATCAGGATCCGGGCACGAGCACATGTGGGTTCTACGTGATGAGATTTATGTGGGTTTTCATGGAGGACGGCAACTGGAACATTACGGATGCTGAGGTTCGCCCTGTCTCCTAAGACATAAATCCAATTTACTAAACACATAGTATCTTTCCACATCTTTAATCCTTCCATTTGCATAAATTAAAGCTCCCGACAAGTAAATTGCTGCCACATGTTTGCTTGGGCCTCGCTGAACAGCTATGTGGATTCATTTTCGACCATATCATCTCGTCAAACGGCGCATACAACATTTCGAATGCTGGGCTAGTGGGTTTCATTGAGGCTGGCGGCCCTACTGACACTTTAGATAGCCGATCAACGCCAAAGCATACAAAGACCTAGAATTAGTGGGCCATACCTTTCAAACATTTTCTAACTATCTTGTAGATTAGTTATCTGGATTGATGTGGTTTTCTTAATGTCTTGAACATGCATTAAGTTTCTCTATTTGTTAATGTTTATCTATTATTTTTTCACACATATATCTAACCATGTATTCAATTTTCTCTATTTCATATTTTTATCCCTAACAGCAACAGGTGATCTCACTGACTGGATGTGGCATGGATGAGGGAGGCATCATCATTGTTGTCTCTGTAAGCAACAGGTGAGCATGTGTAACTAAAATTTTCATATGAGTACGAGTTTAGAGCATTTGAGATGTTGTAGAGCTCAAGCGAATTTTTGTCAAGTCTCCTGAGATGTGTAACACATCTGGTCGCCGCCTTCGATTGGTTTGACGGGCACGTCTTAGGCTGAAGTTGACTAGCACGCTGAGTCCCAGCAATATCTTCTATGCTCTTTACTCGAGGCTTCGGGTTTTATATTATGGTCCTAGTTGCATAAAATCTCAGGTATTATGATCCTAGTTACACACAACCCCATGTATCATGGTTCTATAGGTTGACAAAACCATAATATTCAATTTGGCTAAGATGACAAACTTTTGGACACATGTTAAGGACAAATTTTTACTTGTAATAACTTTCAGTTACTAATGAAAGTAGATAAGAGTTTTAGTCCATGTCTGTTCTAATCCCAGTAGGAATTAATTTAGATATGCTTCTCTCTTATCCCTGCCCATAGTTTTTGCATAGCGTACATTTGTCTACTTTCATGTCTGCAGCAACCAGATCTGCTGCAAAACTATGTAGTCAAAAGAATACGCTAAAGAAAAATCTAGTCCTAAATCAAATCCAAACATCCAGTGAAATTCATCTGAGCAGCATA
Organism: Oryza officinalis; assembly: GCA_008326285.1. NCBI lineage: Eukaryota > Viridiplantae > Streptophyta > Magnoliopsida > Poales > Poaceae > Oryza > Oryza officinalis. The sequence goes on along the minus strand of BDMV01000012.1, from coordinate 25,675,492 downwards.
GGATGGAGCAATGTTTTGTTTGGATGTAGTATGCAAATTCACATGCCTAAATCATATTTAATTATGCGTCTAATGATATGTTTCTGCCCACACAAAAGAAACACTTTAGTTTTTCTTGTTGTTGATTGGCTGAGTGGCTCTGAACCTATTAGTACCTGGATTTTTCAATGACCTCGCTAGTATGCATACCAGTAGCAATTTTGTTAATCACAATCTTGTTTATTAAAATTCGAGGAAGAACATAGGACGTGACACTGAAATCGGCTCTAAGCAGAAGGATAGGGAAAGAGAAAACCAAAAACTTCGTGTCGCGGTGGTTATAGCTAAGATGCTCTATTTGACGTCGTAGCTCTTCCTGAGCACTGCATTGTGGGACTTGCACTGCATTTTTGGCAGGTTAGACAAATGAAGCCAACACTCGATAGATGATGATGGATTGATCCCCTTAAGATGTCTTGACCAATATTGTTTTTTCCTGTGCCTTTCGCTCCTATTTGTGGACTGTCCATGTATATATGACTAAAAATCACTAGACTATGACAGGCGCTATGTTTGGCCAGCAAGAATTAATGTTAAACACAATGCTTTAATTCATGGGTATCACATCGCTCATATATGAATTCTCATTCCACAGTAGATGATCTGTGGAAATAGTGTATATTTCTTCAAAGATATCTATATGAAAAAAATCAAGAATTTGTCATACTCTGTCACAAGGTGTTGAATTGTAGTTATAGAATTTTCTCTAGTAGACCGATTTTCTTATCTTTGACAGAAATATCTCGCAACTGATATCGAACTGCAGTTTGACAGAAATATCTCCCAGCTGATAGCATAAACTTTAGATTGCATGTTTTATATTGTGGTCAATATTATCTGGTTTTTATTATGCATGTTGGCAAAGAGTATTCTCAGCCATTATCTATCTCTTCTCATTGCCGGTGTCAGTTTTAGTGCTTTTTCACCGTGTCCTCTATTCAACGTGGAAGTATAAGAATATCAAACAATTAATAATTAGTTCATTTAAACTCATATGTCCTCATATATATACACGAACTTTTCGTATTGGTAGTTTATTTTCAATATCATGGAAAACATGTGTATTAATTTTTACCCCTGCCAGCTGAGATTTACTAGTAATATCTAAGATGTTTCTTACCATCGACGTTACCACATTATTTTTTTTATGATAACATGTCCATAGTACCCTCGGATATCCAAAATATTAGAAAAGTATCTTAAATTTGTATGAGAAAATATGGTACTTTGTACTTTCTGAAGAGGATCTAAATCATCATTAAAGAAAATAAATATTTAATTAACCTGCAAATAAATACAAATATTTTCATCCGTACTCAGATATGGTATGGTAAGTGGCAAAGAGTAAATGACGCCTATGTGAGTTTAGTAGTCATGCAAAATAGTATAGTATATGTGGATGCACATGGTCAGAGGAATGTCCTGTTTAATAGCTAGCTACAGGGTATGTTGCTGTGTGATTAATTAACTATAACATATATATGTCCTACACACAACCCCATGTATCATGGTTCTATAGGTTGACAAAACCATAATATTCAATTTGGCTAAGATGACAAACTTTTGGACACATGTTAAGGACAAATTTTTACTTGTAATAACTTTCAGTTACTAATGAAAGTAGATAAGAGTTTTAGTCCATGTCTGTTCTAATCCCAGTAGGAATTAATTTAGATATGCTTCTCTCTTATCCCTGCCCATAGTTTTTGCATAGCGTACATTTGTCTACTTTCATGTCTGCAGCAACCAGATCTGCTGCAAAACTATGTAGTCAAAAGAATACGCTAAAGAAAAATCTAGTCCTAAATCAAATCCAAACATCCAGTGAAATTCATCTGAGCAGCATAGGATGGAGCAATGTTTTGTTTGGATGTAGTATGCAAATTCACATGCCTAAATCATATTTAATTATGCGTCTAATGATATGTTTCTGCCCACAAAAAGAAACACTTTAGTTTTTCTTGTTGTTGATTGGCTGAGTGGCTCTGAACCTATTAGTACCTGATTTTTCAATGACCTCGCTAGTATGCATACCAGTAGCAATTTTGTTAATCACAATCTTGTTTATTAAAATTCGGAAGAACATAGGACGTGACACTGAAATCGGCTCTAAGCAGAAGGATAGGGAAAGAGAAAACCAAAAACTTCGTGTCGCGGTGGTTATAGCTAAGATGCTCTATTTGACGTCGTAGCTCTTCCTGAGCACTGCATTGTGGGACTTGCACTGCATTTTTGGCAGGTTAGACAAATGAAGCCAACACTCGATAGATGATGATGGATTGATCCCCTTAAGATGTCTTGACCAATATTGTTTTTTCCTGTGCCTTTCCTCCTATTTGTGGACTGTCCATGTATATATGACTAAAAATCACTAGACTATGACAGGCGCTATGTTTGGCCAGCAAGAATTAATGTTAAACACAATGCTTTAATTCATGGGTATCACATCGCTCATATATGAATTCTCATTCCACAGTAGATGATCTGTGGAAATAGTGTATATTTCTTCAAAGATATCTATATGAAAAAAATCAAGAATTTGTCATACTCTGTCACAAGGTGTTGAATTGTAGTTATAGAATTTTCTCTAGTAGACCGATTTTCTTATCTTTGACAGAAATATCTCGCAACTGATATCGAACTGCAGTTTGACAGAAATATCTCCCAGCTGATAGCATAAACTTTAGATTGCATGTTTTATATTGTGGTCAATATTATCTGGTTTTTATTATGCATGTTGGCAAAGAGTATTCTCAGCCATTATCTATCTCTTCTCATTGCCGGTGTCAGTTTTAGTGCTTTTTCACCGTGTCCTCTATTCAACGTGGAAGTATAAGAATATCAAACAATTAATAATTAGTTCATTTAAACTCATATGTCCTCATATATATACACGAACTTTTCGTATTGGTAGTTTATTTTAATATCATGGAAAACATGTGTATTAATTTTTACCCCTGCCAGCTGAGATTTACTAGTAATATCTAAGATGTTTCTTACCATCGACGTTACCACATTATTTTTTTTATGATAACATGTCCATAGTACCCTCGGATATCCAAAATATTAGAAAAGTATCTTAAATTTGTATGAGAAAATATGGTACTTTGTACTTTCTGAAGAGGATCTAAATCATCATTAAAGAAAATAAATATTTAATTAACCTGCAAATAAATACAAATATTTTCATCCGTACTCAGATATGGTATGGTAAGTGGCAAAGAGTAAATGACGCCTATGTGAGTTTAGTAGTCATGCAAAATAGTATAGTATATGTGGATGCACATGGTCAGAGGAATGTCCTGTTTAATAGCTAGCTACAGGGTATGTTGCTGTGTGATTAATTAACTATAACATATATATGTCCTATTCTGTGGTGCAAACGAGATCATTAGTGCTAGCTTGTTGAGCATGATCGATCACCCTCAGTGTGCAAAATTATTATATATATAGCTGCACATTTGCAATGGCTATGATTTTTGCACATTTGCAAGAGTCATAATCACTTACTACTGTAAGATTGTTAGAAATTCTTTGTATTGCTGGTGTCTGTAATCGAGAGGGTCCAACACTACCACGGTTCCGTCTTTAGGGTGGATGAGTAGACAGATATAATGATCGCTACATATTAACAGCAGTATAGTTAGTTAGTACCAGCTAAAATAAGACATATGTGTAGAAGATAAATGTACCAGACTTACTTAAAATTATAAGCGGCCATGACGACTATCTTGTTTTGAAAATGCAAGAAGGCTCGTCCAATGTACTGTGCGACAGTAATCAATTTCTCCTTGTGCAAGCCCTTTTTGTATTCAGCTATCTCTTCTGGAGTCTTGCCTTTCAGCTGGTCTGACCCTGGTGCTAGCCTGACGGTATGCTGTGTTTGACAGATCCGAGTTGGATCCAAGAAGCCGATAGGTTCTTTTCTCTTCTTAGCATCCATGTATTGCATCCTACAGAAAAAGTTTGTTAGTAACAATCACATGGATTTGTATTATACATATTTTTCATGTAATTAATTAAAACTCATACTCACATGCACCAAACAGCGACATAGTTGACGTCCATCTTATCCCGACGATATACGGCGTGGAGATCTGAGAAATCTAGCCATACGTAACCTTCGACGCCGAAACAATCTGCCGGTGATCGAGCTGTTATATTGCCCAAGCCTTTCTTGTTGGCTTCCATGTAGAAGGTATGTAATCTTCTCATCTCCCATGGTCCTTCATTTAGTGCCCAGTCCGGCAAGAGTGCTTTCCCGTGTTCGTACTTTTCCGGGCAATCATCAGTTGGCCAGTATGTTGGCCCGGCTAGTTCAGCGGCCTTCTGGGGGTCATCATCTCTAAGTTTGGCACGTTCCTTACCCCTTCTAAAGACGGTTACCATGAACTTCTCCTTGTTCTCATCTTTGGACTTGGAGTCGTGGCTCCTAAGCACTCTAGGTACCTCGGCGTCTTTCGTAGGAGAAGGATCTTCAAATATTTCAGGCTCTGTACCGTCCCATTCCAATCCTGGGACTTCTTCTATATCTGTCCCGACTGATGCCACTATTTGCACCTCTTGTTTTGCCAGTGTAATCTCCATGGGCACCTTCGGCACTTCAATTTCCGGTGGCACTTCCGGCACTGGATTTTCCTTATGCATCTCGGGTTCCTCCGCTTTATCAGCCACCTTCCTCTTAGGTTTTCGCGTGGCGTCGGTGCCCAATCCAAAGGATATGTCATTCTTGTGCCAGAGAATTACAAGATCGATCGCTTCCCCAAGTACGGATACACCATCTGCAGTAGGGAAGTCTATGTCGTAGGACTCAAACCCTTCTTGGACCACTTGCGGCTGCACTTTGGCATAAGCATCGGGTATGAACTCTTCATTATATGTTCTCCCAGGGATAGCAATGGCGGTAGCGGTCTCAAGAGTTTTCCCAGAGCGCCCAATGGGAACGTGCAATCTGCAGGGTGTATTCTCCTTGAGGTCATCGAAGGGGTAATCTGGCTCAGGTTCTTTGGTTTCGGGGGGAGGCAAAAGCATGTGCTTGACGCAGAAATCCATCATATGCCTTTCAAAATCCGCAGCCCCTTCGTCTCTAAGTTTATCCTTATATGCTTCACGCTTCTTTTGGGGGTCATGTTTGAACCCTTCCTTCCAACTCATCTTAGACGACATACCTTGAACCCTACCCCCATGCTCAGGATTACCTAGCGCTGTACTTAGCACATCTTTCTCCCTCTTAGGCTTGAAAAATCCTTTCTTCTATGAACTAGATAAATTCTCTATTTTATCGGCAACGCCCTGCAGCTCCGGATCTTGAAACGATACTTTGTCTTCATCCATGATCTTCGGAGTTCTAGCTCTTACCCAGTTCCTTGATCTCTGTGTCCATTCCTCCATTGGTACCTGAAGCCCCGCCTTCCTCATGTCCTCCTCATCTTTTGTCCACTGCTCCACCTTTGGTGTGTATCCCGCGGAGCCTAAGCGATGAGGAAATTTGTTCTTCTTGGCCAACTCTGAAAACTTATGGCTTCTTTCAACTTCTTCCGGGGATTTCTTCAACTTCAGAAAGTCGCTCCACTGATTCGGGGTTATGTTGACATACGTCGAAAATGGTGTACGTCCCATCTTCACAAATTTCTTGTTCAAGGTGGTTTTCCAACCACGCCAAGACTTGGCCATTGTTTGCAGTGCACAATTCCTCACTGCTGCCTCTGATCCATCCGGGAACTGGAAGATTTTCTTCAAGTCTTTCCATAGGACTTCCTTATCTCCATTCGATACATGATCCCAGTCCTTGACCATGATGTGGATCTTTTCCCTTACTATTATGCCACACTGTGAACTGAATTTCGCACGTGCCGTCTTAGGGGCGAGCGGCTCTCCTTTTGGCGAAACATGGGTAACAACATGGAACCCCTCATCCTTTCTATTCACGCTTCTCTCGCCCCTTCTTTTCTTCGCTTTTGCTGACCGTTCACTTTTCTTTGAGCCGGTTGTGTTAGCTGGGGCCTCGTCGTCTTTCGATGGATCTTTATTCTTCGGCTCCCGTTGTGATCGCCGTGGCGCCGTTTCCTACGAGAAGGTATATATCAAAGTTTCGAATTAGCTCGGGCTAATAGTTATCACGGTGAACAGTTTACATATTGAGTTTACTTACCCCTTCTTTAGGGGGTATGTAGTCCTTGTCGCCTTCTTCACCCGCGCCCTTTCTCCTTCTCTTTGGGCTTGGGCATGGATCGCTTGGCGACGAGTACTCATCGTCACTGTCGGAACTATCTTCCGGTGGGACCGTTGGTTCCGGAGCAACCACAATTGCAAGGGACGGCTCTTCCTCCCCTAAACCCTTCTCTTCGGTCCCTTTAGTACTATCGGCCATCGTTTCAAACTTCTAACATAAAAAATAAACTGTATATGAACACTCTGCGAAACTGTGTATTAAAAACTTGTGTACATAATTGCATAAGGTTATAATAAAAAATTGAGTACATAATTGAAAAATGTTATTAATTAGTACAAACTAATTTGCTAAATTAGTACAAACTAATTTGCTAAATTAGGACAAACTAAAATTAGTACCAACTAATTTGCTAAATTAGTACAAACTAATTTGCTAAAAAATTAATAAGGTGACCATATCCTCCACATGTTATAAAAAAAAATTGAACATACCCTCCCAAATGTTATTAGATTTTTTTTGACAAATTCACATATCCTGCAAAATTGAACATACCCTCCCAATTTAATTCACATATCACCCATATTCCCAAATTTACATTCACAATCAACATATAACCACTCATTCACATATCACCCACCCCTCATTCCCATTCACACCCACATGCACACACATATAAACCCCCTCACAGCCACATGCACACACATATAAAAAACAAACACCCACATGCACACGTCCGTGAACGACGAACGGCCGACGACGAGGTTCGGCCGTGGACGACGAAGGACGGGCCGACGACGAGGTTCGGCCGTGGACGACGACCGGTCCAAGACATCGTTCGGCCGAGGACATCTTAGCTCGTGGACGACGACCGGCCGATGAAGCCGTTCGGCCGCGAGACCGCGACTGCGAGCGAGAGATAGAGGTGGCGGCGACGGCTGTGGAGGGGCTGGCGGCGCGGTGGAGCTGCCGGCGGCACGACGGTCGATGGCGGTGGAGGACCGGTGGCGGTGGAGCTCTAGAGGCGTTAAGTCGAGCTCGCGCGCGGTGGACGGTCGGCGGCGGCGGTGGCGGTGGAGCGGTGGAGCGGTGGAGGCGGTCGGCGGAGCGAACGGCGGCGGCGATGCGGCCGGCGGCGGTGGAGCGGAGGACGATGGTCGGCTGCGGTGGATCGAGCGGAGGACGACGGCCGGGGCGAGCTCCAAGGTCGGCGGCGCGTGGAGGACGACGGTCGGCGGCGGCGGAGGACGACAGTCGGATGGCGTTGGTCGCAGGCGGGCGGCGGCGGAAGACGGCGACGGCGAAAAAATTTGGCAGCCTGACGGCGCCAAAAATTCTAGGGTTCCCGCCTGGACTTAGAAGTTTTGGCGCCGCGGGCGAGACCTTATATAGGGAATCGATCTTCGCAAGCGGGCGGTCCGCCTGCGAAGATAGTCTTCACAGGCGGACCGCCCGCTTGCGAAGATCGTTTTTACTATCTTTGCAGGCGGACCGTCCGCCTGCGAGGATGTAAACCCTAATCGGCATAACAGGCTTCGCAGGCGGTCCGTCCGCCTGCGAAGATTATTACAAAGGTGAATACATTTATTTCAAACTATTTTTTAATTTATTTTTGTAATTTGTAAATGTCTACAGTAGTGGTAATAAAAATGGTAATTGTACATACAAATATACAAACCTTAATATTATTACTTTTCAAACATTAATATGACTACTTTAAATTTTTTTAAAAAAATTCAAACAATGGTGTTCTTTTGCTTGAATGAAAATTGGAAACTTGCTTATCTGAAAAATTGGAGTCATCCTGACTGCAAAGTCCAATATAAATAATTAATACCAACTTACAGTCAGGAAACTTTTCATATCTCTAAAATAAAAATAACATAAAATATTTGCACTATTAATACCAAATTTGCACGGTTTATTGAAAAAACCCTTCGCTATTCAAAACTAACTGAAGGTTAATTGTAAATTAATAAAAAAAAGTTTATTTCATTTTTTTTACACAGACATGCCAAATTAGTATATTAGGAAAATCTAACAAAATCTTATCATCGACATATTACAAACTAATATAATTATTTTTTTGATTGCACCAAATAAATAGACATTAAAAATTTTATTCTCTTTCATATATATCTTTGCAGGCGGGCCATATAAGCGGCGCCTGCGAACATAGATCTTCGCAGGCGTCGCTTATATGGTCCGCCTGCAAAGATAGATCTTCACAAGTGGACCGCCCCCTCCACCCCGGGTATCGCCTTCGCCGGCGGGATTTTGGCACCGAAGACCAAACCCGCCTGCGAAAATTTAACCCCTACGACGCCGAAAATGAGTTTTCTAGTAGTGTCCTTCTCCTTCTTCTTCTCCTCCGCTCTCCGTCAAAAAGAGCGCTTGTGCTGCTGGGAGTTTGCCACTCGATCTGTCATCCTCGTTGCCAGTCCCGCCACCGGAGCCGCTTTGATTTGATCTACACTGGCCAATGCCACCTCAGCCCACGCCACTAGAGAGCACGGCAGCGGCCGACGAAGGACGAGAAGAGGATGTGGGAAGATGCTGTGAGAAGCTCTGCTGGCCACCGACGCCTCAATCTGCGCTGCCAATGTCTATTCCGCCGCCCCGACCACCACTTCAAGCTGATCTGCCCCGTCCGCCGCTCTAGGCAGATCCGCTTTCGCTGCCCCAATCTGTGCTGCCGCCACCCCGATCTGTGTTGTCACTACCTTGATCCGCACTGCACCGCCTCGATCTGTTTCGCTGCTGCCCCAATCCATGCCGTGCCTCCTCAGTCTTCTTGTTGGTGCTGCCGAGAAGAGTGGGGCAAGTGGTGGCTCCACCGAGAAAGGGAGAAGCCGTGCTGGTAAGGAGAGAGGTGCTGCCAGGAAGGAGAGAGGTGATGCTGCCGGGAGGGGAGAGGTGGTGACGCCGCCCGATGGAGAGGACAGGGAGAAGTTAGGGAGAGTCGGAGAGTTAGAGGGGTGGGTATATGTTTCTCATTCTCAGGGTCGTGAGTGAAGAAAATATGAGGATTTAAAAACAAAAGTATCCGACTGACCAGGGTTGAAACACAAAAAGAATACGTGGCTATGGCTTGCATTGGGTGGAGAATATCACAGGTGTGGTTTCATCCTAAGTGATGTCTCCTTTTTCTTGTGGCTATGACTTCCATTGGCCATGCCCTAAGTGTCCATGTACATACGTGTAAAACATAATAGCAACACTTTAAACATGTTTTCTCCTAAATTAAACATGTCTTACAATAAATCAAGATCTATTATATTTCTCGATGAAAGTATTTTTAAAGTTTTTTCACTGCATTGGATTTTTCAGTGTCACACATGGTGTTATTTAGATGCTTTATTAAGTATTGTTTTATGTTTTACTAATTCATCTGTAAAAATGTTGTACAAAATATTCTTTTGGATGTTTTACTCACTATTTTATGATGTTTTAACAAATATAACTTGATGTTTTATGAGTGATATAAAAAATGTTTCAATTAAGTTTATTATTTTATTTATGTTTCACTCGTTGGAATTTAATGTTTGATGTAGTGGTTGTCAGCGTTGCAGGCAGTATTTTTTAGTATTGCATTTCACTGAAATATTTCACGAAGTGACTCAAAATATTTTTATAAAGGATGAAAAAGGGCTAGATTTTAAGACACGTATTTTTTTATCAAAATATAATTGTGTAAGATCTTGTTATAAAGAATTAAAGATTAATTGTAATGAATATAACGGTATATAGTCGGATCATTCATCGAATAATTAATTTAGTGAGAAAAACCATTTAAAGTTTGATAAAAAAGTATTAGTATGAAGAGAATAGAGTAGTTAAGGAGAACATATGCCATGTTGGAGCTTGTGGTCCTGTAGAAGCAGCTAGGAAAAATGGTCATTTCCCAACCGAGCTACATGCGTAGCAATAGCAGGCACTAGTACAGAACCGCTCATCTCTGATGGCCTTTCTCGTGCCGAGGACTTGCAGACCGTCACAGCGTCGTCATCTCTAACGGGCTAAGATAAACATCGACAAAGATATACTTGTACAAACATTATCCATATGCATGTATTTCGAGCCCGTCACCAATAAGACCTATCGGTGACGGGCTTATGTGAAGGCCCGACAAGGATTATCTTAGTAATCTTTGTCGGGCCCTATAACTATGCCTGTCACTGATGTGTATCATTGGTGACGGGCTCTAATTAAGGCCCGATAAAGATAATAATTAGGCCCGTCACGGATGGTTGACATCGGTGACGGGCTCTGTATTAGGCCCGTTTGAGATAACTAAATGTCCGTCACCGATGTTCGTTCGTTGGTCGTTACCAATATCTATTGCGCACTATAAATACTCCAGCCGCCTAAGGAATGGTTATCCCACTGTTCACTATAAATATCTATTGCGCAGTTTTTTGTCTGTTTTTTCAAAGAAAAACAGAAAATTCAAAAAAGTAATTGAAAAATACAAATTAATTCTCATACATTTAGTAATACTTATCTTACAAAATGTTTATATAATATTTTGTTCACTTTTACAGCGATGGATCGAAGTTGGATGTATGGAACTGTGCGACATAGCAAAGAGTATAGAAGTGGCGTTTCAAATTTTATAAACGCTGCGGAGGAGGATAGGAAAAGAAGAAACATTGATTACATTTATTCTCCATGTGTAAATTGCAGAAATGAGATCATGCTTGATAGCAGAGTGGACGTACATGCTCATCTAATATGTCGAGGATTCATGAAAGGCTACACATGTTGTGTGAAGCATGGAGAGCAAGAATCAATCGACGATATTGCAGCTGCAGATAGAAGTGGTGCACAAAGTCAAGAACATGAAGATGAACATGACATGTTTGTACCTTCTCCGTTGGGCAGTGAAATGGTTAATGTGGATCACGATCTGCTGCAAGACATGTTGCATGATGTTGAGGACCTAGCTTTCAACGAGAGAGATTCCATGAAGTTCACTAGGTTGGTCAGTGACTCGGAGACACCAGGTTTTGTGCCTCCTGGGGTTAGAGGTCCATATGACTGCATACTGTACCACAAGCGAAAGAACTGTGCTGACGAAGGAAAGAAGTCAAAGCGAGGTGGTCTGGTGAAGGTTGTTTGGTATCTACCTATCATTGATCGTTTCAAGAGAATCTTTGCCAACCCCAAGGAAGCGGAGTTAGTACGTTGGCATGCCACGGAGAGAAGAAACGATGGTATGCTCAGACACCCAGCAGATTCGATTCAATGGAGGAATATCGATCGAAAACATCAAGAATTTGCAGCCGATCCTAGAAACATGAGGATATGTTTGTGTACGGATGGCATAAATCCTTTCGGAGACTTAAGCAGTTCCCATAGCACTTGGCAAGTTTTTATTGCAAACTATAATCTACCACCATGGTTGTGCTTTAAAAGGAAATACATTATGTTGTGCTTGTTAATCCAAGGACCGTAACAACCTGACAATGATCTTGATTTGTTCTTGGAGCCTGTTATGGATGATCTAGAAACTCTCTGGAAAGAACGTGTGAAAACTTGGGATTCGTATGGTTAGGAGAACTTCAAGTTGCATGTACTATTGTTCTGCACCATTAATGACTACCCCGCACATGGTAATTGTTGTCGAAACAACAACTGCATACATCGGTAGACGTGGTTACTTAACAGTTTGTTGGGAAAGGAAAGTGTATTAATTGAAGGAATTTTTTGGCTGCCGCTCTTTTACCTGGCCCTAGGGGTCTATTTGTAGTCGTATTACAGATCCCACCATTAGGGTTTAGGTTTTACAGGGGAATTTACATGGTTGCCCTTATGAAAAGGGCATTTGTATGGGTATACAATGTAATTAATGATATATGGGCCTGTAGCAGGCCAACTGGCGACTGCAGGCCCATCGGCCAATGGGCCGGAGCGATTGGGCCGGCCCCCTGGGCCTTCTTGGATGGCGCCTGATATGGCGAAGTCACCCTTCTTCGGCGTGTGCCCTTCGCCCTGCGGCTTCGCCCAGGGCACGTTTAGACTTCGCCCTTCGCCGCCTTCGCCCCGTGGCCTTCGCAATAGAGATCTTCGCCACGGGGTTTCGCCATAAATGCTGGTTGCCTGGTTTCGGCAGGTCCGGTCGAAGGGTCTCATGACATACCGCCAACAAGCCCCTCACGGGCAAGGGTGAGATAGGAGGTTCGGCCGAGACCGTGCAGATCATGTGGTGTGGTATGAGGCGCCCCCTTTCGACCGACGCTCCTACCGAAACCTATTTTGTATTCCTGCAAAGAATGGGTGCATTGGGTGCACATGTATTCCTGTGGTTAGTAATTTTAATTTTTAATTTTTTTGCAGCCTTCGCCTTCTGTGAATGGCGAAGCTATCCTTATTCTTTCACAGGGCCGAGATGAACAGTGTTGGGCTTTGCTTCGAGGGCTCGTCAATGTGCAGTTCGGTTAATGGAATTTATCGTTTCGCATACCCTTGCAGCACGTGGCGGCTCGTGATTGGGTGGCGAGGCGAAACCTCGCCTGGGTGGGTTATATATATATGTCCCCCCTTTCCCCTTTTTCACCGCCTTACCCGCGTCATTTTCACCGCGAGTGCTCTCTTTGCCCTTTCCTTTCACGGCGCCCTTAGAGTCACTAGGTCCTTCGCCCTTTCTTCCTTTTCGACACCCCGCATTTCTTTCGCCATGGCTCCCCGCAAGCCGAACCCTGCCTCCGTGACGGGCCCCGATCCGGGACGGATTGACGATGACACCACCGCCTTTCTAGGGGCTTCGCTCGTGGATGACGACGAGCTGGCGAAGCTGGTTAGCTCTGGCGTGGTGGCGGAGGGGCAGGCCTTCGCCCCGGGGGAGGCCGTGGTGCCGAAACCTGGCGATGACCGCACGGTGGTGTTTGCCGCCTTCTTCGAGGCGGGGCTACAATTTCCGTGCAACGTGCTGTTGCTGGAGATCCTTTGCCTTTTCCAGGTGGTGCTTCCCCAGCTGAGCCCTTCGGCGTTCGTCCGGATCGCCATCTTCGACTGGGCGTGTCGGACCGCCGGGTTCGAACCGAGCGCTGAGCTTTTCGGCGCCGTATTCTTCACCACCGTGAATTCAAAGACGGTGATTAACCCAGCCGGGACGAGGAAAACGGCATTCGGGTGCGTGAACTTTAACGTTTGCCTCGAGCGTTCCGATCTATGGCCGGTGAACGCCGCCATGTCGAAGTGGGATCGTCACTGGATGGCGAAGTGGTTTTATCACTCCATCCCCTTCGAGGCCGGTTCCAAGGCGGCGGAAGCACTCCGGCGGCGGCGCAAGGCGATCGTGCCGAACCGGAAACCCAAGGTTTCCGTTAGCGGGGCTATGGAGGCACGGTTTGCCTTGCTTCGCAAGCTCTGCTCCTGCTTGAGCTGCCGCTTAAGGTCTTATTGGTGCCGGTTGGATGGGAGAAACTCATAGGTGCCGGTTTGTAAGAAAAACCGGTACCTATGAGCCCAAAAAAGGTGCCGGTTTTATTTACGAACCGGCACCTATCACATAGGTGTCGGTTCGTAATAAGAATTGGCACCTATGTTACGGCAACATAGGTGCCGCTTTAACCTAATAAACCGGCACCTATCACATAGGTGCCGGTTCTTATTAAAAACCGGCACCTATGTGGTGGCTTCCTTCGGAAAGAAACTAAATAGGTGCCGGTTCATAACATTAACCGACACCTATATCCCCCAAGTCTATATATACCCCTTGTTCACTGCATTCTCATGATTTTGAGGCTTCTCTTCAGCTCATCCAAACGGGGGGAGGAGGTCTTGCCCAAAAATTTAAAAAATATCGAGAGGTCTATGTGTTTGCATGCGTAAAGGTTAGTATGTGTTGATTCGATATGTAATTCGCACTAATATTTGTCAAGTTAATTATTTTTTGCAATTTGTTTTGTTGAATGAGAAGCATGAGAAAGTATGATGACTTATTATATTGGAGTAATTTAGAGATTAATCATCAATGAGTAATGTAACTGTTATTAACATATATCAGAATTTCAATAGATATAGAGAATGATATACGTATGTTAGTGGTTAATTTAAGAATTTTCATAGGAGCGATGGATGAAGGAGGGATGAACATTCCGCAGCGCGGTACCTTGGAATATGCCAGGAGAGTAACCAACTTCGTGATCGCAGCCACGAGATCCAGATCATTGAACACGACGGAACACTTGCGTTGTCCATGCGCTGATTGCAGGAATGAGAGACAGTTTCCTGCAAAACAAGGTCATGAGCATCTCCTAACAAGGGGTTTTATGCCTAATTACACATGTCAGGACAATCATGGTGAAGATGAGAATCCGGATGTAATGGACGGAGGCAATGTGGAGTTGCCTGCTGACGGAGGTGGATATGATAGTGACGAATCAGATGGTTTAGATCAGATGTTACGCGATGGGGAGACAGCCTACGACGATGACAGGCAATACGAGAAGTTCAAGGGCATGGTGGAGGACTCAAAAACCCCGCTTTATCTAGGATGCAATGAGCAGCACACCAAGTTACACGTCGTCCTCTCGTTGCTGCAGATGAAATCAACCAACGGTTGGAGTGACAAGAGTTTCACAGAGCTTCTACAGCTGATTGGAGACCTCCTTCCAGCGGGTCATGTGCTACCAGAAACAACATACCGAGCGAAGAAGGTTGTCTGCCCACTCGGACTGGAAGTGCAGAAAATTCACGCATGTCGACATGACTGTATCCTATATCGAGGTGACTATGCAGACTTGGATACATGTCTAGTTTGCGGAGCACCGCGGTATAAGGGTGGAGTTAACGATGATGATGATGTTGATGATGACAGTGGTGGCCCAGTCCTGAAGAAGAGGAAAGTGCCCGTTAAAGTTGCGTGGTATTTTCCTATAATCCCTCGGATTGAACGCATGTATGCAAACAAAAAACATGCAAAGATGATGCGTTGGCACCACGAAGAGCGTAAGAAGGATGGAATGATAAGACACCCTGCCGATGGATCTCAATGGAGAAAGATAGATAGAAAGTATAAAAAGCATTTTGCGCAGGAGATTAGGAATATAAGGTTTGGGCTGAGCACGGACGGGATGAATCCATTTGGTGACATGAGCAGTCGGCATAGCACGTGGCCAGTGGCACTTGTTATCTACAATCTTCCTTCATAGTTGTGCATGAAGCGTAAGTATATTATGATGCCACTTCTAATCCAAGGGCCCAAGCAACCTGGCAACGATATCGATGTCTACTTCAGGCCATTAGTGGATGATCTTAAGTTTCTATGGGACCGGGGTGTACAGATGTGGGATGCGTACAAAAGAGAGTACTTCACCTTAAGGGCAATGTTGTTCGTTACCATCCAAGATTATCCTACAGCTGGTAACACATCCGGGCAAACAGTGAAAGGTGGTTGTGCATGTGTGCAGTGCATGCGGTATACAGCGAGCAGGTGGCTGAAGTACTCCGGAAAGACCATGTACATGCGCCATCAGAGGTTTCTTCCAGCCGGCCACCAGTACCGTAGCAATACAAGAGATTTTAATGGCACGGTGGAGGAGGGTACAGCTCCAACACATCGTACCGGCAGAGAGATTTTTGAAAAGGTACAAGATATTGAATGTATATTTAGTAAGGGGCAAGGCAATCGAGGCACAACGAGCAAGGGTGGTGAGAAACCTCTTTGGAAGAAGAAATCTATCTTTTGGGAACTACCATATTGGAAAGATTTGGATGTCCGTCACGCGATTGACGTGATGCATGTTGAGAAGAATGTGTGCGAGAGTTTGATGGGACTCCTGCTAAACATACCCGGCAAGACAAAGGACACGTTGAAAGCCCGGAGAGACCTCGCAGACATGAACATCAGGCCCGAGCTACATCCTCTAGAACGGCCCAATGGTCGCCAGTACCTCCCTCCCGCGTGCTACACCCTTAGTGCCGCNTCGGTGACGGGCTCTGTATTAGGCCCGTTTGAGATAACTAAATGTCCGTCACCGATGTTCGTTCGTTGGTCGTTACCAATATCTATTGCGCACTATAAATACTCCAGCCGCCTAAGGAATGGTTATCCCACTGTTCACTATAAATATCTATTGCGCAGTTTTTTGTCTGTTTTTTCAAAGAAAAACAGAAAATTCAAAAAAGTAATTGAAAAATACAAATTAATTCTCATACATTTAGTAATACTTATCTTACAAAATGTTTATATAATATTTTGTTCACTTTTACAGCGATGGATCGAAGTTGGATGTATGGAACTGTGCGACATAGCAAAGAGTATAGAAGTGGCGTTTCAAATTTTATAAACGCTGCGGAGGAGGATAGGAAAAGAAGAAACATTGATTACATTTATTCTCCATGTGTAAATTGCAGAAATGAGATCATGCTTGATAGCAGAGTGGACGTACATGCTCATCTAATATGTCGAGGATTCATGAAAGGCTACACATGTTGTGTGAAGCATGGAGAGCAAGAATCAATCGACGATATTGCAGCTGCAGATAGAAGTGGTGCACAAAGTCAAGAACATGAAGATGAACATGACATGTTTGTACCTTCTCCGTTGGGCAGTGAAATGGTTAATGTGGATCACGATCTGCTGCAAGACATGTTGCATGATGTTGAGGACCTAGCTTTCAACGAGAGAGATTCCATGAAGTTCACTAGGTTGGTCAGTGACTCGGAGACACCAGGTTTTGTGCCTCCTGGGGTTAGAGGTCCATATGACTGCATACTGTACCACAAGCGAAAGAACTGTGCTGACGAAGGAAAGAAGTCAAAGCGAGGTGGTCTGGTGAAGGTTGTTTGGTATCTACCTATCATTGATCGTTTCAAGAGAATCTTTGCCAACCCCAAGGAAGCGGAGTTAGTACGTTGGCATGCCACGGAGAGAAGAAACGATGGTATGCTCAGACACCCAGCAGATTCGATTCAATGGAGGAATATCGATCGAAAACATCAAGAATTTGCAGCCGATCCTAGAAACATGAGGATATGTTTGTGTACGGATGGCATAAATCCTTTCGGAGACTTAAGCAGTTCCCATAGCACTTGGCAAGTTTTTATTGCAAACTATAATCTACCACCATGGTTGTGCTTTAAAAGGAAATACATTATGTTGTGCTTGTTAATCCAAGGACCGTAACAACCTGACAATGATCTTGATTTGTTCTTGGAGCCTGTTATGGATGATCTAGAAACTCTCTGGAAAGAACGTGTGAAAACTTGGGATTCGTATGGTTAGGAGAACTTCAAGTTGCATGTACTATTGTTCTGCACCATTAATGACTACCCCGCACATGGTAATTGTTGTCGAAACAACAACTGCATACATCGGTAGACGTGGTTACTTAACAGTTTGTTGGGAAAGGAAAGTGTATTAATTGAAGGAATTTTTTGGCTGCCCCTCTTTTACCTGGCCCTAGGGGTCTATTTGTAGTCCTATTACAGATCCCTCCATTAGGGTTTAGGTTTTACAGGGGAATTTACATGGTTGCCCTTATGAAAAGGGCATTTGTATGGGTATACAATGTAATTAATGATATATGGGCCTGTAGCAGGCCAACTGGCGACTGCAGGCCCATCGGCCAATGGGCCGGAGCGATTGGGCCGGCCCCCTGGGCCTTCTTGGATGGGGCCTGATATGGCGAAGTCACCCTTCTTCGGCGTGTGCCCTTCGCCCTGCGGCTTCGCCCAGGGCACGTTTAGACTTCGCCCTTCGCCACCTTCGCCACGGGGTTTCGCCATAAATGCTGGTTGCCTGGTTTCGGCAGGTCCGGTCAAAGGGTCCCATGACATACCGCCAACAAGCCCCTCACGGGCAAGGGTGAGATAGGAGCTTTGGCCGAGACCGTGCAGATCATGTGGTGTGGTATGAGGCGCCCCCTTTCGACCGACGCTCCTGCCGAAACCTATTTTGTATTCCTGCAAAGAATGGGTGCATTGGGTGCACATGTATTCCTGTGGTTAGTAATTTTAATTTTTAATTTTTTTGCAGCCTTCGCCTTCTGTGAATGGCGAAGCTATCCTTATTCTTTCACTGGGCTGAGATGAACAGTGTTGGGCTTTGCTTCGAGGGCTCGTCAATGTGCAGTTCGGTTAATGGAATTTACCGTTTCGCATACCCTTGCAGCACGTGGCGGCTCGTGATTGGGTGGGGAGGCGAAACCTCGCCTGGGTGGGTTATATATATATGTGCCCCCTTCCCCCTTTTTCACCGCCTTACCCGCGTCATTTTCACCGCGAGTGCTCTCTTCGCCCTTTCCTTTCACGGCGCCCTTAGAGTCACTAGGTCCTTCGCCCTTTCTTCCTTTTCGACACCCCGCATTTCTTTCGCCATGGCTCCCCGCAAGCCGAACCCTGCCTCCGCGACGGGCCCCGATCCGGGACGGATTGATGATGACACCACCGCCTTTCTAGGGGCTTCGCTCGTGGATGACGACGAGCTGGCGAAGCTGGTTAGCTCTGGCGTGGTGGCGGAGGGGCAGGCCTTCGTCCTGGGGGAGGCCGTGGTGCCGAAACCTGGCGATGACCGCACGGTGGTGTTTGCCGCCTTCTTCGAGGCGGGGCTACGATTTTCGTGCAACGTGCTGTTGCTGGAGATCCTTTGCCTTTTCCAGGTGGTGCTTCCCCAGCTGAGCCCTTCGGCGTTCGTCCGGATCGCCATCTTCGACTGGGCGTGTCGGACCGCCGGGTTCGAACTGAGCGCTGAGCTTTTCGGCGCCGTATTCTTCGCCACCGTGAATTCGAAGACGGTGATTACCCCAGCCGGGATGAGGAAAACGGCATTCGGGTGCGTGAACTTTAACGTTCGCCTCGAGCGTTCCGATCTATGGCCGGTGAATGCCGCCATGTCGAAGTGGGATCGTCACTGGATGGCGAAGTGGTTTTATCACTCCATCCCCTTCGAGGCCGGTTCGAAGGCGGCGGAAGCACTCCGGCGGCGGCGCAAGGCGATCGCGCCGAACCAGAAACCCAAGGTTTCCGTTAGCGGGGCTATGGAGGCGCGGTTTGCCTTGCTTCGCAAGGTCTGCTCCCGCTTGAGCTGCCGCGACCTGGTGGAGGAGTTTTGTATGCTTCGCATATTCCCCCTTTCCAAGTCGTGGTAGGTCGAAGTCGATCAATACGAAGAGGTCGACGGCTTGCCCAAGCTCGTCTTGCCCGCGGGGGCGAACGGTTAGTCTATTTTTCGCTTCCCTTGTATGTGCTTCGCTGTTGCGCTTTTCTCTTGCTTGACGTTTTTGATCTAATGATGTTTCAGTGTTGACTCTTGCCCAAGCTGACAGCGAAGCCCGAAATATGATTGGCGATGTGACGGTCACCGAGTTCGGCCAGCTGCTAACATGGCAGGCGGCCGGACGGGCGAACCGAGTGTGCGTCGGCGAGCTCCCTCCCCGGGCGAAGCCCTTCAAGGCTGACAGCGGAGAGGGTGCCGCGAAAAAATGACTGCGTGGGCAGGTGAAATTGGGCCCTCGCAAGTGAAAGGCCCCCGCCTCCACTGATTCTAACGCCGATGACGAAGATGGCATTGAACAGCAGGAGGACGTGGGGGAGACGGACGTCGCGGTCGAAAAGGCCGCCGACAGCCACTCCGGAACCCGTGGTTACACTCCGTCTCCAAGCCCCGGGCACGTCGAGACCAGGGCAGAGTCGAACTGCTCCCCGCTCCTCCGGAAGGATGTGGAGGGGGCGAAGACATTAGTCGCGATCGCCACGACCAAGATGGCAAATGGGGAGTCTGCTAAGAAGACCCCCCAGAAAGGGGGACTCGTCGACATCGCTTGCGTCTTTAGCGACGAAGAGTCCTCTAACGAGACGCCCACTTCGCCCGCTGGTCGAAACCTGGGCCACTCGATGGCCCGTGGCTCCGTGGGCGGGGTGAGGGGAAGCGCTGTTGGGGCTTCGGTTTTGGCCGAAAAGGTTGTGAAGACAGCGGCCGAGGTCTTTGGCAGCCCTGTCCGTCGGCCGCTCGCTTCGCCGCTTGCCCTCGGCAAGGGTAAAAAGGCGGCTGAAACATCCACTTCGGACTGCTCCTTGGCGCCGCCCCGCTTCGCCCTCAGCGACTTCGAGACCCGGGCGGAGCTCATTCCCTTTGTCGAGGGGGTGAGCAACATCGTCGCGCCTGCTAGCGGCCCAAGCTTGTTCGCCGAACTGAGTGAGTTTGACGGGGGCTGTTCCGCCGTCAAGAGCCTGGTGGTCCGGGTATGTTGATCGATGTGTGTTTTTGTATATAAATAACGCTCTCTTTTCTTTTTTTTTGTTGCAACACATCTCAGCGTTCGCCCTTTCTTAACCAGCTTCTCACCGCGCATTGTTCGACGGAGCGAACTATGCGGGCTCGTCTTGACGGCTTGAAAGGCTGTCTTCGGGCCAAGGACGACGAACTGGGCCGCAAGGGCCTAGAGATAGAGGGCCTCGCCCGGTCCTTGAGGGAGGCGAAGGCCGAAAACAAGCGTCTCCAGGCCGAGCTAGATAAAAGTAGCGAGGCGAAAGTGGAGATTGAGCGCCTCAGGGCCGAGCTCAGGAAAGAGCAGAAGCACTCCGTCGCCCTGACAGATTATTATAATCTGATGGAGCCGAAGATGGAGGCTCTTCGCCGGGAAGCCAGCGAGGCGGAGGCGAACTCGCAGCGACTTGCGCGTGAGGTGGCGAAAGCCACCGAATGTGCAAAGACCGCTTGCCGCACGCTTCGCCTCGCCCTTACTGATATGGGGGCAAAGGTGCGGGGCGTGCCGGGCGAAAATGCTTCTACCTTTGAGTTCTCTGAATGGACTCAACAAGTTGGCGGTGCGGTCTCAGATTGCGCCGTCGCGTACGGCGATAGCTGTGCGCGCGTGTCGGCGGCCTTCGCCATAGGCCTGCTGTAGCAATCCGGGTGCGAGCACATCGCCCAGTTCCCTGATTATGCGAATGGGGACTGGGAGGTCAGCGCCCAGGACATTTCGCCCACGCTTCGCGCCTGGCGCAAGCAGTTCTGGCAGAAGGACGGTCGATCCACCGCGAAGGCACGTCTACTCGAGCAACTAGCGAAGGCGGAGGCGGTGGACCGGGGCGAAGAGCCGGCCGGAGGGGGCGGAGGCGATGCCCAAGATCACCCAGAGGTGTGAGGCCCTCCGTTCACTTTTGTAGATTTTGATGTCTTTACTTTTTGGTGTTTGCCGTAGAGGGCGAACGATGTAAATATGGCCAATGGCCCCTCTTGTCATAGATTGTTTAACATATGATAAGCTTCGCCAATTATCGTGTTTGATGCCTTTTGCACTTGCGCTCGCATCGCTTCTCGTTGAAAGAGTACCTACTTAGTTTTTGTGTTTCGCCATCTGATTTCCCATATTGTTTTATTAGGGTCTACGCCGAAAACTATGTGTCCGGCCCCCCTTTGCGGATTGGCGAAGCAAGAACGAGAAGTTTGTCGCGATAAAGGATTTGCCGAGGGTTCGGTACCTGCTTCGGCCTGTTTATCGCGAGATGACCATAAACGGCAATAGTTACAAAGTCGTGAAAGTTGCTAGCTGGATGCGAGTGCACTACGGGCAAACCCTGGAAGACTACGACCGTGTTCATGCGGGACGTTTGGAGAACATGGCTCGCTTTTGGCGAAGCCATCAGAGGACCGAACGGCAGGAAGCGATCGCCCGACGCCGTTATAGCCTAGCTTGCTTCTCGCCCCCTTCTCCCCTTAGGGTAGTTTATGACATTAGCGACGATGAACCTAGTTCGCCGGCTCGCTCCTTAGGGAGCGATGGTTGTTTTGGGGGCGAAGATGTAATTTATCTGTAAATTAAGCTGGAAAGCCTGTTGTATTCCTTTCGCCTCTGCCGTGCTATATGGCATGTACCCTTCGATTATTCTTTCAAAGTTAATAAAGATGTGTTTTTATTTCCTTTTCGCTATTTTTGCATTGTCACTCTTCGTGCTTTCGTTGGGTCGTAACATGTCGACCCCTTTGCGTGTGTTAGCGAAATAGGTCTGTTGACTTTTCAGCTTTCGTCTTCCGTTTTCGATCTGTGGTGCTTCGTACCGGGAGAAGCGCTTATGCTTTTCTTGTGGCTCGAGTGTAACGGTGTTCGGTTAGTGTCCGAAGCAAGCTGTCGTGGTTTCAACGTTCGGCGAGCGATGCTTCGGCCGATTCGTTTCGCCCCCCCCTGGCATTTTCGCTGATCAGGCGTTTGCCTTAAGGTTTTTCCATGAATTATCATATACACAAGTGAAAAAGGGCGAAAGACTCAGGAATTTTATACTGGTTCAGGCCTCCAGGGTGGATAATAGCCCTACGTCCAGTTTTTTTTTGTATTTTTGTGCGTTCGGCCGCCTCATTTGATTGTGGGTGTGCGACCGAAGCGAACTTGATTTCCAGGTTTAGCCCTTCGCACATTTCTCTGAACTTATCAGAGTCAAATTGCTTGCCATTATCAATGATAACCTCTTTTAGTACTCCAAAACGGCAAACAATGTTCTTCCAAACGAACTTCTGTACTGCTACCGAAGTGATCGCACCGAGTGGTTTGGCCTCGATCCAACGGGAAAAGTACTCGATGGCTACAATTGCGAACTTGTACCCATTTCGCGCCACGGGAAATAGGCCAATGATGTCTAGCCCCCACCTGGCGAAAGGCCAGAGAGGCGCGATAGGATGCAGCTCATATTGTGGTGCATTTTGGCTTCGGCCATGCCGCTGGCAACTTTCGCACTTCTTGGCTTGCTCAACACAAACTTTCAGCACAGTGGGCCAATACACACCCTGGCGAAACACCTTGGAGGCGACCGTTCTTGCGGCCTGCTGTGCACCACACAGCCCTTGGTGTATTTCTTTCGCCATTTCTTCGCCTTCAGCGAAGGAGATGCACCGAAGCAAAGGTTGGAACACCCCGGAGCGATACAGCTGCCCCGAGACCAGCTTGTACTTTGTGGCTCTGATCTGTAAGCGCTTCGCCTCTGTTTCGTCTTCTGGAAGCCAGCCGTTCTCGAGGTATTTTACGAACGGGGTTTGCCAGTCTTCTGGGTCTTCGCCCAGCTTTTTTTGGTCAATTGCCATGACGTCCCGGTTTCCCGTGGGCACGCTTGGTGCGTACAAGACTTCAAAGAAGATGCCCGGTGAACGCGGGCCTCCGAAGGCGGCAGATTTCGCCAGGATATCAGCCTCTTCGTTCTGGCCCCTAAGTAAGTGTCCGACCGTTATGCCGGCGAAGCACTTTTCCATAGAGCGAACAGCCTCTAGATACTTCTTCATTCCTTCGTCCTTTGCCTCGAAAGATTTATCTACATGACTCGCCACCAGTCTGGAGTCTGTTCGGATGAGCAAACGCCGAACCCCCAATGGTTTCGCCTTTCTCAGACCCAACAATACCACTTCATACTCTGCCGTGTTATTGGTCGTGTCAAACTACAGCCTTGTGGCATACCGAATCGGCACGCCCCCTGGTGAGGTGAGTACTGCCGCGGCGCCTACCCCCTTGTGCGACCATGAGCCATCGGAGTACATTATCCAAGGCTGTTCGACGGGTTGAGATTCGGGGGTTAACGTCGGTGTCCATTCGGCGACAAAGTCGGCCAGGATTTGGGACTTGATGGCAGAGCGGGCGACAAAATGCAGGTCGAAGGAGGATAACTCCACCGCCCACTTGCTAAGCCGACCGGAGATTTCTTTGCTCCGAAGCACTTCGCCCAAGGGATACTGCGATGGCACAGTGACTTTGTGGGCTTGGAAATAGTGCTTAAGCTTACGTGAAGCCATCACTAGGGCGTATGCGAGCTTTTCCATTTCAATGTACCTTGTCTTCGCACCTTGCAAAGCCTCAGAAATGAAATACACTGGTTTCTGTCCTGACTCTGTCTCTTGGACAAGGACTGCACTGACCGCCACCGGCGAAGCCACTAGATAGAGCAGCATTTCGCTTCCCGGTGTGGGGCTGACCAGGGTGGGAGGGGTTTGCAGATATTGCTTTAGTTCGTCGAACACAACTTGGCATTCTGGTGTCCAGCTAAATTTTCCAGCACCCCGGAGGGTCTTAAAAAATGGCAAACCCCTTTCGGCTACCTTTGAGAGAAAACGACTGAGCGCCGCATTTCGGCCTGCGAGCTTTAGTACTTCGCGTACGCTCGACGGAGGCTTCATTTGCTAAATGGCGTTGATTTTCTCGGGGTTCACCTCGATACCCCTTTCGGAAACAAGAAAACCCAACAACCTGCCTGCGCGAACTCCAAAAACACATTTTTCAGGGTTTAGCTTCATACCCGCTGCGCGCAAGTTGCCGAAGGTCTCCTGCAAGTCGGACGCATGGTCGAAAGCCTTGCGGCTCTTGACGACGATGTCGTCGACATATGCCTCCACATTTCGCCCCAACTGTTTGCGAAGCACCTTGTACACCAGCCTGGCGAACGTCGCTCCGGCGTTCCTCATGCCAAAAGGCATCCGGAGGTGGTAGAAAGGGCCGAACGGCGTGAGAAAGGTTGTCTTGGGGATGTCGCTTGGATTCATGTGGATCTGGTGGTAGCTGGAGTACGCATCCAAGAAGCTCATGAGCTCACAACCGGCTGTCGAATCAACAAGCTGGTCGATCCGCGGCAACGGGAAGTTATCCTTTGGGCACACCTTGTTCAGGTCTGTGAAATCGACGCACATGCGCCACTTGCCGTTCGACTTCTTCACCGAAACCGGGTTCGCCAACCACTCCGGGTGGCCGATCTCCTGGATCACTCCAGCCTTGAGTAGCTTCTGTACTTCGACCTTTGCCGCCTCCTGGCGATCAGCGGACATCTTGCGCAGCTTCTGCTTTCTCGGCTTTGCATCCGGTTTGACCGCCAGATTATGCATGATGAGATCCGTCGGAACGCCCCCTACCTCGTCGGGGCTCCAGGCGAAGACGTCAATGTTCTTCTTGAGCACTTTCAGGATGTTCGCAGCTTCCTCTTCGCCCAGATCGCCCCCCAACCGGACAAACTTCGTTGGGTCGGCGTCCTCGACTTGCATCTGGATCACCTTGCCATGGGGGGTGGGCTTCGGCATGCGTTCGGCATGATGATGTGGTTCGGCCTCAACATTGTGCACTGTCCTGTTGATTGCGGCCAAGTCGCCCTTTGATGCAGTCGAAGGTTGAAGCCCTCTGATGAGGATCACACTTGCCGGACCTGGCATCTTGAGCTTGAGATAGTTGTGGTGGGAAACGGCTTCGAACTTGTTCAAGGTTGCGCGACCGAAAATGGCATTGTAGTGGTATGGGATGTCGACGACGTCGAACAGTATTTGCTCTTCGTGCCTGTTTTCACTTGTGCCGAAGGCTACCACCAATTGTACTTGGCCTAGGACTTGAACTGCCTCACCGCCAAAACCACGAAGCGGGCCCGATGCTTGAGCGAGGACTGGGGTTCGCAATCCCATCCTAGCATACGCTTCGGCGAAAATGACATTGGCTGAACTTCCTCCGTCAACCAGGATTCGCCAAACTTCGAAGCCTGCCACTTCGGCCGAGATCACCAGGGGGTCTTGATGTGGGAACAACACCCCTTTGGTATCTTCCGACCCAAATGAGATTTGCTGATTCACGTACTTCGGAGCCCCTTCGCCTGTCGTCATGATGTTGTGCACCATTCGCATCTGCATCTTCTTCTGCCTCTTCGACGGCTAGACCGGCGAATCGGCCCTTGTAATCACCTGGATTACTCTGCGCTGCACGTCTTGGCGTTGTTCGGCCGGGGGTGCCTATTCTTGAGCAGCTTCACGAGGTGCTTCGACATCAGCCCCTTGTTGCGGCCTTGGTTCTTGAGCGTTGCTCCGTTGGCGGATGTTCCATCATTGCTCGGTGGTGTGCGTAGATCGACCATGGTAGGCACAATAAAGGTCTTTCCTGACCTTCTTGCGAACAGGCTCTTCATGGTTGCCACCTTGTTGGGCGTTGAACTCCTTGCGGAGGGCTTGTACCTCTTCGACAGCCATCACAGCCTTGCCCGTGCAGTCAGTTCTGAATTTTCTCCAATTCAGGGGAGCTTGATTTGGCCTTGGCGGCTGTCCTTGGTTCGCCGGCGGGGGTTGGCGAACTGCAAGAGGAGCTGGTTCGACAACCTGTGCCTGTATCTGGGCTTGGGCAACGGCGATGCAGGCTTTGTCATACTCGGCTTGGATTGCTTGCCTTCGTTTAGAATCCTCTTCGCCTCTTGCGTACCCGTCGATGATGCCAAGCAGGTGCTCGAGGGTCTGCGGCTCCTTGTTGACGATTTTCCTGGTGAGTTCGCCTTCGAGTAGCCCGGCCGAAGCGGCGTTGATGACGGATGCGTCGGTTATATCTTGAACTTGGCATCGTGCTTGCGAGAAACGACGCATGTACTCTCGTATTGACTCTCCCGGCCTTCGGCGAATGCCGAGCAGATGCTGCTGCGTCTTCGGCTCCTCGTAGGTGCCTCAAAAGTTAAGGACAAAAACATCGCGCAATTGCTCCCATGAGTAAATGCTATTAGCTGGTAAATTGAAGTTCCAAGAGCGGGCGATGCCATCTAGAGCGAGATGGATTACCTTTGCCTTGGTATTTTTGTCGCCGTGAGCAGCTTCGATCGCGGACTCGTAAATGGACAGGAACTCTTTTAGGTCTGTTTCGCCCGAGTACCGCGGAACAGGGGGGAACTTGAACTGGGGTGGGATTGGACAAATCTTGATTCCCCCACTTAGCGGCAGTCCCTTTTCGCCCCTTGCCTTGCCCACAGAACCCTGCAACAAGGGCCCGTTCGACTGTGGGTAAGGCGTGGCAAAGGGCGAAGTGACAGCTTGCGCATGTGGCTGGGCCACGTTGTTCGACGGCCCAGTCCCGAGTGGCGGCGCTTGGGCGGCGTTGCCGAAGTCGAATTACAGTCCTTGACTCCATGGCGAAGCCCCCTGCCCAGGCTGGTTCGGCAGTAACCAACCGAGGGCACCCTGACTTGTGTTTCCCTCCGGTTGAGCCGAAGGGGTTGTACTTGAAATGTTGTGGGGTTGATTGAGCTGCTGAAGGAAAGCTCGAAGCTGTGTCTATAGGGCCAAAGCCCCTTCCGCCATTGCCTGGGACATTTGACCGGGTGGTGCTGGGTGTACTTGGGCGGTAACCGGTTGAATCTGCGACAGCACACCAGGAGCAGGATATGTTGTTGCGGCCGAAGACTGCCCGACGAAGTACACCGGGGTATGCACGGCATGAGACGGAAGGGCCTGAATCGGCACTTGCGGGTTGACTTGGGGAGGGATATAGCCCGTTGAATACTAGAGAACTGGGCCGAAGTGACCTTGGCCTGCCGCGCCACTTCGTATGCTTGCTGCTGCTCCTACATTTGGCGAAGCATATCCTGAAGTCGCGTCATGTTCTGGCGCATGGCTTCCATGCCAACTCCGTCTTGCGCTTCGAGGGTTGGGTTGGCTTGCATGGCTGCGAGCGCGGTCGAAGTCGTAGCCGGCACCACCAGTTGACTTATCGACGGGATCTCCGGCGCCTGCCCCGCCGAAGCGACCGGAGCCGAAAATGGTGGTTGCGGTGCGGGCGCCAAAGCCGATGGCACCCCCCCCAGTTTTGGTGATGGGCGCCGAAGGCTTAGCCTCCTCTTTGGCGGCCATCGTCTCTCCTGCTTCACTCTCCTTCGGCTTAGTAACCTTCTCCTTTGCGACCTTCTTCGGTGGCATTCGCTCTCAGTGGTTTCACTCGGAGGTCCCCACGGTCGACGCCAGCTGTTGTCGAAACGACATCTGCATACGTCGGTAGACGTGGTTACTTGACAGTTTGTTGGGAAAGGAAAGTGTATTAATTGAAGGAATTTTTTGGCTGCCCCTCTTTTACCTGGCCCTAGGGGTCTATTTGTAGTCCTATTACAGATCCTTCCATTAGGGTTTAGGTTTTACAAGGGAATTTACATGGTTGCCCTTATGAAAGGGGCATTTGTATGGGTATACAATGTAATTAATGATATATGGGCCTGTAGCAGGCCACCTGGCGACTGCAGGCCCATCGGCCAATGGGCCGGAGCGATTGGGCCGGCCCCCTGGGCCTTCTTGGATGGGGCCTGATATGGCGAAGTCACCCTTCTTCAGCGTGTGCCCTTCGCCCTGCGGCTTCGCCCAGGGCACGTTTAGACTTCGCCCTTCGCCGCCTTCGCCCCATGGCCTTCGCAATAGAGATCTTCGCCACGGGGCTTCGCCATAAATGTTGGTTGCCTGGTTTCGGCAGGTCCGGTCGAAGGGTCTCATGACATACCGCCAACAGTAATCTTTCTGGACAAACTGTGAAAGGAAAGAAGGTTTGCTCCAACTGTATGGAAGATACACGCAGTAGGTAGCTGAAGAAATCACGAAAGATGATTTACATGGGTCATAGGAGATGGCTCCCGCTACGTCACGCATTTAGAAGACAGAAGAAAATTTTCAACGGTAAGAGAGAACTTCAACTTTCTCCAAGGATTTGTCTGGATGTGAGGTCCACGACATGGTGAAGGACATAACTAATGAGTTTGGGAAGAAAAGGAAACGTATTAAGGCAAAGGAGAAGTGTATGTGGAAGAAAAAATCCATATTTTGGCGACTACCTTACTGGAAGGATATTGAGGTCCGTCATTGTATTGATCTCATGCACATTGAAAAGAATGTGTGTGAGAGTTTGGTCGGCCTACTGCTGAATATTCCTGGAAAGAGAAAGGATGGATCGAACGTGCGTCTTGATCTATAGGAGATGAATATTCGCAGTGAACTCATGCCCGTAACTGATGAAGAGACAGAAAGAGTGTACCTCCCTCCAGCTTACCACACCTTGTCGAAGGATGAGAAGATCGCAATGTTATCTTGCTTGAAAGATATTAAAGTTCTGTCGGGCTATTCAGCAAGGATCAGTAAGTATGTTTCATTGGATGATCTAAAAGTGGTTGGAATGAAGTCTCAGCAAAGATACAACCAGAATCTTCATGTAATACCTCACATCGACCTTGACGATGATCCCGAAGAGGATGTGGCATATGCTCGTTCAAATCATACGGAAGGCATATCCTTATAACTGAAAACTTTGTATTAATTTGTGTCATTGTCTTTGTAATGAATGAAGTATTTTGTATCATATCCTTGTAACTGTAGACAAGCTTAGGTTATCTGCACTATAACAATGGTCAACTATGAAAGAGAAAACACAAATAATAGCAAATTGTTTACTAAAAAAAGTGCAAAAATGTTATCTCAATCGAGCTTATGTTAAAGCCCGTCACGGATGAGCTCATCTCAATCGGGCTTAAACCTAAGCCCGTCACGGATGAGCTCATCTCAATCGGGCTTAAGTTAAAGACCGTCACGGATGACTATCATCCGTGACGGGCTTAGCTTCAACCCCTGTCATGGATGTGGTTTGACCGCATTTAGACTAGGTTTTTCACTCGTAGATCTACACAATGGCGCGGGCTCCGAAAATTTTCTAAGTCCCTAGCATCGAGCCCTAGCACCGTCACCCCTGTCGCCTCCTCCCACCACTGCCACCGCCGCCTCCTCCCACCGTCACCGTCGTCGTCTGCGAGCCCGGTCACCACCGTCGTCCTCCCTTGCCGCTGCGCCTTTCTCCGAGCCTAGCGCTGCCATCGCCCTCCTCCACCGCCGTCGTTGTCACATCGCCACCGTCCCGAGCCCGACGCCACCGCGTTGTCGACTTCCTCACCGAGCCCAGCCGGTTAGTGACTTAGGGACGAAATTTGTGACTTGATGGATGATTTTAGGGTTATTTAGTGACTTAGGGTCTGTTCGGCTGCTATAGTTCGGAACGCCAAACGTGGGTTCGGAACGCGCACAGTGTTTTTCCTCCCGCGCACGCTTTTCAAACTACTACACGGTGAACTTTTTTGCAAAAAGTTTCTATACAAAAGTTGCTTAAAAAAATCAAATTAATCCATTTTTGAAAAAAAATTTAGCTAATACTTAATTAATCACGCGCTAATGACCGCTCCGTTTTCCGTGTTTACTGTGCGCGTTCTGAAAGCATCAGCCGAACAAAGCCTTAGTGAAATTGGTGAGATGTGCATTTTTACATATGTTGATATTGTGGAATTTAGTCTAGCCAGTGGAATTTAGGGTATTTATGTATTTAATTTAGGGTTTGACCACATGAAATTTGTGGAATTTAGTCTAGCTAGTGGAATCTAGCTAGTGGAATTTATATGCATGTTAGTATTTATGTATGTATTTAGTGAATTATATGTGATGTTCATGTGATGTTTATGTGTGATGGGACTTAGTATATATGTGGATATATGTCGAATTTAGGGTATTTTAGTTAATTTAGATGAATTCTAGTGAAATTCTAGTGAAATTTTATTGATTTTAGGTATATATTTAGTATTATGTGTGATGTTTGTTTAGTAAGATGTATTTAGTATTATGTGCGATTTTATGTATGTATTTACTATTATGTGTGATCTTATTGATTTTAGTTATGTATTTAGTATTATGTATTTAGTAAGATGTTTGTTTTTACTTTTTGTCGTACACAAGTTATCTAGAAAATGTCTCAACAAGGCGAACACACGTTGGTGACAATTAGTGGGACCACATCGACCCAGAACCCTAGGACCCAAAATAGGATTCCTAAGGAACGAATGACCATAACAGAGGTCAACGACCTAGGATTCCCTGTGGCTCCTAGGAAAGTTATTAAGAAGTTCATGTCGGTATGTGGGGTGCTAGGGAGGCGGCACTTCACCATTTTGGTCAACGACATCAAGCTTGTCCTAGCTGCAGAAAAGGACGAAGCTTGGGTGTAGTTCAAGCTGAGCTTCGAATATCCTGCAGAGGCCGAGGAAAGGCTCAAGAATCGTGCAATCCAAAAGATGGGCACCGCATGGAAAAATCAACCCCCGAGGCCCGGGCAAAAAGAGAGGCAGCTAGGGCACTGCAGGCTAGAAATGTGCACCCACACCGGCTTGGCACCGAAGAATATAGCGGGAAGCAAGAGCAATGGCAGAGGAAGGATGACGCTACTGCGCAATCTAACACCCCACCGCCATTTGCTGATATCCCAGACGAACGAGCAAGGAGTTGAGCAAGGGCAAGATATGTTAAGAACAGCGATGGGACAATTACGTTCCCAAATCCCCAAGATCAACGAGTGTACAAGCAGATAGTAAGTACAATACATCGAATATGTTTAATTTATTTCTATCATAGCCTTGATTTAACCTGACCTTAACTGTACCACAAATCGAATATGCTGCCGAGAGACAATCCTCGCAACAGGTGTGCTCACAAAGACGCGAGGACGACATCCTCAAGAAAGCGTTGGGCACCCAAGAACATCATGGACGGACAAGGGGCATTGGCTCCAATATTCCATGGAAGGTTGGGTTTCCCCAGTACAGGTGGCAGTACAAGAAGCGGAAGCTGACAAGGGCGGAGAAAGATGCATGCTTGAAGGAATAGCTTAGAGAGGAGATCAGAGCCGAGCTTAGCTCTGAATTCGATTAGAAATTGTCACGGGTGGTGGCACACATCAGGGGTGAGATGCAGCAAGGGAACACCGACCCCGCCGCCGCTCCCAGAGTAGAAACGAGCCTCATACAAAGGCGTAGCAGTTGCGCATCAACTGAGGCGGTGGAAGACCAACCACCAATCCCTACCGTAGTCGACCACATAATGGTAAAACCAACTAACATTGCATATGTTGTCTTAACAAATCTATATATTATATCATATTCTAAGAATATGGATGAATCTGTCGCAGATACCCACAAAGTGCACCCTAGTAGTTTGGGTGACACCAACATTTACAGTTCCAGCCATCGAGGGTGTTGCCTTTAAGCCTACACCAAAAACCCGAGTGCATGGGGCGCAATTGATGGCCGGGCAGGCTAAAGTACAAGTGGACTTGGTCAAGCCCGAATGGGTCAGCTGGACTATTCAGCATCCACCGAACGACGAAATTTTGACCCTAGGAGCTGTATGTGAGACCTTTATACAATGGCCCAAGGACCTCATTAAGATAAACATGACTCCTAGGTCCGTTGCCAAAAACCGCTCAAACTGTTCCTTTGGCCCCTCCTGCCATTGAACCACAAGATGACGATATCGATCTGCAATATGATACGGATTTTGGGGAGGAGGGTATGGAGGCCGACAGCAGGGCTAACATTCCCTCTCCTGCCAAAAAGAGCAGCAAGGCGCATTCTTCTTCACCATTACATGAAACACACAAAAAAGCTGTTGGAAGGGGGAGAGGAAAAGGAAAGCTACAAGTCTCGCTTCTGGCTCCAAAGAATCTAGATCTAGACAAGGCGCCATCAGTTCCTCCTGTGAAGCCTGCTCCGACTACCTTCCAATTAGGCATGCCATTGGTTGGAGATAATGATTTGAAGAAGAGGGGCCTTGCTTGCAAGGAGTTGCACGGGTACTACATGGAGAAGTCCAACGCAAGGAGGAAGAATAGAGAGACCTCTATGATGGGATTGCACGGTGTACAACCATTTCTTAGGCCAGACGCCTATATTTTGGTTGACTTTTCATATCTCTTTGACCTCTATAGGCTGCGAGCGGTGGACACCAATCTTCTTAAGTGCTACTCATTATAAGTATTGTTGCGTACAAAATATGGTTATAACAATCCATATAATATGCTTATACGGGTCTTTGTCTTGCTTGTAGGTTAACTTGGAAGTATATACAAAAACATGAGCCGGATGTTGCCTTACTAGATCCATCTATGATCAACATGACAAATCTGAATCACGATCTAGTAAGGATGACTGATTACATCTTGGACTGCTTGTGGGCCCGTCAGGACAAGGAGTTCATTCTGTGTGCCTATAATCAACAGTAAGTGTGTACCCTAATTAGATGCAAATCCACGATGCGTAAAGCTTTAGTATTTAACTTGCAATATATTAATACCGCAGGGCCTGTTGGATTCTACTGGTCTTAGTACCGAAGTGGAGTATGGTATACTACCTTAACTCCAAAATTGATGAGAAGATATACGATTGGTCGAAGATTAAAGCTGCAATAAATGACGCGTGGGGCCCATATCTGCAAAAAGACAAAAGGCATATGGAAGGTAGACCCAACCTCGATCACAAAATAGACTTCCCATGCCATCAACAAGTTGGTGACCAGTGTGGGTTCCACGTGTGCCATAACATGAGGGCATTGTTGCAAAAGGTGACATTGCTCAACCTTAAGGTTTGTGCTTAAGTTGTGTATGCGCCTATATATTCTAAGTACTTTGAAGTATATATACACTAACTTGGCGCCTCACATGTAGAAAAAAATTTCCAATATTCCGCCTAATGACTTCGAAGTCATTAGATACATGTCAACGGTTTGGTGATCATTGAGTGGATGTGAATGACATATGCATGTGAATGGATGTGTGAATGTGGATGTGATCACTGAATATATGTTTGATTTCTGAATTGCTGTGAATGGCATATGTGAATGGATGTGTGAATGTGGATTGATCACTGAATATATATATGTTTGATTTCTGAATTGCTGTGAATCGGGTTGCTGGAAAGAGAATATATATGTGCTTCTGTCATTTTTGCAGCGGACATAGCTAGTAAAGGCCTGAGGCTAGCCAAAAACTAAAATTTATTTTTTAGGTAAAATACTCATATGTGACGGGCTTAAGTTTAAGCTCGATTAAGATGAGATGATCCACGACGGGCTTAAGTTAATGCCCGATTGAGATGATCATCCGTGACGGGCGCTATACCATAGTCATGTTCAAGTACGAGCCCGTCATGGATGAGCTCATTGGTGACGGGCCCTAATTTGACCGTAGTTTGACTCATCTGCTGGGTCAAACCTATCGGTGACGGGCTTTACTTTTGGCCCGATTGAGATAACTATTATCTGTGATGGCCTAATATCCGATAGAGATGACTTCTCACATCAGTTACCTTTTGTTCGTGATGGAACCTCTCCCCGACACAGATGAGGCTTGCCGTCCGATTGAGATGAGTTATCCCATGCAAGTGAGGACACGATTTTTTTCCCCGATAATCGAACATCGAACTCCTCCACAATAATCTAATGAAGTGAGCTGCAGGCCTGCAGCTGCACAACACAAGTGCAGAACTAACCAGCCAGCACCGCCTCTATAAATACGTACATGTTGCCACTTGCACAATTGCACCGCATTGCACATCTGCATACGTTCTCGCCAATTGCTTGGCGGCCATGGCGATCAACGTGGAGAAGTGGGGCGCGGTGTGGTCGGCGCTGGCGAGCCTCGTCTTCCTCTGGCCCATGCTGCAGAACCACGTCCCCGCCGGCCTCCGCCACTGGCTCACCGCCATGGCCGACAAGCTCGCCTCCCACCTCAGCCCCTACCTCCACATCACCATCTCCGAGTACGGCGACCACCGCTTCCGCCGCAGCGACTTCTTCCTCGCCGTCGAGGCCTACCTCAGCGACGCCTGCGCCCGCCGCGCCCGCAGGCTCAAGGCCGACCTCGGCAGGGACGCCAGGAGCGTCCAGGTCTCCGTCGACGACCACCAGGAGGTCACCGACGCATTCCGCGGTGCAACGCTCTGGTGGTACCCCTCCTCCAAGTCCAACAAGGGCAGCGTCATCAGCTTCTACCCCGGCGAGGATGAGCGCCGCTTCTACCGCCTCGTCTTCCACCGCCGCCACCGCGACCTCGTCCTCGACGGTTACCTCCCCCACGTCCTCGCCGAGGGCCGCGCCGTCACCGTCCGCAACCGCCAGCGCCGCCTCTTCACCAACAACGCCAGCACCAGCTGGAACCCCTACCGCCGCGGGAAGGGCGTCTGGAGCCACGTGCACTTCGAGCATCCCGCCAGCTTCGACACGCTCGCCATGGATCCCGGCGACAAGGACGGCATCGTCGACGACCTCGTGGAGTTCCGTGACGGCAAGGACTACTACGCCAATGTGGGCAAGCCCTGGAAGCGCGGATACCTTCTCTACGGCCCACCCGGCACCGGTAAGTCCACCATGATAGCCGCCATGGCCAACTTCCTCGACTACGACGTCTACGACCTCGAGCTCACGGCCGTCAAGAACAACACCGAGCTACGCAAGCTCTACATTGAGACCACCGGCAAGTCCATCATCGTCATCGAGGACATCGACTGCTCCGTCGACCTCACCGGCAAGCGCAAGAAGGCCTCCGGCGACAACAACAACAAGGCATCCGACGGCGGCGGCGAGGGCAGCGACGACAAGCCCAAGCTGCCGACCGAGGCGGACAAGGACGACGGAAGCAGCAAGGTGACGCTGTCGGGGCTGCTCAACTTCATCGACGGTCTTTGGTCGGCGTGCGGCGGCGAGCGGATCATCATCTTCACGACGAACCACAAGGAGAAGCTGGACCCGGCGCTGATCCGGCGGGGCAGGATGGACGTCCACATCGAGATGTCCTACTGCGGCTTCGAGGCGTTCAAGGTGCTAGCCAAGAACTACCTCGGCGTGGAGCAGCACGAGCTGTTCGGCGACATACGGCGGCTGCTCAAGGAGGCCGACATGTCGCCGGCAGACGTTGCCGAGAACCTGATGCCCATGTCCAAGAGGAAGAAGAGGGACCCTGACGCGTGCCTGGCCGGTCTAGTCGAGGCGCTGAACATGGCCATGGAGGAAGCACAAGCAAGCAAGGCGGCGAAAGAGGACGAGGAGGCAAAGGCGGCGAAAGAGAAAGAAGAGATGAAAGCCAGAGAGCAGGCAACGACCAACGGTGAAGAGGAAGGGAAGGACAAAACGACGTCGGAAGAGAACAAGGCCAACGGCGGCATATAGTAGCAATTAGCAAGAAAGGTGACAAACTGAACACAAAATACTACAGTAGTAGCTAGGAGAGTACTGAACTAAAGCTCGTCGTTTACTATTCCTACAGTACTACAGGTCAATTCTGTGGGAGATTAATTTTCATCAAGAGGACCGTTCTCTTATTTCTTTCATGTCATCTAAATATTAAAAAATTTAAAAAATCTAACAACATAAATTAATATAAAATATATTACTTCACAAACATCCCACAATCATATAAGACCAAATTTGATTTTTACAAATTATAAAAAAATTAAACTAAAAATAATTAACGTACATTCTCAATTACATTATATTTATTGTTTTCTTTACGATGTGTAGAAGTTAAATTTGAATTTGTATGTTTGTGCAATGAAATTTTTATATTGAGTTATCTTTTTAGATTTTTTTTATAACTATATTTAGGTTACACGTAAGGAACGAAAGAATATCTTCTTACGAATCAAAATACTTTTCCAGTTCTGTGTGCTTACTGGTTGGTTGATTACGATTTTCTGTGTTCTTTTTCAGTGGGATCGGCCGGGCAGCAGATCTCTCGAGAGTTGCAAGTCATGTATCCGAGCAGAGTGCACATCACGATTTTCAACCTCTATTTTTACGTAACAGTTTACTGATAGGGCCTTCGAATTCGACTTGTTAGCTTTTCGACATTATTAAGGCCGATTGTTGCTTATATTTTGTAAGAATAATGCTATGCACGTCTTCAAGCAAAAAGATCTATCCTCTATCTATTTATTATATACTAGACTTTTTAAAAGTTGTCGAGCTGTCATGTGGCCTCCTATAAACGCTCCTGCGTCATGTGGCCTTCTACAAACGCTCATAAACTGTCACATGACGTTCTAATAAATTAAAAAAAATCCATTAAATTTTAAGAAAAAAATAAAACATCCATCCGTCAATTTTTTTAATCGATAGGTCCAATATTACGAACCATTAGATTATATTGATCTTCGAACAAACTAATACTGCAGTCCCACCACTCCACCATCCTATGGTCCCGCCACTTCCACGGCATAAGTACGTACGCTTGCTTCCATCGCTTTCTTTTTTTTCTATCTATACAATTTTTATTATTTATTAGTGATAATAAATTTTAAATAATCATAACTTTATGAACGTAAAAAATAAAGATTATATCATCATATAACCCTTTACAAACAGATGTAAATAATTACCTATGTAATGTTTAAAAATAAAGTTTCACTATTATATTTTTACCAATTAAATTAATAATGTAAGACAATTTACTCATCAGTTTGGACTATTGTTTTTAAATAATGCACTGTTTTAAAATAAATTTTATACTATTGTATTATATAACTATCAAATTAACAACTTAATATCTATTTTGACTAACTTACACTTAAACCAAACCCATTATTTAAACTATTTCTAAATAAAAAATACCTGCCAACAAAATTCCATCTAAACTAGTGGATCCATTATTTATTTAAACTGGTGGATCCATTATTCATTATTTATTAGATCATCTGTAACGCCCCAGCAAATAATTGAGAAACAAAAGAGAAAAAGAAAAAGAGCAAAAGCAGCAGCAGAGCAGGCCTAAGATAGCTAGCAACCTAGCCAAAGCAGGCCGGCCCATGGAAGCATAGCGGCAGTAGGCAACGCCCCAGCAAATAATTGAGAAACAAAAGAGAAAAAGAAAAAGAGCAAAAGCAGCAGCAGAGCAGGCCTAAGATAGCTTGCAACCTAGCCAAAGCAGCACCAGCAGGGCGGCCCATGGAAGCATAGCGGCAGTAGGCAGAGCAGCAGCCGTGCACAATACCAGCGCGGTACTGTAGCATCATGACGCTGTAGCAAATGTAGTTCCACCTCATTAGTTTGCGAGAGCAACTTATAAGGATGGAGCTTGATGACTATACTTCGGTTCAAATTTTTTTGCGCGAAACGAGGATGAAAACGCAAGAGAATTAATAGTGTAGATATGGTCCAACTGAATGAGTTGGGCCCAATACTACTACACGAGAAACAGATTCAACTTCCAGTAGGTCCATCGGCTGAAGAGTTAAGAAAAAAAATATTATAACTGACATAATACATGATCTCATCATACTAATGAGTGCATACTGTTCAGGCAACAGATCCAATCGACTATAGAGCAAGGGAGAATCAAGTTTGACGATGGCAAAAAGCCGATGAAGATTGACACTACTACATAAAAGCTTTTTCCGTACCTGGCCCCCGGTAAATTCCAGGCGGGCCGTAAGTGGCACCGCTTGGAAAAATCGGTCCATCGGGGCCCGGTCACGCTCGCACGGGATAAACGATTATCCCGTGCGGGCATCTTAACACGACTGCATGCGATAATCTTATCGCGTGCGGTCGGATTAAGTCGCCCGCACGAGATAATAGATTATCCCGTGCGGGCCACTTAACACAACCGCACCCAATGATGCATGCCATATATTGCCTCCAGCCCGAGCTTGCCTCATTCAAGTCCGGCATTTTCTATTTTCTAAACTTGACACAAATTAGGGGGAAGGTTTTCAACCTCAAATCGTTGCTTGGGATCCATATAAAAGGTGACATGCTTGTTGTCCTCCTTCATTTGCTTCCATTTTGTCGGTGATATGGGCCCGGGTGTATCGCGAGTAAAGGGAGGAGGCCGCCCCGAGTACACGTGGCATGCCCCGAAGGGGGTCGGGCCATGCGTGGAGCGGCAAATGCCTCCCGCGCGGAGGGTCGGGTAGCCCCGAGCCCCCTCCCACGATCAGCCCCACGTGCGTCGGCTGGACGGCTGTCGCCGGCGCCCACCTACCGCATTCAATGCGGTGGGTGAGCGTGCCAGAGGGCTACGTGGGCTGACATGAGAGATGTGATGGTGGATGTGACGGTGCGCGCCGTGCTCACACGCCTACTGGTGTAGGGCATGCCCGGCGCATGCCCCGTCCCGTCACATTTAATGTGGGCCTTTTGCCCATCCTTAGGGCTTGACCGGCCCCTTTCTCCTTCGGTTGCTTCGGTGCTGCGCCGCCCCTTGGAGGGCCCAGGAGACCGGAAGTCTTCAGCATTTAAAAGGAAGAATGACCGGGTGTCCGCCCAGTCATTCGGAGTGACGGCTGAAGGCGTACTATGGTGGGACGTGCACGTCTTGGCACGTTGAAAAGGACGGCGCCCAAGTCTTCGTATCTGTAGCGCTTTTCATTTTCTCTTTCCCTCGAACCCAAGTCAGAGGCCTGAGTGGTAACCCCTTGAGATATAAAAGGAGGTCCTGGCTAAGGGAGAGAGGGGAGGGCCAAAAAAGAGAGAACAAGCACTTTTATTCTCCCACATACCAATCGCATATCAACCACACACATAGGAGTAGGGTATTATGCCTCCATGGCGGCCTGAACCTGTATAAACCCGGTGTGTCTTCTCCATCCCGAAGGACCTGACCCCCTCTAAGTTTACTTCTCTTCGTCTTTCGAGATCTCACCCGTGCCCCCGGGTCCGAACGAAAAAGGGGGACCCCACGATTCCCTGCTAGAGGAGTTTTACCTCCCGACACATTTATTTCAATTTTTATCGGTGCAATGCGATGAAATTTGCACCTTTTCAAATGGAGTAGTGTAGGCACTTTTTTATTTTTAGGTAACATATATTGTTTGCATGGCATGTCTTAAAAAGTATTTAGTTGTCCATACCTTTTTAATGGAATCTTGGTTATATTTGCCTCTATTTATTTCAATTTTCATCGGATAAAAGCCAAGAATTTTTTGATTTTTAGAAATGGACTATTTTTTTATCGATTAAATATATTGTTTGCATGGATAAAATTGAATAGTATTTAGTAGTGCATAGTACTTTAATTTACTCTTTGTTTAGTTTCCTTCATTTATTTTAAATTTGTTTAGTGGAATGCGACGAATATACTAGTTTTGCAAATCTAGTAATTATAGTTAATTTTTCATTTTTTAAATTAATATTATTGGACTCACTAGTGCACGAAGAGTAATATAATGCCCGTTTAAGTCGTATCGTTTTTATATGATTTAATAAAGTTCAATTCGACTCATCAGAGATGTTTTTTAGGAGATGGATCGGGCATGGATGTACGACACAAGAAGAACTTATCCAGCGTTCCTGAAGGAAGCATCCAAATTTGTTGATCAGGCAAAGACACATGCTTTGAGGGAGAACAGGAGGGACATTTTTTGACCATACTTTGATTGCAAGAACGAAAAGATGTTGCAAGACCCAAAGAAAATTTTGGGGCACATTGTAGAGCGTGGATTTAAGGATGATTACATGATATGGACTTGTCACGGGAAAGTCGCCGTTCATAATGAAGAGACTGATGTTTTCTGCTTTGATACGGGAGAACATTTTATAATCAAAGACATGTCCTAGGAAACGATCCCAGAATTTGGTGGCTCTGGTATAGATGATGCATATATTGATTTTGATCTAGAAGATATGTTGCGGTACGTTGAACCAGAGGTTCTAACTTTGACAAAACAAGGGTTGGACAATTGGAAAGCGTTGGAAAAAGCAATGAAGGATCTTCTTTACGATGAATCGAAAGGATGTGACAGAGACTATATGGTGTTGCGCCCTGTACTTGAACTACTCAGATTGAAGGCCAGGCATGGATGGTCGGACACTAGCTTCAACGATTTGTTGGATCTGTTAAGAGTTTTGCTTCCGACGCCGAACTTGTTGCCAACCAACACATATCAAGCCAAGAAACTGATATGTCCATTATCTCTAAGTGTTCAAAAGATTCATGCATGTGTAAATCATTCTATACTGTACCGTAAGAAATATGTGGATTTAGACTATTGTCCAACATGTGGGACGAGTTGGTACACGATGGACAACGGAGACTTAGACGGAGAGGTGGTCGACCAAGGTTCATCGGTGCCAGCAAAGAAAAAGATTCCGGCTATGGTGATGTGGTACCTGCCAGTGAAAGATCGCCTGAAGCGGCTGTTTTCAAACCGTATCTATGCTGAGTTGATGAGATGGCATCAAAAGGGTCGGAAAACAAATGGTATGATTCGACACCCCGCCGATGCTCGACAGTGGAAAAACTTTGATGCACTACACCCGGAATTTGCAAAAGACCCGAGAAATGTAAGGTTTGCCTTGAGCACGGACGGAATGAACCCGTTCGGTGACTTAAGCAGCTCACACAGCACTTGGCCAGTGCTGCTCACCATGTATAACTTGCCTACATGGATTTGCCAGAAGCGAAAGTATATTTTGTTGACTATCCTTATACAAGGGCCAAAATAGCCTGGGATTGACATAGATGTGTTTCTTGAATCATTGATGGAGGACATGCAAGAAATGTGAAAAGAAGGGTTATGAGTGTGGGATGAGTACTGCAGGGAATATTTTACTCTGCGTGCCATCATATTCGTTACCATCAACGACCTGCCGGCGAACTTTTCGCTCTCAGGTCAGCTTAAGGGGAAGTTTGGATATCTTATATGTAACGACAACACGTCGTACAAGTACCTCACCTCGTCAAGCAAGGTAGTGTACATGCGTCATCGTTGGTTCTTACCACAGAGGCACAAGTGGCGTGCGATGGGCAGATTATTCGACAATACAGTAGAGAACGATCTTCCTCCTGAAACACGAACTGGTACACAAGTCTTCAACATGACAAAGAAGATTAAGGTCGTGTTCGGGAAGGGAAAGAAGAAGGCAGGCAAGAGGAAGAAAGCAATGGATCAAGATAGTACAGATGCAACGGATCAGGAAAATACGTTGCCTTTCAAGAAGCACTCAATATTTTTCAGGTATCTGGAATACTGGAAAGACCTGGAGATTCGTCATGTCATTGATGTAATGCATCTTGAGAAGAATGTGTTCGATAGCACCATTGGCACTTAACTAGACATCCCGAGTAAGACGAAAGATGGGCTGAAGTCACGTACCGACCTGGTAAATATGGACATAAGGCATGACCTTCACCCAAAAGAGCTGGCAAATGAGAAGATCGATATTCCTCCGGCATGCTATTCACTGACACCAGAGGAGAAAAAGGCTTTCTGTAGATGCTTGCATAGTTTGAAAGTCCCGACTGGTTTCTCATCGAACATCAGAAAACTTGTATCCATGAAAGATTTGACCATCTCTGAGTACAATGCTCATAACTGTCACAAGATGTTAATTGTCTTCCTACCTATTGCTATAAGAGTGGTCAAGCTAGTTCACACTAAGATAGTGATAACAAAGTTGTGCTACTTTTTCAATCGAATATCACAGAAGCTTTTTGATCCTGAAGAGTTAGGACCCCTTCAAACATTCGCAATCGAGACAGCGTGCCAGCTTGAGATGTTTTTCCCTCCATCCTACTTCAATATGATGGAGCATCTGATTGTCCACATCGTCCCTCAGATTATCGAAATTGGTCCCCTATACCTACATCAGATGTGGGCGTACGAGAGGTACATGTTGGTTCTGAAAGGATATC
This sequence comes from Oryza officinalis, assembly GCA_008326285.1. Taxonomy (NCBI): domain Eukaryota; kingdom Viridiplantae; phylum Streptophyta; class Magnoliopsida; order Poales; family Poaceae; genus Oryza; species Oryza officinalis. Next base: position 25,633,108 of record BDMV01000012.1, on the reverse strand, counting down.
TTCGTAATCGAGCTCATCCGGAGGGATCAATGATAGTGGGGTACACAACTGAGGAGGTGGTCGACTGCTGTATAGATTACATGAAGGATGCCACACCCATTGGTGTATCCCCCGCTCTACACGAGGGTCGGTTAACTTGGAAGGGGACCGTAGGCAAGAAAAGGTTCTATGATAGCGACTACATTGCTGTAGCGGAAGCACATAGCAGCGTGCTGCAACAACTCGTCATCCTCGAGTCGTACATTGAGAAACACATAAATGAGATAAGAGCCTTCAACCCTAGAAGACCAGCTCCTTGGATCTCAAAGGAACAAAAAAAGCAAATTTCATGAATGGTTGAAGGATCAAAACTTGTCGTTCGGTGAATCGCTCGAGGAAAAAACATTGCAGAGGCTGGCAACTGGCCCAAGTAGCCTCGTGACGTCATGGCGGATATACATTTTACATGATAGGCAAGGACAAGAAAAGCGCAGCTCAGAATAGTGGAGTTCGTGTGGAGGCGTTGGACGCAACAGGCGAGAAGAAGTCATACTATGGCATCATACAAGACATTTAGGAGCTCGACTACGGCCTTAACATCCAGATTCCGGTGCTTCAATGCCAATGGGTCAAAGACACAACAGGCATATCCATCGATTACTACGGCCTTACGGTTGTGGAACGCAGTAAACTAGGCCTCAAGGATGATCCGTGGGTTCTCGCTGAGCGTGTTGCACAGGTTTTCTATGTGAAGGACCCATCTGACGAGCGGATGGACATTACTGTATCGGAAAAGCAACAAATCATTGGCATTGATAACATCGAAGACGCGTCAGATTACAACCAATACGATGACGTACCGTTATTCACAGATCTTCCTAACCGGATCAAACACATAGAGCGAAAGATTGATGAAGACAACTTTTGCAAGAAGCGGACGGACGGTGTTGTAAAAGTGTAAAACGATAGTTTATTTTGTAATCGATTATCTTTGTGAAAATATGTGAGATGTCTGTGGACACCCCGAGTATTGTACCATACAGTGTCCAACGCGACCACCACATACTATTGGAGGAGTGGGATCCATACACGCATAAATAGCCACTCGTCCTCAATGTGTCCATGATCATGGTTGACACCTTCTGCTATAATAACCGGAATGCCGAGTAGTGATCGCAAGAGATAACTATAAGATAGCTTGCCAGGCTACTCCGTCATATGCCCATCAACCACATGAACGCGGCGACCAGAAAACAAGGCATACCCCAGTGCCTCGATCCAAAGCGCTATCCCCAATTATCTCAAGCAATCAAAACCTGTTAGTCGTGCTCAACTAGTCCCCAGGAATGCGACTAGCCTTACACTTTCATCGCAAGCAATTGGAACATCATCACAAGTGCATGAAAAGGGGTCAAGTACAGCAAGTATCTGGTACAGAATAGGGTCTGAGGTCCCATCTAACAGCACACAAGTAGTAGCGGAAGATTCAAACAAGAGCCAGAAGCACAAAACAAAAGCCGGTGGTGCCACAACCCCACAAGGGCAAACCAACCAGGCAAGAGCCAAGCTGAAGATAGCAGAAGATCATTCACTACCCTCGCCGCCCCCGGCAAAACAGTGACCACACAGGAAGCACAATTCTATGCCGGAGTCCTCACCTGAAAGCAACGGAGCCGGGTTAAGTACAGGATTGTACTCGCGAGTCTTACCCAAAATATATATATAAGGGGAGAGAGAAATATGCAGGTTTACCTTAACCTAGAGCAACCTAAGTTCAACATTTGCATAAAGCCAATTTTATTGAGCAGATATAAGTGAAAGCGATAACACAATAAACTTATTAGCAACATTATAAAATTCTGGACAGCAAGCAAATTAATCTGAAAGGTACAAGTAAATGAGCCCAAACGGCGCTCACAACATCCACCGTGGAACTACCAAAGTCCATACCATCATGGCATAACCTGCCAACATCACCATTAAACATAAACCCACCAGAATAACCCAAGTTTGACACTAACATAACTGAGGCACACATCAAGCATTGTCCATAACCGTGGACACGGCTATTCGAATAGATTATACTCTGATCAGAGGTGTACAACTGTACCCACATGAGATGAACAAGGATCAAATGCCACCCACCACACAGGTGCGACCTACAAGTGATTCAAGCTCATCACATGTCCTTTCCTAGGCCCACCCCAACCATTTAAACCACATCGGGGCCCCCGATGACTCAGTCACGTGCGTGTGATATGACTAAGGCGGGCTCACCACGCGGGAGATACCCCCTGCCGTACCTCGGCCAACCGGGCACTCCGTGGATCCCAAATCCTCACGTTTCTCCGATGGGCGTAAATGATCACAGTAGGTCTAGTAATCAAACAAGCCGGTCCCATGATACGGCGTGTGGTAAGTACGTAGGGTGCTTGAATAGACGTCAAAATGTTCGGTCCTTAACGACCCAAACGGAGCTACTACATCAAGGGAAACATACCTCCCATCATCGCCCTACCACCCATCCAAGTCAATCATATTTCATCAACCATTATTTAATGTAAGTGCTCCAGTTTGAGCCCATTAACCAAGTTGTCCATATCCCATAATTAACAAAACTGTCCAGCCATATAGTTGTATCCCCACTAAGCAAAACTAAGCATAATGAATAAAACATCCCAACTATTCCCAACCAGGAGAGTAATAGGTATATGGCAGCTACATATAACTAAGGTAAATGCACCAATTAATTATCTACCATGTCACCCAAAACTATTAACTAAGCAAATGCATATATATATATATATATATATATATATATATATAAATAGATTCGCAACCAAAGGAATTTAAGTAAAACATGGGTGCTAGATGCTTAGGTGCTCGCCTTCCTGCTGAGGGTAGTCACACTCAGGCTCTGGTTCCGCTTTAGCGCTCTCCGGAATCTCCGAATCTATCGAAAAGAAGCAATATGCGAATAAGGGCCAAATAAATATACACATGCAAAATGATCAACAAATCAGAACAAAAACACAGTGGGTTCTACCAGTCCTAACATGAATTTAGGTGAAAGAATCACCAGATTAACTTTTGTGGTTTGGGAGATATGGAAATAATAAGGGCTCAGGCTGAAAAGGGCAGATTTGCAATTATACAAGGAGCTTGGATTTCAAATTAAGTTTTTATTCATATGGTTATTTTTAGGTGAAAGTACACTACTCACAGGTTGTAAGAAAAATTCTTTCACCATCAGAGGTGATGGCATGAATCAAGTATGGATTTTGCAAGTTAAACAGCAAGAGGGTAAATAAATTCTTAAACAAACATTTAAGAGGTAGTTTTGTCAACATCTTTTAAACAACAATGAAGAGGATTATTTTACAACATTAACAGAGGTGGTTTCATATTTTTATCATACTCCAGTATTTTCTTAAGCATTTTACAAGTTCTAGGTACGTAAAGGTACACATAAAGTTAGCTATATTCATAAGTGTAATTCCAGTACAGAAGTTAGTCATTTTTATTTTACAAAAATATAGAGAACATTTCTACAACCTAACAGAAATTTGGTTTGACTCAAAAGGTGCTCGAAAAGAATTAGCTATGAATATTTGAAACAAAGGTACTGAGAGGACTAAAACTTCCTTCTTCTCGATCTCTCTCACGAATCCATGCATGTGGGAGATTTTTGGATGGATGGGGAGCTTAGAGTGATGGGGGTTTAGTGGTGTGACATGCAGGGCTTGATTCTTCCATTTTGTTGAAGATTTCGGGAGGGGAAGATAAGGGTGAAGCTCAGCTCATGGAAGAATAAAAGACAGGCATGCAACACAATGAATGGGGGAGGAAGAAGAAGAGTTATGTAGCATATTGGATGTATGGGAGGTGGGGCTGCACGCCCAAGAGGTGCTTGGGCCTTTGTAGGCAGGGGGAGAGTGGAGAAGTGGGGATGGCACCTCTCCCACTCACCTATGCACAAAAATTTCGAAATATTTAGGAGTGGATTCAAATTTTGGCCTCTGGATCAGAGATAGCATTTGGAACACACTGTCTAACCCATTTTGTTTCATTCAAAAATATTGAGCCAATTAATTCCAGTGAAAAAAAGAAATCAGATAATCTGACAGTTTGTTCGAATTTTTAGGAGGTTAAAACAGGGGGTAAAAATTCCATAAAATTTATATTTGGTGATGATAAACAAACTAGTATTTAAATAAAATATTAAACATGTATACATCTGTTCAATTTATTAGTTATTTGGAAGTTGCATTGGTTTTACCGATTAGGTTTAATACTGTTCACATGAAAATAAATAGCAGAAAAATAATTATGCAACCTAAAAGACAATCGTCCACCGCCGCCTCATCTCCTCGCCCTCGCCGCCGACCGCTGGTCCCCTCAACGCCGCCGCCTGCATCACCTCGCTGCCGGCCTCGTCGTTGCCGTCGACCGCCGCCGTCTCCTCGCCGACCGCCGCCGCCTCCTCATCGACCGCCGCTGCCGCCTCCTCTCCTGCTCGACGACCGTCGCCGCCTCCTCGCCGACCGCCACCTCCTCATCGGCTGTCGCCGCCACCGTCGTCGCCACTGTCACTGCCGTCATCGTCGCCGCCGCCGCCGCCTTCATCGCCACTGCCGCTGCCGCCGCCGTTACTTCAAGGTGAGGACGCCGGCACCGCCACCCCCACCGTCTCCCCTCCACCTCTCTCTTTTCCGGCCAGATGGCGCCGCACTACCGTCACGGCCGGCCGACCGACCGTTCGGTCGTAGGAGGGAACGAATTAGCGAACGACCGAACGACTGAGCGAAAGAACGTGTGAGGGAACGTATTAGCGAACATATTACCAAACGACCGAACAACCGAGCGAAAGAACGCGTGAGGGAACGTATTAGCGAACGACCGAATGACTGAGCGAAAGAACGACCGAACGATCGTAGCAAACGTGTGAGGGAACATATTAGTCATACGACCGACCGAACGTGGGAACGACCGAACGACCGAGTGAAAGAACGACCGAACGAGGGAACGTATTAGTGAACGACCGACCAAACGAGCGAACATGTTAGCGAACGACCGAACGACCGGACAAGCGAATGTATAGTATTAGCAAAAGTACGAAGGACCGAGCGAAAGAACGACCGACCGAACGATCTAACGTATTAGCGAACGACTGAACGACAGAGCGATCGATGTATATTTTTACAACTTGGGCTATATTTTAATTGTCCAATGCAACTATTGTAATTACCACACGTTTGTTTTGTTGTCAGGTTTGGACGCAGGCGACTCTGAAGTTGAATTACATGATTCGAAGGTTGCCAATCAACTCTCTAAGGCAAGATATGTGATATATGAGATCTGACTTTTTAATTCTAATTTCAAGATATTTGTGATAATGTATGTTGCATATTTCTTAAGTTGCATTAACAAATTAGTGAACATTGTGGATATATATAAGTAAGCGAATTTTAGAAGTTCTTTCTAGTTGTGGACATTGTGGATGTTGTGAATTAATTAATTGTCTTTGGATTAACAAGCTAATTATCATCTCAGTTCTGAATTTGCCTGAATTATAACGCAGGGTTTAATTGCCCTTGATTAGTAGTCACGTGCTTATCCTTAATAAGCTGGCTAACCAGCGTTGTCGTTGAAATTAAATACTAGTTTCTTATATGTTAATGGGAGATTATTCCATCATTCCATCATTATTCCATGCATTATGTACCGTACTCTAATTTTTTCCTATATAGACTTTTGCCTAGACAAATGAACAAAGAGTTGTCACGACATTATCTAATCATACACGCTTCAGGTACTATCCAAAGACAACTAACTTTGATGTATATATATGCATTTTGTAGACTTTGTGTCTATAGAACGCACGTAGAAGAAAATGTCGAAAAACAAAGTTCCCTCCGAGACACCCATACCAACATCGGGCACAGAACCAATGGTCAATCAGCCCTCCCCGACACCCGTAGCTGCATCGGGCACAGAGCCCACAAACAATCCGCGCTTAGAGACACACGAAGCAGCTGTCGGAAATGAAGCAGCGTCGAGCGAGGAATCTTGGCGTACACCGAGCGACCCGTTTGAAATAGAACTAGTGCAAATGGCCACCGAGCGATCCGAGAATGACCCTGATTATATTCCTATCGAGCAAGTAGTAAGTTCACAATCCTAACCGTTCTAGATTTGTTAACGTTCACGATCATAGCCGTCTAATGGCTTACTTGTGCAGATGGCTACTCGGCGTCGGTCGAAACGAAAGGCCGACCAGATTACCGCCAGGGCTCAAGCAGAGGCGGACACAGCCACATCAGGTCCAGATCCAACGGACACGTCAGCAAGTGGAGGAGGACGTGCAAAGACACGACGTCGTGAGAGGAGCAGGAACCAGCTGTCGAAGGAGACCTACTACATTGCTGCTCTGAACGAAGATGGAAAGCCCGTTGAGCCAAAACACGTGATGGCCAAGTTTAGCAGGGCATGCGGGATGGTGGCAAGACTTCATGAGCCACTGAACGTGGATGAGTGGAAGGACGTTAACCAACACATCAAGAATTTAATTGGGAAGAGCTACAGGAGTACCTTGTGTATCCGCTTGGATCAGAGGTCATTGGGAGCAGATTTGTGTTGAGTACAATGGCCCATTGGTGGTGATAGTGGAAGTCTGAAATGAATACTTATGGCCACTATGGGTATGGGCACGAAGTACGGGGCAAGTGACGGATGAGGGTGAGATGCTTTTCGAGTCTCCTGACATCGAGCATGTGACCACATCTCTCCAACAGATCGCCGAGAAGGAGAAGACAGGGGAGTTCATCACCAGAAGGGAGCATGACGAGCTCACCGCTGCTTTGGGGATTGCCGAACACTCTGGGAGGATAAGAGAAAAATCTTCAAGGATGAGTTGGAAGGTAGGGTTTCCAAAGGAATTCAAAAGTTACAAGAAGCGGGACACCTACAAGGCGAAGTTGCATGAAGAAGTCACCGAACAAGTAACCCAACAAGTCACCCAACAGTTCTACAGGCTAGCCGCACAACATCCGCAAGCCTTCCCGAGCATAGTTCCTCAAGCTGAGCAAACAGTGCAGATCCCGAGCAGTGTTGGGTCCGTAGAAACAACACCCTACCCGGTCGATCTTATTACCGGTCCGACATTGTGCAGCCTTGTCGTTCCGATAGGCAGAGCCGAGAAAACAAAGGAGGTTTGGACCGGACTAGCGATACCAGGGAGACAGTTCCATAATAACCCAATTCCGGAAGACTACGCAAGGGTGCAAGTGGGAAGGGTTAATGCTGATCAAATGTCGTTGGAGCTGGACATCCCAACACCAGAGGGGATAGAACTACTCGGAGATGTGGTGAAATAGTTCATCCTTTGGCATCGTCGAGGCATCATCCTCACGGGACAGGCAACGTTGACAACCCCAGCTCGATCGGTGCCACAGACGCCTGGCCCTCCAACACCGCCATCCCCATCGAATTCCCCAACCCTACCAGGATCTCCTATCCCACCAAGATCTCCGTCCCCAAAAAGGGTACCTTCTTCACCTGCAGAGCCTGCCGCACCAGATTCTCCAACTCTGCTACCTCAGCAGCCGTCTCCTGCTCATCAGTCACCTCCTACTCCACAATCTGCTCTCGTTCAATCTATGCCACCTTCCCAGGAAGATACATCTATCCAAAAGCCAAGTACTTCGCAAGCTCGCAAGCTCATACCACAAATGGTTTCCACGTACAAACCGAAGGAAATGGCAGAGTATGAGGCGAGGATAGTTTTCAAGTCATTCAGGGGACAGGGTCCGCCAAAGCCAAGCCCACCTGAACCGCAAACAGATGCACAGAAAAGCGTACTAGGTCATGCAGACAAAATGCAATCTTGGGATTCTACAGAAGTGCCAAAGGTGTACGAATATGGCAAGCCGTTCTTGCTGTACCACGTCATGCTCGAACTCCCATGGCCAATGAGGTTGCTGTATGACTGGTATCTAAGAGCAACTGAGAAAGGTCTCGGGATGATTAGTGTTAAGGTCCCGAATAACGCTTTCGTCAAGGGACCCAACGGAAACTTCATCATCGCTTTCAATGACCTACACGCCTTCTTTAGGATGGAAAAAATGGATATCAATCTCGTCGGCGCGTGGTGCCTATAAGTTTTTGCTCTTGTTTGTTGTTAGCGAATGTGTGCCAACAAATTATAAGTCATTTAACTTGCATAATTCCTTAGGTCACAATGGGTAGACGCCAAAAGAACGGGGGCCTCAATAGGCTACGCTAACTCGACGAGGGTTTGCATGACGGCCCACACTGTGAGGCTAAATCTGGATGGTCCGAAACTAAAGGATAAGACGCCGGAGGAAAGACAAGCATATGTCGATAGGTTGCACAACAATAAGAGGGTCGAGGTGGCAACTTACTTGGGACAAGCTATGCTCGCGCACGCGGACAAAAGAGTCTTGATGGTCCCATACCACCTAACGTAAGCAACATTTCCTTTGTTCCATTCATATAATATCATAGCACATCAAAATATCTACCAGATGCCTTATGTAATTCATAAACCATATTTGCAACGATCACTACATACTATTCCTCGTATATCCAAGGGACCACTTGGCCGTAGTTCTTGATCCGGCCCACTATGAAGAGCAGAAGTTCATGGAGTTCCTTGTCTTGCTAAATTTGTAAGTTTCAAACAAACCTCCTGCATACCATATTGCTTAGATGTAATTTTAAAGACACGACTATTACAAAAGACATGACGGGTTCGTAAAGGATCAAAAGAAAACAAGGCTTCTCGTAAAGGCACGCTGGCTGGTATGTGATCATATATTCGTTAACTTAATGATGCGATTGTTAGTTTTTAATACTGACGTGTGTACTATTTTTACGCAATGTTACAAGCAACCCTCGGCACTAGCCTATGTGGATATTACGTGTGCAAGATGCTCAGAGTCTACGGGAGATACAGAACTGAGTTTATAGATGTAAGTCATCGTGCTCCTTATATATACGAACTAGTTCGTTTAAGTTGATTTTAACACATATCATTTTTCTTCTATTTTCAATAGCTCCCGAGCATTCCGTGTACCGCAAACCAGTCCGACAAAAAAACGCTTCTCAACTTGTGCGTGGACTTGTGCCGGTTCATTCGTCGCGACATCTGCAACCATCTAGGGGAGTTCTATGACCCTGATAGCGAACTTGCTTGCGACGACAAATTCAAACGCCTAAGGGAGTGGGAGAGAGAACATGCAGTATATTAAAAAGATTTATTTGTGAGGGAGACAAAACTTGTAATATTTGTTACACTAGCAATGTAGCTACTTTCATATGTGTACATGTATATATGCTATTTAATTATATATATCGATGTTTTATATGGTTTAACTTGTGATATTTTCATTATAAAATTCAATCGTGTTTGTAATTGATCGTGAATAACTGCGACTAGATTTGGTAGTGTACCATTCATAAACAGAACAAAAAAAAGTACAAGTGCGTACGAGATCTATCCAAATGGCTAGTATGTGCTAGGGCGTCTGCAATAATACATCTTCCTGTGCGGTCGGTATAACTGGACCGCACGGGATAAACGATTATCCCATGCGGTTGAGTTAAGTGGATCGCACGGGAAGATGTATTTTTCCGTGCGGTTCGGCCGCTCGCACGCAAAAATGTTTATTTTCCCAGACCCCTGGGTGCAGACGGGCAAGAACTTCACACGGAAAAAAGTGTTTTGACCGCACGGAAAAACAGAATCTGTAGTACTGTGATGGCCATCCTTTTCATGTTAATATGGTCCATACAACAGTAAGTGAAGCCGATAAAAGGAATTATCGGACTTATCAACAAAATAAATTTAATTCTATCAAGTTGATTAGCAAGTACCAGAAGAGACAAGACAACCAAGTTCGAGAGTCCTATCAAGATGATGGAGTTTGTTTTGATCCTCACTGAAAATATGAATTCTTTAGGTTCTGCTGGAATAAAGGAATGAGATAACCATCAGTTGAAGATTGCCTAGGCTGCAGTAATGAAGATGCAATGTACCATGGTAGTTTTCATCAATCAAGCAGTTCAAAATCTCAGAATTGACCGATACAGAAGAGGTTGTAAGTACATCAACATTTAGGGCCGATTCATCAAGATTATTTTAAAGATGAAGTTGAGGGAGAACAAGAAGAACAAGTTCAAAATTCTCAATGGTGTCCAATTGCAATTTTCACATAAAATAAGAAAAAGAGAGTGCAACAGTTGAGAAACAAGAAGCAGATGCAAGAAGTTGAAGAGAAAATCAGACATCGGTTGAAATGTACAAGAAAGTAGTGACGTATTAAATCCAAAGTCATGTCAGCCCATGAAATCGAAGCAAATAAAACCAAAAATTCAACACCAGCTTCATTTCAATTAATATGATGTTTATGTTACCAGCAGAATATAGCATACATTCAGTCGATGAGAAAGTTGAAGAATCATTAGCAAAATTAACATTATCACCAGAGCAAACTGTTTTTGAGAAATCCGAAGACAATGAGCATCGACATCTGGGACCGATCGATAACCCTCTTCTTTGTTTTCGCCTTTCTTCCATTTTCTCTTTTCCTCCAGGCCACATCTTCGCCCTTCCCTGGCATCCCTGTGGCCTCGCAGTGCCTTGGCCCAGGACTAGCTAGCTAGCCTACCTTTGCTCACCGTACCGGCCCCAACCACCGTTCACTGCAGCTGTCCTCGCCGCTGTGAACCGTGGCATCTGGCCCATGAGGGCTGGAAGGAGGACATCATTTGTATATTCCGTTACACGTTCGTTTTGCAGTGCAAACCGCTTCTGGCATGTTGGTGATGTTCTCCAGCCTCTCCCACCACCATCGCCCAGGTCAGAGTTGAAGGCCGGGACGCTTTCACGGTCCTTGGGTCAGAAGCATTGGGTTTCAATTCCGTCTGTGTGAAGGAACGCAGCTAGCAACAGTTGCCCTGGAGGAATCGACTAATAACTATCAAACCAACGACAAGTCGACAAGGCGCGCCACGCAATAAGGCATTCAACCGATCAAGGCCAGCGTGCACGTACGGAACGTGAGCGCATGGAAATTATCGCATGCAGCCGATCGGAGATTGTTCCTCATAAAAAACTTTGAAAGTGAAACAACCTTGAATGCGATAATTTTCCTGTACAACTAATGCCAATATTTGTAGGCAATGTGATTCAATACTACAAAAGCGATTTTTGCAGAAGCACACCATATTTAACCGCAGCGGGCTAAAATAACGTCCGCATGTAAAAAAATTTCATGGTGTTCGGTTAAGGTCCACCTACGAAAATTTATTTTTGTATGCCTGCGAAAATAAGTTTTCACAGATAGAGGTTTTTCTCATCCGCATGCAGAGCCGTATGTCTGCTTTTTTTCTCTTCTCTCTTTTTTTTTCCTCCGCCACCTCTCTCACCCCACTCATTTTCCACTTCTCCCCTCCTCTCCTCCTCTCAATCCCTCCACTCCCATATGGCCTCCTTTGGCTCAGGCTGGCAGCAGCGGTCTCATGCAATGGCAGGAGCGGCAGCAAGCTCGGGCGACGGCCTAGGACCGCGCGGATCCCACCGACTGTATGCTCCCCACGTGCATGGATCTGTTGGCGGCAACGATGGCAGGGGCATATCCGGTGGTCTCTCCCCCTCCCATGCGGATCCCGCTACCTCTTTGGCCCCCACGCGCGTGGATCCACCGGCGGCAGCGATAGGAGCGGCGGATCCAGTGGCCTCTCCCCCTCTCGCATGGCTTCCGCCGCCTCTCCGTCCCCCTCAAGTGACGATGACGACGGCGGTGGCTTCGGCACAGCGACGATGGTGTCGGCGGCTTCGAGTAACGACGATGGCGGTGGATCAAGACATGATGACGTCAACGGCTTCGACGGACGATGAATGCAGATCCAGGCAGCGGCGACAATTTCTTTTTTTTTGCTACGAATGGATCTATGGTTTCTGGATTTTTGGTTTTTGAAATTTTTATTTTTTTTACCAAAATTGGTTTTGCAGATAGGACAACTTAACATGCCAAGTGCGAAATACAGTTTTTATGAGCGGTTACACTACCCTCGTGGGAGAATGATGATTTTCGTGGACACCTAGACATAAACGGTTGTTCCGCCCGTCTGCGAAATCTGTTCTTACCGCATGCGAAAATGTTCCGTTGTAGTGATTAATTTCTTTGCTTGTCAATAATACATGTACATACATAGGTGCTGTTTGTTTGGAGGGGCTAATCCATAAGTCCCTTCACTTTAGTCCCTTTTAGCCCCTAAATTACCAAACAGGATAGACTAATAGAGGCTAAAACTATCTAGGTCCATAAGTCTCTAGGAGAGGTGCTAAAAGGGACTAAAGGCCTAGCAGGTTCCATGGATGAAGCATGTAGGTGCAATAAAGTACTACTAGATAGGTCATTTAATGAGGTTTTAGTCCCTTTTAGTCCCTCCAAACAAACAGGGTAGGACTAAAGAGGACTTATGTTTTAGTCTTGGGACTAATCTTTAGCTCTAGGACTTATGTAAACAAACAGGGCCATACACATACAAGTTTACGAGCAAAAGGTGAGACAATGCACTATGGACCACTAAACCCTCATCGGTCATGTCCGTGCAACGAAGCATTGCACTAAGCTAGCCCTAGTTCTGTCTCCTACCGGCGATGTCGCAGGCTGGCACTGTCCGCCTCCTTGAACCACTGGTGCCGGAGTGCTTGCGCCACCGTCATCCTCTTCTCCGGGTTGCACGTCAGAAGCCCACTCAACACCTCGAACCCAGCCTCCGACAGCGGCGGCCGGCGGAGCATCCTGGCCTCCGCGGGACATGGGAAGAAGCCGCGTAGAAAGCTGTCCGGCCCGCAGCCTCCCAGCAGCCGCTGCCCCTTGTACCCTCGCCACCGCTTGATGTCGTCCACGCCAAGGACGTCGACGATCTCGCCGAGCTGCTCCCTGTCCGAGCTCCCGCGGAACAGCGGCTTCCGGGCGAGGAGCTCCGCCATGATGCAGCCGAGCGACCACGCGTCGACACGCTCGTCGTAGTCCGTCAAGCCGAGGAGGATCTCCGGCGCGCAGTACCACCGCGTGCCGATCGGGTTAGAGTACGGCGGCGGCTCGGCGGTGCTCTGCGACAGGCCGAGGTCGCAGATCTTGAGATTGCCGCGCGCGTCGACGAGCACGTTGTCCGGCTTGAGGTCCCGGTGCATGAGGCCGGCATCGTGCATCCGCTTGGCGCCGGAGAGCAGCTGCTGCATGGCTACGCGGACCTCGAGCTCCGACCGGCGCGTCCTCCCGCCGCGCTCCCGCCTCAGGACGTGACGCAGCGTCGGCCCCACGAACTCCATGACGAGGACGGCCTCGCCGTTGCCGCATCGACCGTGCGCGCGCGGCTGCACGATGTAGGGGTGGCCCCTGCACGCCTCCATGGCGGCGACCTCGCAGCCGAAGTCGGAGCGATCGACGAGCTCCCCGCAGTCATCTCGGTACGAGCGGATGCACTTCATGGCGACGATCTCGCCGGAGTGGCGGTCGCGCGCGCGGTAGACGACGCCGCAGCCTCCCGAGGCCAGCTCGTCGAGCTTGACGAAGCGGCTGATCACGACGGAGTCGGTCGCCAGTGCCATGACCCTCCGCCCTCGGGATAGGTGAGTAGCTAGGGCCTAAGGGTTTCTTTTCGTTCCTTTTCTTTCGTGCCAGTCGAGTCGATATGACGCAAATGCAAACGGGCTCAGGAGGAGAGAGGTAGCAATATATGGCTGGCTTGGCTACGCACGTCCGTAGCAATATGAGTCCGATGCGGTCTCGAAGTAGTCTTGGCGCGAACGCGGTCAGCCGCTCGCATGCCACACGTATTCGGACTCGGAGTTGAGAACAGGGTTTTTACACGTGGCTGCATCCGTGCGTGCACATCTGAGCCGATTTGGCCGTGGCCAGGGGCAGGGGCGAAGCTAGAACGACATGAAGAGAGGTGCCACTCCCTTAGTTTACTCTATATTAGATCAATTTTAAGCTGATACAGGTGTCTAAGTTTTATTGAGAGGTGCATACATGATAAAAATAATAGATAAGGTATAGCTAAAAAATTTTCTTGATCGGGTTCCTGGGCACCCCCCCTCCCATACTCTACCTCCGCCCCTGGCTAGGGGTGGATATCCAGGATAAGATTATAGGGAGGACTTATCTGCTTTTTTCTCCTTCAGCCCCTACTTCTCTTCCTCCACTCCCTTTCTTTCCCCTTCCCTCTCTCTTTCTACCAATAGTGACCCAACGAGGTAGGGGGACTCGAGTCTCCTTAGCACCCACGTTGGATTCACCCAAGGCCATGGCCTACAGATAACGAGCGTGCGCTTGCCAGTTCAGTTCACGTCAGGTTTTCGAATATGCGAACGCGGCCGCTCGACCAGCTGTGCCTATGTACAGAGTGGCGATCGCACGGGCACCGCCTCCTAGCCTCTGCTTTTCGCTCTTGGCCACAACACCACCACCCGCTCACGCTCTGGCCCATCTCCACCTGCCACCTTTGTCTCGCACCTACGATGCGCGTCACCACAGTGCCACCACCGCCTCGTGCAGTCGAGCTCCGCCCTATACCTGCCCCTACGCCACCTCCATCCCGCTCCTGTGCCGCGCCACGCCTTCCTTGCCCTTCGGTGGCTAACCTCTGCTGCTCCATCCTCATCTTCTACCCATCATGTCCATGGAAGAGATGGGTCGGCTCGATGGATTACACAAGGGACGTGCGGGCGTGAAAGAAGGAGATAACACTACTACAGATTTGATTTTTCTATACAAGACCCCCATTAGGTTCTAGGCGGGCCATAAGTGGCCGCGCCTACAAAAACTGTTCCCTTGGGGCCGATCCATAGACCGCAAACGATAATGCATTGTCGCGTGCGGGCGACTTAAGATGTCCGCGCACGCTAATGGGCGTATTATCATGTGCGGGCCTCTTAAGGCGCTGCCTGAGACGTTGGATGCGGTCGCTTAAGAGACCTACATGCAATAATATGCCCATTATCACGTGCGGGCGACTTAAGAGGACCGTATGTGATGATCGGCACCATATTAGGTCCCCAACCCGAGCTGCAACTATTCAAACCCAATGTTTCTCTCTCCAAAACTTTGTAAAAAAGGGGGAAGGTTTTCAACTTCAATTCTTTGCTTGGCATCCATATAAAAGGTTTCTTGCTTGCTTTCCTCTTTTATTTGCCTCCATTTATTTAAATTTTCATCGATGAAATGCAACGAATTTCGCACTTTTGCAAATGAAATTTTGTAGGCTATTTTTCTATTGTTAGCTTAAATATATTGTTTGCATGGCATAATTTTACAAGTATTTACTAGTGCATACTATTTTAGTGTAATTAAGAGGGATGTTGCCTTGATATATAGGAATGAGATAAGTGCTCAAAATATTTATTGAAGTTGTTCTCACTCATAGATTTGTTTCAGAAGTTTCCAAAATGTTTTTGCCTTCGGAAAAACGGTTCAGAAAGTCATCTCAGAAATTTCTGAACTGTTTTGAGTTTGGAAAAAGGGTACCGGTGTTTTTTGGAATTTTTTGAAACTGCTTCGAAAATTTCTGAAAAGGTGTGTATGGTGCAAAATTAGTACTCGTGTTTTAAGGAAGTTTCCGAAACCTCTTTCGAAAATTTTCGAACTGGTTTAAAGTTGGAAAACGATACTGGTGTTTTTCAAGTATGTCCGAAACTAGTTTTCGGAAATGTCCAAAATTGCAAGTTTCGCTTCTGGTCATTTTTGAAAGTTTCCAAAGGTCCTTTCAGAAAAGTCTGAAAGTGATTGACCAGCCAATAATGTTCTCTTGTGTTTTTTAGAAGTTTCTGACATTTGTTTTGGAAATTTCTGAAAAAGAGAATCTTTGCCCCCCTCCCAACGGGCAGATCTGAGGTTGTGGCTGTAATAGCCCCCTCTCCCTCCAAGTCCAAGCTACTGGTGCTAGTGAATACTTTTTCCCTAGGCTTGCATTGCATTGAGATCCACTTTGAGCACTTCTCTCTCTTTTCTTCCTCTCCACCGATCTTCAAGCTCAGACTTCTTGTGTGTGAGAGAGTATTGGATTTGAGTTTGTGTGAGTGTTTGATGTTGACTTCGTGAAGATTTATTGACACATACTCCATTCTCAAGATATTTTTGCATCATCTTTTACTCCTGGAGGTTGAAGACTCCTAGACGGCTACGTGTCACTCTTGAGCATGGATCTACTTGTAGTTAGCTGGGAGAAGTTTGTGAAGGCCAGTTCTTACCTTCGAAAAGAAAGAGATACCACTAGTGGAAGGAGTGTTGTGTGCAACCTCTTAAGGAAAGATTTAGCAAAGACCTGGCTCTTTGTGAGCTCCTCAATGGAGACTAGAATCCTCTAAAAAATTTGAACTTTGGGAACAACTCATCTTGTAAGAACCTCGGTGATATCCCTCTCTCTCTCCTTCCTCTTGCTTCGGTTGCTTGTGCCGCTTCTACTCTAGTTGTTATTTGTGCTTTCTCATCCTTCTTGTGACTAGCTAGATCCAGTTTTCCTTGTGCTTTTCGCTTGCTCTATGATTTTGAGAAATATCCAAAAATACTTTCAGATATATTCGAAAAGGACAGCTTCCGCATTTTATTAAGTTTTAAATTAGCCTATTCATCCCCCTTTAGGCCTAAGTGACTCTTTTGGAAGGAAACAAATCAACAATTACAAATGTTATAACCAATCAGCAACTATTTGTCTCAAGGGATCATTCGTCCTACACATATGTCGGAGAACCTCATTTCGGAAAGCAAACCACCAGCTATCAAAAGATGAAGTAATATTCTGAAAAATCTTATTATTTCGTTGCTTCCAAATGTGCCAACAGACTATGAAGAGAACTTACAAGAACCCTTTCTGCCTGACTGAAGTCTTGCTAAAATCACCATTTGAAGAAAATCGAGAGAGGTATTCTAAGGGATACCCAACTTCTGCTAGCACCCACTACTGGATAAGTGATCTTTGCCCGGATGGCAAAAATCACATTAGTCCCGGTTCGAATAGGAACCGTATTCGAACCGGGACTAAAGATCATTTTTAGTCCCAGTTAAAAAGTGCGTCGGGACTTTATGATCTTTACTCCCGGTTGGTTTTACCAACCAAGACTAAAGATCATCTTTAGTTCCGGTTCACTTTTTGTCAGGCCGTGTCACGGCACCGGGCATCTTTAGTCCCGGTTAAAGTTACCAACCGGGACTAAAGATAATCACTTTAGTCCCGGTTGGTAATACTAACCGGGACTAAAGATAAAAAGGATCTTTAGTCCCGGTTGTTGTTACCAATCGGGACTAAAGATCAAATACACTAATATACTCCTTTTTCCTCCTCTGGCCCAAGCCATTGCTGCAAAGGTCAGGAGGAGGAAGGGAGGTGGTGCCAAATTTTTTTGTGAAAGTGTTTTGGTGATAATACATAAATCGGAGTGTTCTAAAAGGTTAACAATTTCATTCAAAAATGATGTATGCTTAGCATATTACATTTATAACTATGTTTCTAAATATACCGCTCCTATGCGATTTTGGAATGGTTTTTAGTTAAACCTTTTTACAGAGGGAGTTGGGAGTTTGTTCCATCATTTTATGTCTAAAATGTTCTTTTGATACCAAAACATAATGGCCATGTGTCTTACGGTGGAGGTTGAACATATAAACTATTTTGATTATTAAAAAAGAAACCCGCCGCTCCACCTTTCCCGCACGAAGAGCAAAAGGATGTTGTTGCCAATTGCGGAATTATTTTAATAAAATCACATCGTAGGAGCAATCAAGAAAATATCATTTTCTCGCTTAATTATTTTTCAATGTACTGGAGGCAAATATAATAAGCTTAGGTCACTACTGGCAAACTCATCTTTAGTCCCGCTTTGCAACCCCTTTTAGTCCCGGGTATGCAACCGGAACTAACAATCCGGGACTAAAAATGGGTATATTTAGTCCCGGTTAAAATAACCGGGACTAAAGATCCATCTTTAGCACCAGTTGGTGTTACCAACTGGTGCTAAAGATGATAGTGTCACATGGCTGGTGCTACCATCTTTAGCATCGGTTGATGTGCTAAAGATGATTTTTCTTTTTTTAAAAAATGTTTTATATTGCTTGCTGCATGCTTATATATATGCATATATATTTATATATATTCATGTGTATATATATATATATACATGTACATATATATTTCTTTATATATAAATATATATATATATATAAACATATATATATATATAAGTAAATATATACACATTAGAGTAATATATATTTGTATAGTATCAAGTATATATAATTACTGATATATATTATTTATGTACAATGGGAATTTACTTATAAACATGTGCAATCACTGTTAATTTTTAATGTACCATATCTTATATTACAAACTAGGACAATTCATCTCGAGGAATGGGTCTTCTGTCGTCGTGGAATTCTCTCGCCGGATTAACAATTTCATCCACAACAAATCCCATGAGTTGTTTTTGAATAGCCTTGATGTAATCCTCATGGAGGAGTTGCTCCTTCATCCATATAATCTATCATTTTCAAAAAATGAGATATTAATATATTAAATCAATGAGAAGAGTGTAAATAATGTACGTGGAGGTGTTTACGTACACCGATATCCTTATCATTGCTAATGGCGTGTGCCATGCGGTGAATAAATTCACAAACATAGTAGCTGCATAAGTTGGTCCCCTTTTCCTGTCGTAAACATTAAAGGAAAAACAAACTTATGAAATATTTCTAAAATCGAATAAATGAGATTTATAATTTTGGACCATGTACGTACCGGGAAGTTCATCTACACTGACAATTCTTCCATAAATTCTCCGTGGACATTTGCACAAAATCTTGCCCACACCCTGCAGTTGCAAACAAATTAATGACGCTTTCATCCACATAGTAGCGATATCATCAATCATAACGAGAGAGTACTAGTGGATCACATTTCCTGTTAATCATGTCAATGATATCATCGAAAATATCCCTATCTTTGCGCATAGAGTTCATGACAATAATCTGGCATGTGGTAATCTCTATGACAAAGAGGACCCAGTACGATCTGCAGAATTCGTGAAATATGATATACATATCAATTTATAAAAACGAGAAGAAAGTTGCTACAACAACGGGTAAAAACTCACTTTGT
Organism: Oryza officinalis; assembly: GCA_008326285.1. Lineage (NCBI taxonomy): Eukaryota > Viridiplantae > Streptophyta > Magnoliopsida > Poales > Poaceae > Oryza > Oryza officinalis. Next base: position 25,613,941 of record BDMV01000012.1, on the reverse strand, counting down.
GTTGTATGGTAATAGTACGTACTCCTTGAAATGTTGCTGCACCAGGAATTTGTAAATATTATTCTCGGTTTCCACTGGCCAGCGTTCTAAGGTCTTCTCGTTGATTACGTATGGGTCCATGAAACCGCACTTGAAGTATCCTTCTTTTTGGCATATTTGAATCTCCATTCTACGGTGAAAAAAGACGTTAAATTTTTTATGTCACATACGAGGGGCAAAAGAACGACATTAAATTAAACGACACTTACAAAACCCAACAACTCATAAGAGAGATGTCAAGGGTGTCTTGATGGTATACGTCGTGGCAATCTTCCCAGCGTATCCACATATCGAATGTTCCACGAAAGAAATGTTCATTTCTAACCCTTGCCGCAAACATCATCCTATCCTTAGTTGATTGATCCATGTACCATTCATGGAATCGGTACATCTGTGTAGAGAGCTTGGATACCAACTCTGGCTTGACAAGTGGTTTGCCGAGTACGTACTTGTGTTTAAGTTCTGTGCTCTCTATAGGGGCCTTTCAGCAGTTGCTCCTTGCTTAGATTTGTATCAGTCATAAATTGTTGTAAACTAAAGTCATAGTCTGATGGCATCTGCTCAACACTTTGTTTCTTTTGCGTTCGAGCTGAGGAACAAACTTTGCCTTTGTCTTTCTTTTTCCAAAGGACTTTTGAACCGAGTGGTCATAGTCTGATAGCAAATTCTTTTTCATAGGTTCGCTCGTTTTCTGAAAGAAGGCCTTAGTCATCGGGTCTATCGAAATCTTGTTCTCTGGAACCCGTGGCCTGAAGTGATCCTCCACTTGCTTTCTAATGATCTCGTCAATCTTCTTGTCCGTCCTATCATACGTTCTTTTCTTCAGAGCGGGTAGTTTTGGTTCGTCAAGTCTTTGCTTCTTATTTTGTTGTGTGGACTTTGACGGCGCTGGACGAGATGGGCAAGACCGCTTGGTACTTGCAGCTGCTTGCGGAATTGAAGACGGAGGAGACTGTGTAGGCGGCGGAGACGGTGCAACTGGCGGAGACCGCGGTTGCGGAGGAGACGGTGCAGGCGATTTATGTTCTTCTGCGTGCCAGCGCATCATTCTAGCATGCGCTTTGTTCCTAAACAAAAGCCTCAGCCGTGGTATTATAGGGAAATATCACATCACCTTAGCAAGAACTTTCTTCTTCAAAGGCTGTCCATCAACATCACCTGGGTCATCTCGTCTAATCTTGTATCGTAGTGCCTTACAGACCGGGCATGCTTCTAGGTTCTCGTACCCCTCATCGCAATAGAGGATACAATCGTTCGGACATGCGTGTATCTTCTGGACTTCTAGTCCTACAGGGCAGACTATCTTCTTAGGTTCGTACGTTGTTTCGAGCAATTCATTTCCCTCAGAAAGAATATTCTTTACAAGTTTCAACAACTCACCAAATGCCTTGTCTTTTTTGCCTTCCATTGCAAGAATTCCGGTGTGGTACCTAACTTTTTGTGCCCTTGTTCGCAACCTGGCTACAAGAACATTTTGTGGTCCGCTAACATCCGCTGCAATTTTTGGACATTCCTTTCACTTTTGCAGTCCTTCTTTATGTCACACAACATCTGACCAAGATCATCCGCACTGTAGTTTTCTTCAACAGCTCTATCTGCCTCGCCTGTTGTATTTTCTGCAAATTCATCGTATTGAACCCAGTCCGGAATGTTGTCGTCTTTTTCTTCCATTGCAACCCCTGACTCTCCGTGTGAGATCCAACAATTATAGCTATGCATGAATCCCAAGTGCAACAAGTGGATATGAAGAGTTCTTGATGCAGAATACTCATTCTAGTTTTTGCAATTTTTGCATGAACAACATATAAAATCTTTAGGCTTGTGGGCATTGGCCACACTCAAAAAATAATGCACGTCATCAATAAACTTCTTCGACTGTCGGTCCACGGTGTACATCCATTGCCGATTCATCTACATCAGGAGATGACAAATGTAAAGGAAGTTGACGAAAGTAAAACTACTTAAATAATCATATAATAATTTAAAATATCATGATTAAACTGAAAACTGACGATACATATTTTTAATTTATTCTTCTTATTTCTAACGATTATAACGAGTTTTAAGTGGACTTAATCGGAGTCATGGTTAATTGTATATAAATTATATCAGTTTCACAAATTTGTAAATATATTTTTTCATGTATTATCCTTATTTTAATTATTTTTTAAAAAAAATTTAAAGTTCTAAACATATTTTTAATGCATTCTACCTGTTACTAACTATTTTAATTATTTTTAAATGGACTTAGTTTTCTATTCTTTTGTCTTCATTTTTTTTATGTTTTTCCGTTCTTATCTTTTTTTAACATTTTTATCCAAATGTTTCTAATTATCTTAATTTTTCCTAGACAATTTTTCTCTCTCATATTTTTTCATATACTTTTTTTGAGAAAATAATATATAGAAACATAGCTATAAATAAAAAATGTTAACCATACATCAATAGAGGAAAGAACTTGCTAACCTTTTAGATCCCTTTGATTTATATAATATCACCAAAATATTTTCACAAAAAATTTTGGCAGCACCACTTTTCCTTCTCCTTACACTTGCAATAATGGCTCGGGCTGAAGGAAGAAGATGAGCTATATGAAGTACATTATCTTTAGTATCGATTGGTGACACCAACCGATAGTAAAGATCTCGGTGGGCCTGGCGTTCTCTGACAAAGTGTGAACTAGAAATTAAAAATAATCTTTAGTACCGGTTGGTGTTATCAACCGGTACTAAAGATAGCACAGTGTCAATGGATGTTTTAATCACTGCTAAAGACCTTCTTTAGCATTGATAAGAGATCTGAGATATTTGCTGTTTTGACCGATCAAGGAAAGATCAGTTGTCCAGTAGTGGGTGGTCAGCATCGAGCGGCCTTGGCAGAGCTGTGGTGCCATCTTGGCATTACCATTTTTACTCTCTCTTTAGGTGATGAAGAATCTCCTAACCCACAGGCTACCACTCAGCCAAGGCTATCGCCGATGACAGCCCTGGTGCTTCCTAGTGCATGATCGAAAGGCATCTCAGCGCTGTCCACTTAAGCACATGAATGAATTATCTACCACTGCGCACAACCATGAAGTGTTTTTTTAGGGTGCTAAAAAGGCATCCAGAGAGTTACCCCCACACAGACATATATACATACATACATACATGCATGCATGTGTGTATGTATATATGTATTAATTTGTGGTAGTTTTTGAAGAGGTGTTAAACTGTTAATAGAGATAGATAGAGTAAGTGCGTGCGTGTGTGTATGGGCTTTCGCGTCTATGCGCGTTGTTTCGAAAAAAATTGTTCGCAGAAGGGGTAGCGTACGTTGAAATTTTTGCAATCTCTCTGTGCCCAAAACTGTGCTCCAGCAACGACGGGCAATGTCTGGATAGAAATTAATCGTCACAGCAGTCGCATTCAGAGGAATTTGGTTGCTTCCTCGAAATTTTGGTTGTCTGTTATGATATTTTTTAATCCAACTTGTGTTTGTTTGCAACGATGCTTAGCTAGTTTGGATTATAGAATATTGCATAATGATTGACACCATCAGTCAAATGCGTGTGAAGGCGTGCACTCCACCGGCAGAGCTGCTGCCCAATTTCAGATAATTCTCCCTTAAAGGCTGTGTTTTTTTACAACTTTTCTAACTTCACTCTCTTATTTTTTTCATGCTTTCCAAATTATTAAACGGTACGTTTTTTAAAAAAACTTTCTATAAAATAGTTGCTTTAAAAACTCATATTAATCAATTTTTTAATTTTTTTTAAACTGACAATTAATTAATTATGTGGTAATGAGTTATTTCGTTTTGTGTGCACAGAAAGAGTTTCCAAACCTAACTACCGAACAAAGACTAATTAGTTCTTGACAAGCTAGATGCAACAGTAAGTTTTAACAACCTTGGTCAACTGGCTGCCTGTTCCTCTCCAAGTTCTTTTTTCAAATGGATGAATGGTTGGATAGCTGAATATATTATTTGTTATAACTATTAATTCAATGGTACAACGAAGGAATTCAATATTCAATGCAACAGTACTTCCTTCGGAATAGAAATAATATCGTTTTGGACAATACCAATGTCAAACTTTAAAAACATTCATTATGAATAACTTCTAAAATATTTGATATTGCTGGACTTTTAAAAAATCATGTAGGCCCTAAAATTATGTGTTTGTTGATATTTATACATATTGTGTCATGATGATTAAAGTTATTCTTTTAACACCGTATTTTCATCCAAAACAATAATTATTTTCCTCGAGACGTATATATGCTTTAAACAACCTCGGTCAATTGGCTGCCTGCTCCTACATCCACCTTGCATGCTTCACATTGTCACCTCGATTACTTCCTCATCAAGCACCAAATCTTAGTCTCCAAATAATTTGCCGGAAATGCCATCTTTCATTCCTTTTCTACTAAATTCACATCGATTTATAACTAATCATCCAAGCTTTAGGGGAAGTACCATATATGTATACATGTACATGCTTAATTAACCAAGCTGCCCAACCATAGTTAGCCACCTAGTAATTCTACACTTGTACGCGGCGGCCGGCCGGGCCATGGACGTCCCTCCCCGGCGGAGCAACGGAGCGTGGGAGATCAACCTGGTGCGCCGGAGCCCGGCCACGGCGCGATCGGACCGCTGCTCGAGGCTGCTCCTGCTGTGGAGCGGGGTCGTCGGCGTCGTCGTCGTGCTCTACCTGTTCGTCGGCCACGTCTGGGCGTCCATCGCCACCGCGGTGCTCCTCGTCGCCGCGGGATGGTTCACGTGGTACTACTTCGTCGCTGCGCCGGCGCCGCCGGTGCTCCCCGATCATCACCAGCAGCCAGCGGCGCCGGTGGTGGGCGGCGGGCTCAGCCAGGAATATATTGAGGCCATCCCGGCGTTCGAGTACAGGTCGGGATCATCAGGTGGCGCGTTGGAGCAGTGCGCGGTGTGCATCGCCGCCATGAAGGACGGGGACACGGTGCGGCGGCTGCCGGCGTGCGGGCACGCGTTCCACGCGCCGTGCGTCGACGGGTGGCTGCTCGAGCACGCGACGTGCCCCATGTGCCGCACCGACGTCAAGGTCGCCGGAGAGACGCCGGCGGTGGAGGAGGAGGAGCCGCCCGTGTAGCCGAGCCCGCGCATGGCGCGCAGCACAAGTCGTTGCGACATACGACAAGTCAACACGCATGCATTGGAAACGTGTGCTTCGATTTCTTCTTATTTTCCTTTTTCCACTTCGTTTCAGTTTTTTACTGTTTGGATATATAGCGTTTGAAGTGTCAGCTTGGTTGTATTGCCAGTATTGGTTGCAATGGAAAAAAAAAGGTTGAGAAGAAACCTAGAGAGCGTGGTTGGCAAATGAAAAGAGCGTAGCTAGGCTAGTTCTGGCCATAGGCTTGGGACTACCCCGAATTTGGCCGAGAGACACCCGGTCCTCCCTAGTCCAGGCCCAACAACAACAGATCCAAGTCAAGATAGCAAGGATGCCGAAGAGGAAGTGAGCCAGCAGGCGCTAGAGATGGATCCCTGGTTCCCTTAGTTGTTCGCTTAGTGCGCTCACTACTACAAAACCTCTCATAGCTATCGCCTCATAGGTGCTGGTTTATTTAAAGCCAACACCCATTGACCTTTTCTCACCTCCGCGAGATTAAAAAACGTAGAACCGACACCTTTAAACAACTATAGGTGTCGGTTTTAGAGAAAAACCAACACCTATACTATTGGTACCGGTTTTTAAACAGAACCGACACCTATAATATTATAAGTTTCGATTAAATTAAAAACCGACACCTATAATATACTATAGGTGCCGGTTCTTTTAAATAATCGGCACCCAAAGAAACTGAGCCGAGCCACCAACGAATCTAAGCCAAGCCGACCTAGTGGGGACTTATTCACTCGATTTCTCTAGAATCCACAACGCAAGTCGCCAGATTAGTCTTCGCCCCTCTCTTCTTGCGCTTCTCTCCACTGCCCCCTCTCTCCTCTCTCTCTCTCGTGCGTTCTCTAGATCCAATGCCGCTCCTCTCCCTCTCCAGCGGCGCCTCTCCCTCTCCCTCTTCGACGCTGCTCTCTCCCTCATCGGCGTTGCTCCCTCTCCCTCTTAGGCGGCGCCTCTTCGACTCCCTCTCCGGCATCTCTCCCTCTTCGGCGCCTCTCCCTCTCCTTCTCTGTCCGGTGCCTCTCCTTCTCCCTCTCCGGCGCTGCTCCCTCTCTCTCTCCCTCTTCGGTGCCTCTCCCTCTCCCTCTCCCTCCCCGATGCTACGTTCTCCCTCTTCGGTGCTGCTCCCTCTCCCTCTCCCTCTCCGAAGCCTGACTCTGGCACCGCGCGCTCCCTCTCCCTCCCCCTCTCCGATGCGGTCCTCTGGCGAAGAGGGAGAGGCGGCGGCAGCCAGTCCCAGGAGACCCCGACCTCTGCAGAGGCAGGTGGCTCGGGGGGCGGCCAGATCCAGCCTCCACCAACTCAGAGACGGCAAGCGACGACCCTTCCTGGCAAGCGATGGCACATCCTCCCACTGTGATTGGTGCATTTTATTTGGTCTTTAGACTGCTCCATTATTGTTGAATGTTTGATTATGTGATCTGCGAAGTGAAGTTGTTGACTCCCTAATGTGAACTTGTTGATTCCCTAATGTGAACTTGAAGTCTCTTTTTGGAATTTTTAATTTAATCTTGATGGCTTCGAAGCATCGGCTCAAATGGAGCCAAGCCGGATATTTTTTTTAAAACCGTATGCCTCATAGGTGTCGGTTATGTGGTAAGAACTGACACCTATAACCTTTATAGGTGTCGGTTCTAAAACTGGCACATAGGCGATTGGACAAAGGTGTCGACAAATTGGTGCCAGCTGGAAAACCGACACCTATAGCTAGTTCCCAACCGGCACCAATAGAGGTTTGTGTAGTAGTGACCGCACACTAATTAGTGATCAGCCGCGCGGAGAGACGCATGTGGTTGATTCTTGGTCCCACAGAATATTCTATTTTATACTTATAAATACGTATAAAGATTGTGCATGGTTGTATACATTTTTTTATACGTTCAAAGTATATACATAAACATATATATAGGTATAAATTTTATACATATGAAAAAATTGTACGTACAAAATTTATACGTAAGTATATAAAATACGTATATACATATATGGGAGCGAAGTGAGCATAGCTTAACTGATTAGGTCCCTTGTGGTGGAACAAGCCCACCTAGGTTTAAATCCATTTGACACGGACACGCCCACCTGGGTTCAAATCCTAGATTTGACACGAGTGCTCGTATTTACAGCTAATTATTCTTTTAGTGGTAGACGATGTACCCTCGATAGCAAGGCACCCATGATGACTTCATTAATCTTAAGATCAAGATATGCTAGTCTAGTATTCCGGAGATACTCATAGAGGTAGGGTGTGCGTGTGTTCGAGTTCTTGTCACGTCTAGTACCACTGTCGTTGTCGCCGTCGTGTCCGTGCTGTTGCCGTGAGAAAGATGGAAGGAGGAGATTAGATTAGATTAGATTGGTTTTGTTTGTAAAAATAAAAAAACAATTGGTATCGGATTCGAGTTCCGTTTGCAAAAACGGAATCCATACGAGGAGAGCATTCCATTTTTGTATAGATCAAATTTTGGGGTTTGGATTTTTACATTTGAGTCCCTATAATTTTCATATTTATATTTCAGTCCCTATAATTTTGCATTCAGGTCCTTGAGTCGTTTTTGCTAAAAAAATCAAAAAAAAAGAAAAAAAGACAGAAAGGTGCTGAAAAAAGCCGCACCAAAAAAAAGAAAGAAAGAAAAAAGAAAAGAAGAAAGAAAAAAGAAAATCAGCTGTTATTTTTGAGTTTGCTTTTGTATATCAGAGTTGTGCTTGAGTTTATTCTAGTGCTATCTTGTGGTATCGTTGGTGTCTAGGCTCGCGTCTCTAGTACGTTCTAGCCTTGGACCAACACGGTACTTGACTTTGAACAATTATTCAACTTTGCATTATCTAATTTGAGCATTTGCTATTCCTTTGCTACATGTTTAAGCCTATCCAGAGCTCCACAGATTTGATTGCAACCGTACAGCATTGGGTCTAGGTTGAGTCGGTGTATGTCACCATTCCGCTTGCATTAGTAAGAACTTGTAAGAGCTTGGTCCAAAGCTTGAGTGTGTCTTTTGAGCCTCCACTACCTAGTAGTTAATAGAAACGTGCATATTTTTGTGTATGTTTCTTGGTTTCTACTAACAATAGCAGGGATACGCAAGACAATTGGGGATAACTATGCTCAACGTCAACATCTTTATCGCGACATGAGGAGTGATCAACATGACACATGTGAGGTAAGTGACGTTGTTGTAGCTATGATCAAATCTGCACTACCTTATTTCGAAAAAAAATATGATCCTCATGCTTACATTAAATGGGAGCTAGCGGTTGATAGTGAATTTTAAAAACCATGATTTGTCTGAGAAACACATGGTTATGTGTGCCTCTTATGTTTTAATTAAAAATGCTTCTTATGAATGGAAACATCTTTATAGGCATAACAAAATATCTCAATCTTGGAAAGAACTGAAACGATATTTGAGACACTGTTATGTTCCCGAGTATTATGCTAATATTCTGCTCAATAAACTGCAATGTTTAAAACAAGATATTAGAACTGTTATTTCATACTATCATCATATGCATGCTTGTTTATTACGTTGTGGTTTAGATGAATACGAAGAAGCTACAGAATTTAGGTTTTACGTGGGCTTAACAAAGAAATTCAGGACATGCTTGCTTGTGAAAGTTATAGCTCTTTTGCTCATTTGTTATAACTTGCTTGTCATGCGGAAAGGCAAATTGAGGATGTAAAGAAGCAACAAGTTGTACACGTGTCTCCTATTACTAATAATTTACTAGTGAATGAACATGCTACTTCTAGTGGTAGTTCTTTATGTGTTGATTTTAAGTATGTTGTTCACATTGCTAACGGAGTAGAGGAACGTGAATTCATATATTCTTTAAATACTTTGGGCTATGTTCGGGTTGATGATTTTTGTGAGCTCGATAATTTGAAGGAGAAATTATTTGCTCAGTCTGAGTTGCCATGTCCAAGTAATGTTATTTTTCATATCTTTGGTGAATATAATAATAGAGAAATATATTTGGTGCATAGAGTTTACATCTGTTCAAATTTAGAACCTCCTACATGCAAGCTAGAGAGACATGTTATTGCTAATCATATTACGTCGAGTTTTTCTTGTTTTGATTGAAAAAACAAATTGTTTTAAATGGACTACGCGAAGAGCACCATATAGAAAAACCAAGGATAGTTTTTCGTGAAGAAGGGGAGGATGATGTGACCATGCCTACCATTGATACAACCATTGCTCACATCAAGATCAAGTTGCTCAAGTGCTGGAATCCAATTCGGCCACCTGCTACAGTGCTGATTTCAAACGGCCGCCAAATATACATACGAGCTCCGTTTTGGGCCCATGAGTACTTGATGGAAAACTCTTGGTGTCCTCTTTCCAATGGATCTAGCCTCATCTCCAAATTCCATCCCAATCGGCCGCAATAATAGAAACAAGGTGCTACGTGACCTAAATACAAGGCCCTAGGGGATACGGGATCATCGAATCATAGCACCAGCCACCGCCATAGTAGAAGCAATTCGGAGGACTTCGAAAACAACTCACCGATTGGATCTCGTCGAGTCGTTCTTGATAAGGATCTCATCGATACTCGATACGTTCTGTTGTTCTCTATTGTAATCTCTATGGTTCTCGTCATAATCCCATATAAACTAGAGTAGGGCTATTACCTTGTGAGGGGCCTAAATCAGTATAATTCTTGTCTTTTGTATGCTTGATGTAGTTTCGTGTAGATCCTTGCTTCAACGTACCCTAATACCCTTAGAATATGGTCTACGGATGTAACCCGTCGACAGTGACGCGCCAGGTAGAAGAACATGGTGCTCAAGGTTTCACCGAGACGGCTTCAAATTCAAGGCCTTTCAACAACAATGTCCACATTCGTCCTAGCCTGGGAGATCCTACCCAACCGGCGTTCGTTTGGACTCAACCCCCATCATCTTTTCCGTCTTCACCAAAACTCCAATCTTGCCTTCCCCAATACTAGTTAGGATCGAGAACGGAGCCGCAAAGACAACGAAAAACAACCCTTCGTCAGTTGTTCCTCCTGTTCGGTCAGAAAAGAGGACACCGATGACTTCAGCTCCCCGAAGAACTCCTAAAGTGGCCAAGCCCTAGACATCTATTAAGGGTCAAGCGCCAACAAGGAAGTCTCCACCAAATCATCACACCTGGTGTTCGATCCACAAGACGTCCCAGCACTCTCTGGTCGAATGCCGGGTAATACTTCAAGTGAAGGCTGAACTCGATGCTTGCAAAGATCGAGATATCCAATGCATATCTCTGTACAAGGCGTGGTGCCCGATCCACAAATCGAAAAGTCACCCTCTTACCAACTGTAGGATCTTCTTGAAAGTCATCGGATCCATGGTCCGCATCTGCTGCTGTCCGATCCACCAACTTTGAGATCAACCTCGAGATACATCAGTGGATGATAGCAAGATCGGAATTCCAGATCGCCTGGTCGAATTCATTGACATCGAACCTTGCGAACCCTCCGTCCATCACAGCTTGGAATCTTCAGGATCCAACTCCTTACGTGAAGTAAACATGGTCGAAGCGATCATCGAGGACGTACACGAAGAGGGTGAGGTTCATTCAGGAGAAGAGCCACCTGCTCCGATTGCATCACGTCAACCTGTCGAGCCGGTTCGAACTCCTTCTGAACACTTGACCGTGGTCAACTCGTTACTGAAGCAAACTTCGTTCAACCCAGTGACCTTCCCGGAAGTAGATGGCTAGGTCAAGTGGATACAGTCAACGGTAGCCAACCTCAACTCTGCCTTCTTGGCCGTGACCGGATCAAACCCCCAAGGTCCTTCTCGAGATCCCTATCAACACGTTGGAGACCAAGCGCCGGAAAGCGATGCAGCCGAGGACACTCTTAGTCCACACCCTAGTCAAGACCTAGCCGCAATCCTCAGAACGCATCACCAAGACTGCAGGCCCATCAACCCCCTCCTCATCAAGATGACCGCGACCTACGCAATCACTTGAATGGGAGTAGGCGGGAGCAACGAGATCGAGACAATGTCAACCACCACCAACCTCGCGCCCCCCACGGAGGAAATAGAGGGTGGGACGACAATGAGAACCGAGAAGATCGTAACAATGACCAAGGTCGTCGAGGTCGCCAAAGTCAGCTGGGCGACAACAACCAAGGTCGACAACATCGTGATGACAATCGACGACGACGAAACTCACAATCCCCGAACTCCAGGAGGGACCAAGGATAGGGCCGCGTCCCTAAATATGACGATCCATCGTCTTCATCGTCGTCAACTGCAGGCGGTTCTCGCAGGCCGCGAGGACATCGTCCACCCTTTATACCGGGAGACGGATGTCAGGCTTTCACACCTACTCTATGAGAGGTGCGATGGCCAAACAAGTTTCATCCTACTGTGGTAGAAAAGTACGATAGCAGTACTGATCCAGAGGAGTTCCTACACATCTACTCTACAATTCTGTATGTGGCCGGCGCAGACGACAACGTGTTAGCAAACTACTTTCCTACAACGTTGAAAGAATCTGCTCAGTCATGGCTGGTGCACCTTCCACCTCGCTCAATTTCTTCCCAGAAAGACTTGTGGCAGTAATTTGTCGCCAACTTTCAAGGAGCATACAAACGGCATGCGGTCGAGGATGATATACACGCCCTCAGGCAAAACCCGGGTGAATCCTTAAGGGACTATATACAACATTTTATCGAATGCCCGAATATGATCCCCGAGATCACCGACGCTTCTATCATACACACGTTCAAGTTAGGCGTCTGAGATCGCTACACCATCCAAGAGCTGGCGACAAGGCAAATCACTTCTGCCATGAAGCTTTTCGAGATCATCGACAGATGTGCTCACGCAGACGACACCCTCAAGAGGAAAGACGAAAAAAGCAAAGTGGTCGAGGAGAAGCAACCAGCCAATAAAAAGGCACCGGAGTCCACCAAAAAGAAGAAACAAAACCGCAAAAAGGAAGAAAAACGTAAGATGGAGACAGAGGTCCTTGTTGCAGAACAAGCAAACCCACCCCCACAGCGCCTAGCCCTTCAAAGCGATGAACCAGTAAGACAATGGTGCCCAATACACAAGATCGGCACATATACTGTGGAGGAGTGCTAGGTTTTTCAAAAAGCGTTGGCGAAATAGTTGGCCCTCGAAAAAGGAAAGCGAGTTCGCGTGGTCAAGAGGAGCACTGATGATCTCTCGACCGATGACGAACACCTTAGTGGTTCTACGCCGTACACCTCTAAAAGGGAGAACAAGAAGGTAGAGGGTGATGTCTACTCTACTTCACGAGGAGTTGCTACCAAGATGAAGTGGTCCAACCAGAAGATCAAGTTCTCTAAGACCAACCACCCGATAACGACAATCGTACCAGGCCGGTACCCGATAGTAGTCGAACCTACCATTCGGAATATCAAGGTTGCATGGGTCCTCATCGACGGTGGCAGCCCCTTCAATCTCCTCTTCGCCAGCACCCTCAACGCAATGGGTATCCCTAGAAGTGAGCTTATTCCTTTCGAATAGCCCTTTCACGGGGTCACTACGGAATCATCGTCAAAACCGCTGGGTAAGATTACGCTAGTCGTGACGTTCGGTCAAGCCAACAACTTTCGTACAGAGCAGATCACTTTCGACGTAGCAGAGTTTGACACTGCTTACAATGCTATCCTCGAAAGGATTGCTCTCGCGAAGTTCATGCCGGCGTCCCACTACACGTACCAACTTTTCAAGATGCCAAGCAAAAAAGGGACAATCACGATCCCAGAAAACACGAACGTAGCGGTACAGAGCGACAAGAGTAGCCTCGACATGGTCAAGCATACTCCTGCACCACCCGCTGTTGGGATACGCATAGGCTACGATAGCATAAATCAAAATTTTTCTATTACGTAAACCAGGAACCATGTAAGTATGAGATCATAGATTGTTACCACTCGACGCGCTGTGCAACGGAAGTAGGTGCTAAGAAGTCGAGAGAACGTTGGCGACGTAGCGCGCGTCGATGTAGAGGAAGTAGTAGATCGCAGCAACCTGATCTTCTCCTCCTCATGCGTGTGCCCCGCTGTGCACTCACGCTGATCAACACCGCAGACCAGCGACGCCTCTACTGGTATCCACACGTCCAGGGAAGGAACACGTCGCACGGTCATGCTAGCGCCCGTGTGCGTCTAGGGTTTTGCTCGGGAGGGGAGTGACGGCTAGGGTTTGTCTATGTCGACCAGCATCATCACCTGAAGGATATCTATAGGATCCATAGGAGTCCTACTCGGATCCCTATCTGAATTGAGCAAATATTTGATCTCCATCCAATCCCTTTATTCCGGCCCGTTAAGTGTGCGACCCTGTAGGTTCATGTAAACTCGGCTACAACCCGAAAACTCCTTTTTGGTCCACGTGTCAACAGCGGCCTGTAGCAGAACATATTGACCCACCGGGCATACATAAAGATCATATCGGCTGAACCTCTAGTGTATACTTGTATGAACCCTTTGCCTCACAATATCGATTAAGCTCAAGACTAGATATGTATCATCCTTTAATAGCTCAATCATTCACTCGATCCTGTAATAAATTATGTAATCTGTGATTGACTCCTCAATCGCTTTTGGCATGGCCATGCACTTCCATAATCTATAACATCGAGGGGCCCAGAGATATCTCTCCAAGGGAGGGCAAATCCTATCTTGATTATTCATATCCCACTACATGTTTCATAGCATGCCCGAAGACTACTTTTATAACTACCCAGTTACGGAATAGTGTTTAGCAGCCTCTAAGCAAGCTACTACACATGTTGAGAATCATGATAATCTCAGGTCTAAGAATTCTACACCAACACTAATATGAGACCACAGATGACACATCACATATAGCTCTTGCAGTGTCTCATGTTGGTCTATCCAACAACATGTTCTCCAATATGTGTCCACATTATTAATTTGGTATCTCCATACCATGATCCATGAGACATGATCATCAATTAATAAATGAGCTGATCATTGAACCATATTTGTTCCATATATAATATTTGATCAGGGACCCTTAAGAAATAGTAACATACAACATAAATAGTCTCATGAACGAATCACATATTCATTGATCAATAATAAGTTATCTATTTCAAGGAACAACGTATAACAAAGATGTAAACATAGTATGTGATACGATCATCTCTATGATTGCCTCTAGGGCATATCACAAACAGTCTCCCACTTGCACTAGAGTCAATCATGCACGTATCTAATACCCATTGCCCTAGTGTGTGCCTCATGGTTAGGCTGAGGGAGTGGCTTTGTCAACGGATCTGCAATGTTCGAATCCGTATGTATTTTGCATATCTGCACATCTCCTCTACCCACTATCTCGCGAATGAGATGATACTGTCGTAAAATGTGTTTGGACTTTTGATGCGATCTAGACTCCTTGGCTTGCGCAATGGCCCCACTATTATCGCAATAGAGGTCCACAGGACTGAGAGCACTAGTCATCACACCCAGTTGAGAAACAAATTTCTTTATCCAAATAGCCTCCTTTGCCGCTTCAAAAGCAGCAATGTACTTGGCTTCTATTGTAGAGTCGGCGACTGTATCTTGTTTGGAACTCTTTCAGCTCACAGGACCACCATTTAGACAGAACACAAATTCAGACTGCGATCTAAAGTCGTCTTTGTCGGTTTGGAAGCTTGCATCGGTGTAACCATTTACAACGAGCTCTTCCTCACCTCCATAGACTAGGAACATATCCTTAGTTCTTCTCAAGTACTTTAGCATATTTTTTACAGCTATCCAGTGACTCTCACCTGGATCTGATTGGTATCGACTTGTTGCACGAAGTGCGTACGAAACATATAGACGTGTACACAGCATGGCATACATTACAGACCCAATAGCTGAAGCATATGGAATCACATTCATCTTGTTTCGCTCATCTGTCATTTGAGAACACTGATTCTTGCCAAGATGAATGCCATGTGACATTGGCAAGAAACCTTTGTTGGAGTCTTGCATGTTGAACCTTTTCAACACCTTGTCAATATATGTACTCTGGCTTAATCCAATTAGCCTCTTTGATCTATCTCTATAGATCCTTATGCCCAGAATATATGTTGCCTCTCCCAAGTCCTTTATTGAAAAACTTTCCTTCAATGATGTCTTAACGGATTCAAGCATAGGAATGTCATTCCCAATCAACAATATGTCATCTACATATAGGATTAGAAACACCAGTGCACTCCCTCTATTCTTCTTGTATACGCAAGACACTTCTTGGTTTTTGACAAAGCCCAATGCCTTGATTACTTCATCAAAATGAATATTCCAACTTCGAGTTGCTTGCTTCAACCCATAAATGGATTTAAGCAACTTGCATATCCTTTTAGCTGATTGTGAATCGACAAATCCCTTGGGTTGTGTCATGTACACATCCTCATCCAGATTTTCATTGAGGAAAGCTGTTTTAACATCCATTTGTCATATCTCATAATCGAAATAGGTAGCAATCGCTAAAATAATCTGAATAGACTTTAGCCTGGCGACAGGTGAGAAAGTCTCATCATAGTCAACACCTTCAATTTGTCTGAAACCTTTCGCCACCAATCAGCCTTGTAGATGTAAACATTTCCATATATATCTATCTTTTTCTTAAAGATCCATTTGCACTCGATGGCTTTTACACCATCAGGTGGATCGACCAAGTTCCAAACTTGGTTGTCATGCATGGACTCTATTTCGGATCTCATAGCTCCAAGCTATTTCTCAGAGTCTGGTCCCACCATCACTTCGTCATAGGTTGTAGGTTCATCATTGTCTAACAACAATATATCACGTTATCCTGTGGTTATCAATGCGTATCTTGCAGGTGTACACCGTATCCTTTCAGACCTTCGTGAAGCCGGTGCTTGCACAATTGGTTCAACAACTTGTTCAACCTGTTGAACAACATCTTGCTCAATCTGTTGTGGTTGCGTGAAATTTGAAACATTTTCTGGTGATTCCCGAATTTCTTCGAGTCGCACCGTGCTCCCACTATCTTTTCTTGAAGGAAACTCTTTCTCCAAGAAAACACCGTGTTGGGCGACAAACACTTTGCCTTCTTCCCGATTATAGAAATAATATCCTTTCGTTTCCTTAGGATACCCCACAAAGAAGCATTTATTTGATTTAGGTGTGAGTTTGTCTGATTGTAAACATTTTACAAAAGCCTCACATCCCCAAATTTTCAGGAAAGACAAACTGAGACGCTTTTCAATCCATATCTCATATGGTGTCTTATCCACAGATTTTGATGGAATCCTATTTAGTGTGAACGCTGCTGTCTCTAGAGCGTAACCCCAAAAGCTTAACGGGAGATCAGTTTGGCTCATCATTGATCGCACCATGTCCAACAATGTATGACTCCTCCATTCAGACACCCCATTCCATTGAGGTGTTCCTGGCGGAGTGAGTTGTAAAACAATTCCACACTCCTTTAGATGATTGCCAAATTCAAGGCTCAAGTATTCTCCTTCACGATCAGATTGTAGAAACTTGATTGTCTTGCCTAAATGATTTTGTACCTCATTCTGAAATTCCTTGAACTTTTCAAAGGATTCAGACTTATGCCTCATTAAGTAGACATATCCATATCTACTAAAGTCATCGGTGAATGCAATGAAGTACCCCAAACCACCTCTGGCCGTTGAGCTCATTGGTCCACATACATCAGTATGTACTAGTGCCAATAGCTCACTTGCCCTTTCACTTTGACCCGTGAAAGGCACCTTTGTCATTTTGCCAAGTAAACAAGATTCACATGTCTCAAATGATTCAAAATCAAAAGAGTGTAGAAGTCCATCTCTATGGAGCTTCTCCATGCGTCTCTCATTTATATGGCCCAAGCGACAATGCCGCATAAAGGTGGGATTCAAATCATTAGGACGTTACCTTTTCGCATTAATGTTATAGACTGAACATTCATCAAGATTCACAGTGTATAAATCATTCATCATGGGAGCATGGAAATAGAAAATATCATTATAATAGACTGAATAACTATTGTCCACTGATCTAAAACCATAACCCTCTGTTTGCAAACAGGAAGCAGCGATAACGTTTTTACACAAAGCTGGAACACAATAGCAATTATTTAATTCCAAAACTAATCCTGATGATAAAGATAACGACATAATTCCAACCGTAACAACAACAACTCTTGCTCCATTACCCACGCGAATGTCCATTTCACTTCTTGCCAAGTTCCTACTTATTTTCAGCCCCTGCAACGACTTGCATATGTGAGCAACTGAACCGGTATCAAATACCCAAGAATCAGTAGAGGAAGTAGCAAGATTAATTTCTATAACATTAATACCTGAGGTGGAACTCTTTCCATCCTACTGCTTCTGCTTGAGCTGCTCTAGGTATTTCTTACAATTTCTCTTCCAATGACCAGTCTCCTTGCAAAAGCAACACTCTGCATCCTTAGCGGATCTGGTCTTTTGAGCCTTGGTCTTAGAGTTGCTAGTACTCACGATCTCATCGGAGTTCAGCTTTCTCTTTTGACCAACTTCTTGTTGTTGAGCTTGCGCTTATGCATGACCATCACATGGTTAGAGTTTCTCTTGATGCTCTCCTCGGCGCCCTTTAGCATCCCATGCAATTCGGCCAATGTCTTGCTCATGTTGTTCATATTGAAGTTTAATATGAACGGTTCAAAACTAGGAGGGAGCGACTGCAAAATTAGATCAGTAGCCAACTCTTGGCTAAGGGGAAAACCAAGCTTTTCCAGACTCTCAATGTAGCCAATCATTTTGATCACATGTGGGCTAACTGGATTACCCTCTGCAAGCTTGCATGCAAACAAGGACTTTGAGGTATTGAACCTCTCAACTCTTGCTTGGTTCTCAAACATGCTACGTAGTCCCGTGATTATACTATGAGCATTCAATGTCTCATATTGCCTTTGAAGCTCAGGGGACATAGTTGCAAGCATGAGACAACTCACATCCAGATAGTCATTTTGTCGCTTTTCATGCTCCCTACGCTAAGCAGCAATAGCAGTGTTGGGCAAGTCTTCTGGAAAAGGCTCTTCAAGCACAAACTCTTTGCGCTCCTGCCTGAAAACAATTCTCAGGTTGCGATACCAGTCCATAAAGTTTGTTCCATTCAACTTTTCTTTCTCAAGAGTAGACCGCAAGTTAAAACTGTATGATGCAGGAGCTGCCATGATCTACAATAGGAAATATATATATATGCAAAATCAGCACCATCTTACATTTAATCTTTCATCAAACAATTTAACAAAAGACACTCCCACTATGTAGTTGTCAACAAAGTTCCCTCTAGCAACATAATGAATCAAGATCCTCATTTTATTAGTATCTAGTGAGCTTTGGCATCACAGTTAGACAACTAGCAAAACAGGTAAGCAACGCCTTGCTAATCACATCCTATGTGAATCTCGTGCTGTCAGGTGACATCTCCATGTGCCAACCCAACCTATGCCCCAAGGTCCAAAACCGTTTTGATAACCTTGTCAAGTAAACCAACAATTTCTGCATATAGATGTCTGACATCCTCATCATGATAACCAATGACACTCTGCTATGGCAGACCCATCACTGATGATCACAACCATGATAGGTGCAATTATTGGAAGGACATTAATTACACTTAATTTTTCTGAGGAAATCTATCCTACCACATTGTCATATCAAATATATAACAATAATAAAGCAAGATAGAATACAACCCCAAGCGAAATCTAAGGGATAACGCACATGGCGGTCTCGGAGTACATAGATCTCATCTATAATTCGTCACGTGAAAACCTTAACGGTGTAACTAAATTTTGCCAAAAACAAGTCAACCTCATTGTCTCACTTTTCCTCATTGATGTACGGTTCTAGTAGACATCGGACGATCCGATGAGACCAATTATAGTGATGAACACCAAACCCCAATACTGATTAATCCCATTAACCCATGTGCCTGTCGATCCATCTCATGGTCCGACCAAGTAGATAATTCATCTAACATGTAATAGATCTCATCTACTACAGCCGCATATCAACTATATGCATAGATCCAGATCACAAACTATACAAGATGGCTCTAATATCACTGTTGGGATACGCATAGGCTACGATAGCATAAATCAAAATTTTTCTGTTACGTAAACCAGAAACCATGTAAGTATGAGATCATAGATCATTACCACTCGACACGCTGTGCAGGGGAAGTAGGTGCTAAGAAGCCGAAGGAACGTTGGCGACGTAGCGCGCGTCGATGTAGAGGAAGTAGTAGATCGCAGCAACCTGATCTTCTCCTCCTCATGCGTGCGCCCCGTCGTGCTCTCACGACGATCAGCACCGCAGGCCAGCGGCGCCTCTACCGGTATCCACACGTCTAGGGAAGGAACACGTCGCACGGTCATGCTAGCGCCCGTGTACGTCTAGGTTTTGCTCGGGAGGGGAGTGACGGCTAGGGTTTCTCTATGTGGGCCAGCCTCATCACCTGAAGGATATATATAGGATCCATAACTGGGTCTGCTAGGCCCATAGGAGTCCTACTCGGATCCCTATCCGAATTGAGCAAATATTGGATCTCTATCCAATCCCTTTATTCCGGCCCGTTAAGTGTGCGACCCTGTAGGTTCATGTACACTTGGCTGCTACCTGAAAACTCCTTTTCGGTCTACGTGTCAACATTGGCCCCTAGCAGAACATATTGACCCACGTGTCCACCCGAAAACTCCTCAATCGCTTTTGGCATGGCCATGCACTTTCATAATCTATAACATCGAGGGGCCAAAGATATCTCTCCAAGGGAGGGGCAAATCCCATCTTGATTATTCATATCCCACTATATGTTTCATATCATGCCCGAAGACTACTTTTATAACTACCCAATTACGGAGTAGTGTTTAGCAGCCCCTAAGCAAGCTACTACACATGTTGGGAACCATGATAATCTCAGGTCTAAGAATTCTACACCAACACTAATATGAGACCACTGATGGCACATCACATATAGCTCTTGCAGTGTCTCATGTTGGGTCTATCCAACAACATGTTCTTCGACATGTGTCCACATTATTAATTTGGTATCTCCATACCATGATCCATGAGACATGATCATTAATTAATAAATGCGCTGATCATTGAACCATATTTGTTCCATATATGATATTTGATCAGGGACCCTTTAGAAATAGTAACATAAAACATAAATAGTCTCATGAATGAATCACATATTCATTGATCAATAATAAGTTATCTATTTCAAGGAACAACGTATAACAAAGATGTAAACATAGTACGTGATACGCTTACTCAAGCTACCACCAGATTAGCATGCCAAAGAGGACGAAGAGAAGACAACGTTCATCACACCCTTCGGTGTTTTCTGCTATACCAAGATGCCCTTTGGATTAATCAATGCAGGCAACACATACCAACAAGAAATCCAGGGAGCTTTCGATGACCAGATCAGCAAGAACGTGGATGCATACGTTGATCGATAACCTGAGGGAAACATTCAACAATCTTCGGCGACATCAGCTCAAACTAAACCTAGAGAAGTGTACGTTTGGAGTACCAGCGAGGAAGTTGCTTGGATTTCTTGTCTCTGGACAAGACATTGAAGAAAACCTTGAGAAGATCAAGGCAATCGAGAACATGAAGTCATCGACATGGCTCAAGGAAGTACAGAAGCTCACGGGATGCATTGCAACTTTAAGCTTGTTAGTGGCCAGGATGGGAGAACGAGGACAACCTTTCTTTGCCTTACTCAAAAAGCAGGATAGATTTGAGTGGACACAGGATGCCGAAAACACATTTATCGCGCTTAGGCGGTACTTGTCCAACCCTCTTGTACTTGTTGCCCCACAGCCAATGGAAGAACTATTTTTATATATTGCTACCACACCTTATTCCATTAGCACTATGATTGTTGTCGAGAGGAACAAAGTACAACATCCTGTGTACTACGTTAACGAGACCCTCCACGACGCCAAAACTCGATATCCTCAAATCTAGAAACTGCTCTATGCTGTGATCATGACATCGCGGAAGTTGCGCCACTCTTTCCAGGCCCATAAGGTCACAGTCGTCTCTTCTTTTCCACTAGACGAGGTGGTTAGAACCAAAGATATCGTAGGACGCATTGCCAAGTGGGTCATCAAGCTTAGCCAATTTGATGTCAACTTCGTCCCACGTACAGCCATCAAGTCTCAGGTTCTCACTGATTTCATTGCCGACTAGATCATTCCCGAAAACGCCTCAGCCAGTCAAATAAATAATGAGACATGGACAATGGTTTTCGATGGAGCATTCAACAGCCAAGGAGCAAGGGCAGGATTCATTCTGACATCTCCTACCGTAGATCAGTTCAAACACGCAATACTGTTGATGAGAAAACACGACAGCCTGGGAGTTGTACTTAGCTCCAGTGCAGGTCCAAATCTTGCTTTCGCGTTCAAGGCGTACCAGTTGGTTTAATCCTGTAACCAACAAGATATACAAGAAAGCAATCTTAGTAAACAATAGTCGATCGGCTGGTGGGCCGATCACTTATTGTAGAAACCTAGCCGATGCAAACGAGTCGAATCGACTGTAAGTTAGAGGATATTACTCATAAACTAGATTTAGGGTAAATATAATCATAAACAACTTTTGCTTAACAGAATCAATCCTATAGGTCAAACCCAATCGATGTAGCATGAGATTGATATCTTTTAAACATAATTGTCATACAATTATATAGCCTAAATGACTAACTGATGGGTAGACATTGTAGATTAGACCCAAACAATCATGATCGGCAATAGAGAGAAATAACAAGTAATTACTAATTTGATCATTTTCTTAGATGCAAGCAATTATGATAGATTGGACCCAACCAAGACAGTATTCGTTGCTTATAACCAAGATTGGACAAATCATTGATTACATGTATTTATATCATAGTCGATGAGATATCTTAGGGTATTTTAGGTAATGTATCGGCTAGAACACCGATACAGCCTTATAGAAGAATATAATTCGTGATCAAATATACTAAACAAGTTTCAATCTCGACGGATCAGACCTAACCGATGGCAATGTGAAGTTTGAAACAAGCTTAATATATTTAAAGGATTGATATACTTGTATAAGATGATAGATATAACACATTAATCAAACTAAAGCATGTAAGCCTAAATGCAAAACAGTTATATTAGGTAAGATCGGCTGAAACCCCGATTCTACCCTTAATGGCAATCAATAAGCAGGTCAGTTTTTATGATTCTAAAAACGACTTAGAAGGTCAAACCCAATTAATGCAGCACTAAGTAAGAAAACTATCATAAAGTCTAAACAATCAATCCTTTGACTAATTGTCAAGGTGGTAGATAACTTTTCTAATCTAAACTAATGAAACGATTTAGCCGATACTGACAAAAAACCCCAAGAAGGGTTTGGCCGATACGAGTAAATTGAGTTATCAAGTTAAATTAACCAAGAAATATGATAGACAACAGTTGTATAAGATAGATTAGAACATCTAAAACGATGCCCTAATCCACCGATACAAACCGGTGTGACAAGCCATACCTCTTGCTGGAGATCGAAGCCGATGCAGCCCAACTCAAAATAAGAATTCATCGAAAAGTAAAAGTAAAAGGGTGGTGATGCGCTGAGAGTGTGTATTGAATTGTTGTTGTTTTTTTACAAGACCCTAGGCATATATTTATACCCGAATATACAAACCTTGTGCATACCAAACATGACTCGAACTTGCCTAAATACAAAATAAACAAACAAGCTCCTAAGCAGACTCTGACCACGAATTCCTTAAAGGAAACACCTAACTTTTATTCCTAATTAATAGATACAATTGTCTCTTCTGGACTCAGTCCTTGTTTGGCAATATCTTCATATCTTCTCTCGAATCCGATATGAACTCACACTGCCTGTATCGGCTAACCGGGTCTGATTCTGTATCGAGCGATACAGCTTTTAGCCTATACGCTGATCTATTTTTTGAAACAATCATATCTCCTCCGAATCGGTTTTGAATCTATTTTTATCCCTTTGTAACTTTGCCAAATTTTGCTGTTAAAAAATACACCTCAATTTCCAAGCAACAAACAACACCACAGAGTGTGAGGCATTACTCGTCGGATTACGAGTAGCCACGACACTTGGAGTGAAGCGATTGATTGTGAAAGGGGACTCAGAGTTCGTCGCTGACCAATTGCAAAAGGACTAAAAATGCTGAAACTTCGAGTTGACCAAGTACCTTGCCGAAGTCAGGAAGCTGGAGCGAAGGTTTGACGGTTTAAAGGTATGTCATGTCTACCGTAAAAACAACACCTATACCGACAACCTAGCATGGCGTGCATCCAGAAGAGAACCTGTTGAACCAGGAACCTTTCTGGACATTCTGACAAAACTTTCAGTTACAATCACCAACGACGAAGGCACCTTAGCCAGTACCGAGAACAGCTCGGGGTCTACTGCAGAGGTCAACAACGTCGTGGCACCCATCGAGATCACGAAAGACTGGCGTACTCCGTTTATCAACTTCTTGGATGCCGACAAGCTACCGGATGACTAGACCATGACAGAAAAACTTTTCCATCAGGTAAAAGTTTAATATATGATCGGCAATGATCTATACAAAAAAGGCCCAAACAAAGTTTTGCTCAAGTGTGTCTCTCCCAAGGACGGCAAGGATTTGCTACTTGACATCCATGAAGGAATTTGTGGGTCTCATGCCGGTGGGCAAACTCTGGTCGAAAAAGCCTTTCGATAAGGATTTTTCTGGCCAACAGCCCTTTAAGATGCTTGCGACTTGGTAAAACGATGTGAAGCTTGCCAATTTCACAGCGAACACACCAAGATATCGACTCAAGTGCTCCAAACCATCCCTCTCACCCGGCCGTGCTCATGCTGGGGGTTTGACATCCTTGGACTGTTTCCCCAAGGCCAAGGCGGCTACAAGTTCTTGTTCGTGGCTATTGACAAATTCATCAAGTGGATTGTGGCAGAGCCAACAAGAGAAATCAAAGCCGAACATGCAATCAAGTTCATGAAAGGGATATTCTACCGATATGGACTTCCACGCCGGATCCTGACAAACAATGGATCCCAGTTCACTAGCGGTGCCTTTCAAGACAACTGCATTGAATTCGGAGTAAAAATCTGCTTCACCTCAGTCTCCCATCCTCAGTGTAACGAGCAGGTCGAGCGGGCAAACGATATTGTGCTCCAGGTTATAAAAACACGTGTATACGATAGGCTTCTGGCCTATGACACACGCTAGGTTGACGAACTCCCTTCTGTCTTGTGGGTCATCCGTACTACCCCGAAAACCTCCAGCACAGATACTCCATTCATTCTCGTGTTTGTTTTCAAGGCTATGCTCCCTTCAGAGCTGTGACATCAGTCTACACGAGTCGAGAAGTATTCAGATAAGGAATAGGAGGATCGGCGAGCAGACGATGTCAACCTCTTAGAGGAGCATCGAGAACGTGTTGTCGTTCGAGCAGCCACGTACCAACAGGCCCTATGTCGCTTTCACGAAAAGGGTGTTTGTGC
Organism: Oryza officinalis; assembly: GCA_008326285.1. Taxonomy (NCBI): domain Eukaryota; kingdom Viridiplantae; phylum Streptophyta; class Magnoliopsida; order Poales; family Poaceae; genus Oryza; species Oryza officinalis. The sequence continues at coordinate 25,589,227 of BDMV01000012.1, read as the reverse complement.
CCGTACACTCACCATCAGCGATTACGTCCTTTGAGAGTTCAGAATCAGGCAGGGCGAAACAAGCTCTCACCAAAGTGGGAGGGACTGTATACGGTGGTCAAAATCTTAAGGCCGGACGCGTTCAAGATTGCAGATGATGAAGGCCGTGAGTTGACAAATTCTTGGAACATCAACCAACTACATAAATTTTATGTATATGATCGGTGTACCAAAGTCTGTAAGTTCAGTTTAATAGTATACAGTGTTCCGATTTCATCTCTTTCAAAGTGTTTTGCCTGATGACCCCCTTTTCTTATATCGTCTCGTCTCGAAGTCGATGCTACCATCCTCTTACGCTAGCACTATGAAAGTTTGTCAGGCCATGCAGGGTCAAACGACCATGTTAGATCTGGTCATGTTAGAGTACCCACTTGAGCGTATTAACCAAGCCGTGTAACCGGGAATTGGTTTTCCCGACATCACAGGTGGGGGCTTGGAATCCGCTGCTTCAGCATGGTCTGTTATAAGATTTAAGCTGCTTTTGTGGAAAACGATTTATCCATAAAAACAGCTGGGAGCTAGGGAGAGTACCACACTCTGTCGGCAGAGGGCAGCTCTCGTGAGTGTCCTCGTACACTATTTCTTTGTAATCGCTTAGACATATATTTCAATTCTGTAACATACCAAAAAATTCACCTAGAAATAATTCACATGGAAAATTTAAAACTTCTTGTGTTCTAAAATTTTTGAAAACATTGGAGCTCATTTTAGGGCTTAACTCATTTAATAAAAGTAAAACACATAGATTTTCTTGGGACAAGTAAGAATTAAGACCAAAACCTAATTTATAAATCATGTGTTGACATAATCCAATTCAAATAAAATAAATTTAACCTTAATTTAAATTTCAATTATCTTGATTTTTACTTTGGATTTGATCATCATATTTAAGTTAAATACAAACAAATGGGAATATAGGTTTTAAAAATATGTAAACCCAAATTATTATAAGATACACTTGGTGGTATGTGCATTTTATTATTTTGGGATTGCTTTTGGATTTTATTGTGCATCTCATAATAGGACTCATAAGCATGAAATGGCTAGAGGAAAATATTAAAAATCAATGGTGCAACTTTAAACCCTACAAAAATTCACATAAATACTAATCAACACCATGATCTCACAGTAATTTTGGTTTGAATTTATCAAATAATTTGATATTTCAAATAAATCCTCCAACTCAATAAAATCTGGAAAATTCCAGATATCACTTAGCCTAGTTTGCACCTTCACCAAAATTAAATCATAAATTATTTAGCAAAACCCTTTGGTCAGCATGTTAACTAAATTGTACTCTAATAACAGGTATCTTGGCATAATCTTAATTCGAAATGTAACCACATGAAATGAGAGCCACAAGTTACTTAAACAATTTTGGACTTCAGTTAACCTAGTAACTTAGGTTACTTCAGAAAAATTACTATGATAAAACTAAAAGTGGTGTAACCTTGAGACTTGAAGTATTAATAGGATGACATTCTTGTCTACCCTCTGTAATTTTTTCTCCCACTAATTCCCAACATAATTAGAGGAGATGAAGAGAATAAATCAACACATTGGAATAGTCCCAATACTTGGAAAAATTTAAGCTTCTAGGCCTCCCACTCCATTTCTCTCTCTGCCATGTGGGGACCCACTTGTCGGCCACACAACCTTGCCACCTCCTCCTCCAAGCCCAGGAATGGCTAACACGCATCGGACGTGCGCCACGCTGCCAGCACGCCACCTTGCCGTCCACTGCTTCCCCGAGCTCCACCTTAAATAGCGCCGCTCCACCCACCGACGAAACCTTTCATCCTCACTGCGTTCCACCCAAAACCCTAGGGAGACATCCTCGAGAGCTTCAAGAACGAGTCATCTTCTCCGGCGCCGTCAAAGTCCATCACCGTTGCCATCCTTCTCTGGTGAGCTTCGTCGTAGACCAACCACGGGAACGCGATCCCCTATCGATGCCTAACACGGCCATGTCCAACTTTTTCCTTACCGTGCAGATCAAGTTCGTCGCGCCGCCGTGTTCACGCTCTCAGTCTCTACCGGCGCTGTCGCCGCACAAGCCACGTTCTCAACGCACGATGTGAATCCCGCCGAGTCGTTTGACCATCGTCGTCACCTCCTCACCAGGACCCTGTGGCCATAGCACATCAAGCTAAGGAGCTTCCAGTCGTGAGATCGAGGTCGTCTTCCTCCTCTCCGGCCGCTAACCCCCTTTTCGATTCTGGCCACCTCGGTAAGGCGCCGTCCAATTTCTTGGGCATGAAGCTTCCTGGTAGCTCTACTAACCTCGTGCACATGTTTTCTTGTTAGTCCGTTGGCCGCTTCTCGTTGTCGCCAATGTCCTGCCATTTTTACCGCCATCGGAGCGTTCTTCACATCACCATCATCATCCAAGCATCTCCAAGCCAAGCGCGACCTCAAGTAAACACCCACGAGCCTCGTAGACATGTATGCATGCATGGTTTTGCACTAAATCGAGCTAGAGCTCGAGATGAACTTGCATGCCGAGGGACACCGCCGCCCGCGCCGTCGCTAACACCTATTTCGGCCACCACAGCCAATGAGTAGACCACTTAACTCCTGTTATGGAATGGCTAATTCCTATTTGGAGGTTTGATTTGTACGACCGGAATTGGTTGTTCAAGTTTGGTTGGGCTTGTGCAACATTGGTGTGTTGTGCAGTGATTGGTTATTATTGATATTTAGTAACTCAATTGCTTTACAATTCTCAAATATTTGCTAAATGCTGTCTTTGCAAATGAACCCTATTATTGTCATCCTTTGTATCCCTGTGCACTTGCATACTTGTTGTGTGTCTTGCTGAGTATTCCATGTACTCACCTTGCAATAATCATCAACCTCAGTTGAAAAACAAGGATCCTAGAGGAGAAGACCTTTGGCTTAGATCCCAGTTAAGCTGCCTGTGGGAGTGGAGTTGAAGCCATCGCTAGATCGTTTGTCCGCTGCTGTTTTCTTTTCTTTTATAAGTATGTAACATTATTTTTCGATGAATCTGTGTATTAAATTATCGATTTGTGTATCTCGGCTGATTCCTGGACGAGGATTGTATGCACAAATTAGTTCGGAAATTACTAGTGAATTTCCGGGCATGACAAGATCGAAGTGGGTTCTAGGCCTTTCAAAGGTGCCCTGAAAATCAGCGATGGAGTGATCTCGAAGCTCGCTCCAAGAGTCGATTGAGCCCCTTGGTAGGCTAGCGAGCCAACTCTTGGATGAGTCGGCGAGTGCCACAGGTAAATAATTAGCCATGGCCTTGCTATCTCCTCCTGCTGCGCGAATCGTGAGGGTGTAGACGGTTATCCATGACTCAGGGTTGGTCTTGCTGTCATACTTTTCAATCCTAGTAGGCTTGAAACCACTCGGCCAATTCACTCGACACAGATCCCGAGTGAAAGCGGGTACTTCTTCGTCGCCGTTGTCAAGTGAATGTCTTTGTTCTTCACGGTGAGCATTGTTGTGCTCGCGATAACGCCGGTCAAGCACATCCCTCAAGTCACTCGGCGCAGGCATCCGAGAACTGCCCTGGTAACTGGAATTGTTGTAACGGACTCGGTCATGAACTGGTGGTCGGTTGTAGTATCTCTCATGAGAATCAGCCGACTAGTCTTGACGTCTCCTATCTTCTTAATGACGGTGCTCCTTTGATTTTGCATGAGTCCTACTGCGCTCGAGCCTCCGGTAATCTTTGGACCGCAGCGGTGGCAGGCGACTGCCAATAGGTGTTTCTGTAGTAGATTTAGCAACTTCCCGATTGGTTCCTGCGCCCAGTGGGGCAGTAGCTGCAACCATGGCCTTCACTTTGTTCAACATTTGAGTTACGTTGGGTGGAGCCGCATCCATAATGGTGTTGATGAGAGTAAGTTCCGTGACCACGTTTTGTTGTGGGGTGAGGAAAACATTGGTGTTGTCGACTCGGGTCTGAAGTATGGCATCGCGGGCAGTACGCCTGGCTACAACCAGATCTAGTTTCCTTTTTACGTTTGCGTTCTTTCTCTTTGCGCTTGCGTTCCTCCTCGAGCTTGGCTCGTTCTTCCTCCGTAACCCTCTGGGCTACAGCGGAGTCAATTTCCCCAATGTCAGCCATGAATACGTCGAAGCAAAGTGGAGAGTAATCGTCGTTGAACTTGGAGCTATCGATGTACTCGGTGGTGATGTCATTGTAATCTTCAGAAGAGCTGACGTAGTCGGCGATTTTAGTAGATGAACAAGATCCAAGGGGTTGAAGCATAATGCCGATCTCCCTGGAATCTGATTCCGATGTTTTGTTGAGGAAGTTGCATTCAGGAGCTGGTGTAGAAAATCCCTCCGAGTGGTTTGAAGCCGACTCAGAGGAAAAGAGATTGGAATAGATCTTGCGGCATTTGGTAACCCAAATGGTGCCAAGTGGTTGTCTCTTCCTGACTGGTTCGAATTCAAGTCAAGAAGGGAAATCTTACCGAAGTTGTTGGTGATTACGACGAGGCTGCTGAAACGGTACACTTGCCCTAGAGGGAAGGCGAAGTCGTCAATGCCTGAAGTAGATCCCATCACACTTGTCCGCGAAAAATTTGACGCAACCCCTACCTAGCGCGTCAACTGTCGAAACTTGATTTCAGCAATAAGAAAATGGGGTAGCGCACAAGATCCAATGCTAATGGGTTATGAGACAAAGGTTTAGACAGGTTCATGCCTTCTAGAAAGAAGTAATACCCTACTCCTGTTTCGGGGATTGTATTTGCCGAGTTTTGTATTGATATGACGATCGAGTTGTGTATGTCAAAGAAGTTATGCCCCTTAGAGGACGCTCTGCCCTTCTTATATAGCTCAAGAGGGCAGAATTACAAGATAGAGACTTAACCACATATGGTATAAGTCTCCTAAACTATATCTATAAAATTACCGACCCAAAACTATAAGCTGTTCCTTAATACACAAGGAAACGTAATACTTAAGTCCTAAACCGTTACATGATTAGTGCACAGAACCTATCCCCTATAACCAGTCGGATAGTCCAGCCGTGTGGGTATATGGTACCCATAATCTCCACAGCTGTCTTCATAGGAAACGACTTTTCCACAAAAACAGCTAGGGGCTCGGGAGAGTACCGTACTCTGTCGGCTGAGGGCAGCTCTTGTGAGAGTACTCGTACACTATGTTCCTTTCAGATACTTATACAATAGGATTTCAATTCTTAATTCTTACTTAAGTTCTGATATATATATATATATAATATTAACATGTACATTAAGTGTTCCCTAGGTACATAAACTACCAGGACAGCCACTTCTAGTTCATTGTGGAGAAGACGCTCTCGGCCAATTGAGCGAAGGATTGCACGAGTCGGTCGATCACGTCAGCCTTCAACCGAGAACGCGAGAAGCCTTCTCGGAGAAAACCCAAGCTCATCTGTGGGCGTCCATCTCGGATGCAGGCGAGAATGTGACCACCAGCATACCGGCTAGCGCGACGACATTCCTGCTTCAGGTTGTCGTCGATCTGCTTCCCGATCCCTGTAAGGTGATCACACGTACTCCGCATCCATGAGAGATGATCACTTATGGACCTCTCGAGAGGAGGACAGACCACCCGCAGCTCTTCACAAAGACGTTGCAGTGCAAGGCAGCAACCCTCGAGATAGGCGTCGACCTAGACTTCCCTACCTCAAAGGGCATCTACGGCTTGATCTTTGCGGACAGCGTTGGCCATCTTCTCGAGTTCCACCTTCTCAAACCTCGCCTTTCAGTACTCAATGCGGTGTTCCCTCTCCTCTAAATCGTTCTCAAGGCCTACGCATGACATTTGATCTCGATTAGCTTCCCCCACATATACAGGAGAAAGGGCTATAAAGGTCAAGTCTCGTACCTTGATTTCATTCGAGGAGAGAGTTAAGTTGGAGTCCCTGTGGATCCAGCACGCTATCAGCATTGGCGACGACCAAGGCTTAGTTGTCGTCACTTCGGGTCGAGGAAGCCCGAGGAGAAGGAGGTGCAACATTAATATTGCGAGGGCATCCTCCTTGTAGAACGACCTTGTCTTCGATACATCTAAAGATCGACATAATCACACCAAATAACCCGTCGACACTTTTATTTTAAAATTTACAAATATGTCATATGATGTCGTAATAGATCAAAGTTAAGTTAAGATTGTTTAGGAGTTCAAATATTTATTACAAAATGTAAAATCCATTGTTACAAAATCTCATATCTATATTTCAAATGACCTTGATAGAGACAAACTTTATATAAAAATTATAGCTTTATGTTTTACCTCATTTAAAACTTTTAAGAGTGTGAAATAAGGGTATTAAGTATATTTTTTGTTTGCATTTATATCCTTTTCATTGGTTTTAATTACTGAGAGCGAGTTTCAAAATCGCCCTCCCAAGGACGTAAAGAGTATATTTTTGTAATTTTTGAAAAAGAATATATTTTGCATTTTAAAAAAATAAATATAAAAATAATTAAAAAGATCAAATCAGAGCTAGTTGAAAACGCTCGTGGGTGGGCTGAGAACAATGTTTGAAGGCCTAGGATGCGCGCGTAATAAAGGCCCCCAAAGGCTAGCACTAGTAGGCAAGTGAACTCCTGGAAGGAAAAAGTACACCTGATCTTGTTATTGTCCCTGGTTTTGGCTGACATAGCGCCTACGTGGCTCCTTTGACAAGATCTTCATCCCACATAACGCTTACGTGGTTGTTTCATCCAAAAAATAATAATAAAATAATAAAAAAGGGTAGGGCACATTGGTCATATCCCCTTCTTCCGTTTCTCTCTTCTTCCTCTCTTTCTTGCGTCAGGCAGGGTGGAAGGGTAGAGGAGGGAGACGGCGCAAGAATGCCGCAATTGCCGTGTCCCAGCAATGCTGCTCACCCTCGTCGATGCTGGCCTAGTGAAGGGGGTCACCTACCAGAAGCTCCTCACCTCCAACAGGAAGCAGCTCGTCCCAAGGGAGAGGGCGAGCTCACTGGCTTTCCCACCCCCTCGCTAGCCTTGCTTCCTCCCTCTTCCCGCGCGCTCGTCGTCGACCTACTTGCCGCCCTCGACAGCCTCCTCGTCTCCTCCCTCTTTGCACGCGCTCGCCACCGGCCTCCTCGCCTCCAGGGCTACGAATTGACGGTGGTGTGCAGGAGGGTGTCGACGGCGTGGGAGCAGGCCAGGGCCCTGAGTCCGAGACCGCCTTCGGCGCCGGGGCGCCACACATCAGCGGCAAGGGCTACACGTTGGATGAGGATGGGAAGGACTAGCCGTCGATGGCGTCGGAGCTGCGGGAGCTATGAGGGATGGTGGCGCCAATCACGGCGCTCAACTGCATTGTCTACCTGCGGGTGATGGTGTCCGTGCTCTGCCTCAGCCACCTCGGCCCGCTCGACCTCGCCAACGGCGTGCTCGCCATCGGCCTAACCAACATCACCTGCCACAGCGTCCTCTTCAGCCTCGCCACTGGCCTCAAGCTGCTATACGCTGGGCCGTTCGACTCCAAGAAGTATGACCTCCTCACCCTCTCGCTCTAGCGCTCCGTCTTGCTGCTCACCCTCGCTACGCTGCCCGTCGTGCTGCTCTGGCTGCACGTCGACCCCATCCTCGCTGGCACCACACCACGTCGCCGTCGCGGTCATCACCGGCCGCCGAACCTCCTCCTCTCCCGCCTCGCCCCGCCGGCCTCTTCCACACCTGCCGGCCGGCCCGCCTAGACGAGAAAAGTGAGAGAGAGGAGGAAGGGAGAGAAGAGGGGAAAGAGAGGGTGATGACACAGTCACCCTGACACGTGGGGCCCACATAGGTCCTACACTGACTCAGTTGCCACGTCAGAATAAACTGGGATCAATATTAACTGAGGGATTGATGCATATCTGATTTTTCGATTAAGGGATGATTTTGTAATTCGATGATAAGATTAGGGACCTTACATGTACGTTTTCCACTCCCGAAATTGCTCTTCAAGGCGCACCTGCCTCAAGTACCCCCTGGCCCCTTCTGTCCCAGATTACCATACCCAAGATTGGCAGATCCCCCGGCTAATCCGCCGCCGCCGCTAGGGCCACCGGTGAGACTGGCGAGGGGACGAGATGCAAATCCCCTCACCCATCATGTCTGTTCGATTCTTCCGACGCCCACGATTCACCTCCTCTCCTGCACCCGCACCCCCGATGATGTGCCGCCTCTGCTCCGCCTCTCGACTTCTCTCCTCCATGGCTTCTGCTCCGCCTCGCTGGTGGCCTGCAGGTCTTCCACCACAACTAGGTTATCCACTGACGGCAGCGTTGTCATCTCCCGATCGATTTGTCCATCCTATCCGCAGGTGTGTTTTCTCCTTCTGATGTTAACATCCTTTAGTTACAGTCTTAGATCTGGATTGTACCGAATTCTGCATTTCTTAAGATTTTTTTATTATTTTCTATGGAGAAGGCTGGCAGTTCTATCGATTTTTGGAGGTGTAAAAAGGTAAGATGTTTGTTGAAATTGAAGTTCTGATCATTATTTTGGGAACGAAATATAAAAATAGATTTCAGACTGGACAATATTACAATTACGATTTAATCGTGATGGGTGCTAAGATGAGCCCTTTTATGCCCTTTGATGATAGATGTGTTTATGGATCTCAAAAGATGGGCATAAGCAGTGTGGTAAAAGTGGGGCAGTTGGGGAAGCCAGGCAGGAACCGCCCCTTCCATCATGATCGTTATGGTGTTGATCGTCCCACAGATGATGAAAAAAATGAGGGGGCAACTAAGGATCATTTGATTGATTGTAAAGAAAATGTAAGGACCGCAACAGATAACGAAGAACATGACAAGACTATAGAATATCCCGAGGTGGCAACCAGTAGCGATGAAGATGCATCGGATAGTGAAGAAGAGGCAGGGATGTCAATTGATAGCGAAGATGACTCCTGTTACAATCCCCCTGACATTGTAAATACTGAGTTCGAATTGGAAGATAGCAGTCACCGTGATGGTTCTATATACAAGGGCAACAGTGAGTGGAAAAGGACTTATCGTATTGCAGATCTTGACGAGAGTAAGTGATCCAAGATATCCTTACTGTTTTTTATAAAAAATCTATTTTGGTCTTAGAAATTTTATCAAGCTATAGATCAATCATTATATTTGCTATTGAATCCCAAAGTTTGAGTTTTTTTGCATTGTTTGTTTCATTTTATATTTGCTATTGTACATACCTACAGGTTTGGGCACAAGTTGCAGTGTTCTGAAATCCCTAACTAAAATTGCAACAAACTGATAATTTTGACAAAAATATTTGTAGTTTTTTTAGAATTACTCAAAGATAAAGCGGTTTGACCCAGGATTTTCTGCAACCTAATTGATGTGCAAAAGTATAGTTTTCTTTCTTTGTACTAAGTATTTGCTGACCGTATTAATTGTTAGTTGTAATATGACATGTGATCATTGGGGAAGCTCGGTTGGAGGCGATGATGTTATCAGGTCCAAAATATTGCATTCTGGATGGTGAAACATGTGTAATGCATGAACCATGTCATATGTTGCATTTTTTCTCACTAAAGCTGGCTGAAATTGCTATCACCGGTGGCCCAGTAGAGCTGTATGGATACTTAGCAGCACGAGACCTTTTGGATCCATTGCGTAACTATATATTCCATACTAGCAGGGATGATCCCATCATCGTGGAGAAGGTGCACATCCCTACTCTGCAATTTTTTTTAAATTACTTTGTTTTATTTCATAATATGAAGTCATCATCACATGCATACAACGGAAGGAGATAATTTTGATGTTATACTAAAAGCAAGTTAATCTGTTCTACATCATTTCATTTGGTATACAAAGGAAATGTTGTAATAACTATGCTCTTGATGTTTAGACATAGGCTCAATTTGCACTCGCAATTTCCTTAATTTTCTCAATTTTAAGGCATATGATTAGTTTATGTTGCTGTGACATTTATACAGTTTTTCACTTCATGGCACAATTTATTGTGGTTTTGGGAGCACGCCATGAAAAGCTATCTCCAGTTATTCCCTATTTCATAACTCTATATTTTTCTAATTAGTTAAATGTCTTTGGCCTCATTACAGTTAAAAGTAATGCATATATATCCTGACATTGCTAGAAACAAATGAATGTGATTTTTTTATTGCATAGTTTTACATTATTCTAAGCATCATAGTTAGCTTTTATACTACATATAGGTAATCTTAGGCTTCTTGGTGTTAAGTTTTTAGTTTAAAGAGTTAGTAACAAAGTAAGTATATGTGGTAGCAGTAATGTATATTGAAGACCTTTAGACTCTTTGCAAAGAACATTGTGCAGAGTATGTGGGGATGGCAGATTAACTTAAAGTAACAAACTAGAAGGTAAAATTAAACTAATTAAAGTATGTGGGGACCACGCTATTTTGTCTGCTTTCTTTTCCTTCTTTTTGAAAAGCTCATTTTGGTCTAACAATCTTTTCAGTTCTTTCTTGCTGTCCTGGATGCTCAATAAATTCAAATAAGCTGTCGAAAAATCTAGTAACACCTCAATGAACCAAATCCGTCCTGAGAAATCACGTCATTTACTCTAAAACCCATGTGGGAACATTTAGAAAACAGACAAAGATACTGCTTTTGCAATAGTGCATTCTTCAGGTTTAAGGCGTGTATTCTCAAGCATCAGATCAATGCAATGGGCAGCACATCCATTCCAAAAATATTTAGTAACTCTCTGCTGCTTTATTAACTGTTATCATTCAATCACCCCTTGAACAAAAATTTCTCACCTACATCTTCAATGCATCTACCAATTACCTCACATATATTATATATTCTTCTCTTTCTTTACAGATGAACTGTCTTCTGAATCTAGAAAACATATTGCGGAAGTATTATGCTCTAAACATTATATTCATCTCCATTTGTCTGTCCATGTATCTGTCATGCTCAAATTACCTGCCTTGTTGAAACCTGGGCAAATATATTCGCATTCATTGATTCTTCTTTCTCCTCTTTTATTGATTGTGAAAGAATATTGCACTTTCCCCACCATTCTTTTCTTCACAACCAAGTTAATATGCAAATGTTATCAGTTGGACTGCATTTCAATTTTGTTGACCTTTTCATTTTTTTTGTTTGTCACCATTTCTAACATTAGCTTCTTGTCTTCTGGAAGAACATTAGGACAGCAAGTAATCATTTGAGCCTTTTGGGACGTGGCCATGTTGGTAGTTGATTCAATCATTCAAAAATAGTTGCGCTTCAAATAATTCGTCTTGCTTTTGTCTGGACAAGTACAATGTGTCCAAGTTCTCAGCTTATTAAGTTGAGGGTGCGGTTGATATGTATACAAGGGTAATATGTAAAGCAAATTATAGACTTCTAAATTTGAAAACCAAGTTCAATAGTTCATTTTAGAACTTCACATATGAAACTGGATAGCACCATAGCTGGTGGGTGCCAAGAACCAGGAGTTTTAATACAAGGAAAGATAGATCCATAAGGAAATTACAAAACAAAACACAAGAATAGAGTGACATTTAGATCTCATTACTTCCTTTGTGGAGATAACATCCTGAGATCGCAAATTGATCGCGCCAGTGTGAATCTTACTTGATGTATACATCCATGGCCAGAGGAGACATGCGAGGGATCAGCCACCAGGCTCAAGGCAAGAATAGAGAAATTGCTAAGTTTTCTCGCAAGCTCAAAAATTTTAGGGTACCCTTATGGCTGTGAAATATCATTTGGATCAGCTCTGCACTTGGTGTAATCTTATTTTTGCCAGTGTGCTGGCTGGTCAGGCCCAACAACAACTACAAAGCATAGCATTGCTATTTTCTGCTACACCCTATGCTATTTAGTGCCTCTGTTTGGTGCGAAAGCATGCTTAGCTTCATTAGCAGTACATGTGGCATAACGTTTTGCCATCAAACCCGCAATTGGACCTAGCATCCTTTTTAAAACAATGCTGAGATATTTACTTTTTGTGAATAATTCTATTATAGTAATATTTCGGTGTTATGGCTGCAAAAACATGCTTCAAAGTGGTCAACATACCCAAAAGTAGCAGAATAGAAACTGTTGATTGTGTAAGCCACTATGATGCTAACCAAGATTTTCGCTGTGGTAATTATACTATAAAATAAAACTATATAATTAAATTAAGCATGACGTGTTATGTGTTACAAACAAAATCAAACATAATAGTTTGGACCTTTAGTAGCTATGTGATAATACATTTTTTTCCTTAATCTGTAGGAATACAGCATGCACAGCACAAACTATCCTTTTTTTCTCTCATAATAACTCCACAAACATCCTTAATTTAATATTTGACAACTCTAGATAAAATTGAATTATTCTATCGGGTAGTTTTGCTATCTCTGTCAATCTTATACACTTGGCAGCCATTCATTGTTTGATATGTTAAATATACTTGGTTCTTTATTTGCATAATGTTCGTTTTACTCTGCTTTATAAAGCTGTTGAATGTAAGCATGTTCGCGTGACTGTAAATGCATCCCTCAAAGTAGTAATTGCATCCCCCATGACTGTAAATGATGGGCACCAATAGAGAGCAGATGGGTGCTCATGCGATTGCTGTTGACAGTCGCCGGGGCAGGGCATTAGTAACGTCTTGGGTACTAGTTAGTGCTTCCAGATATATATAGTTAATAGTAAAATAACATATCGACCCATTTCAGTGTCCTATTTTCTATGATGAGCTAATAAGTAATAATGTTTCTGTAGGGTTCCCTCATCGAAATATCTGGCCCTAAACGAGGGATCGAACTATTAAGTGATGTCCTAATTGAGTATGATATGAGGATAAAGACAGGAGCAGAACAAGAAGATGATCGACAACTGATTGATGGTGTATTAGTCATTGGTTGTCTAGAGACACCAACAGATGTAACATTGAGAAGTCGCATCTATGGCGATTGCGGTGCGGTCGAGATAAAATTTTCACATCTACGACATGCAGTGGAGGCGACGGTACAGGTTACCATATTGGAAGTGCAGAGCCATTTCAATTTGTCTATCGGTTCTTACGTGGGTTCGTTACCTGACGAAATGCAGCTATTTCGTGGCCACATTGTCGAGCCATGTGGCTTAAGGAAGTTTGTGCTTGCTGCAATGATGCGTAATTTGCTGCGATTGAAGTTGAAGGTAAGTCAAGGAGGGTCTTACGCTGAACATTTTTGTTCGTTCGAAGCAAATCACCATGGACATTCATGTCAACAGATAAATACTGAGTTTGCGTCCTTCCTGGTGAAGGTTACTTGGTCGACTTTGGACTTTCGAATTCACAGAGTTATCTGTAATTCACAACCGAAGCTACAGTAATAAGTCAGTGTAACTGTTTGGTATGTCGGTTATTTTGTAAATCAGGTGCCACCGAGCATCCCAGTCCAGATCATGGTATGCAATTTCGTTTTGAATATTTATGGCCAGGGGTGCGGCATTGAAATATCTGAAATCTCGGATTTTTTTTTCTTTTTGAAATTTTTGGACGATATTTGAATTTGACCAAATTTGATTTGCATTTCATCAAATTTTGACTAAATAAAAAATTTTGAAATTTTTGGATGAAATAGTTATGTGCCGGATGGTCCAAAATTTTGGAAATTTAGAAACAATTTCAAACACTGGTCCAGATCCTCTACGGTGGAACAGAGTGACGGAATTTACATGTGCATCTTTGTCCGTTATCTTTACCTTTATCTATTATATATTATATAAAAATTGAAGAGGATCATGTACTCATCACCGTTTCATCCGTCGTTGCCCCTTCGTATGCGCGTGACCGTCCGATCGTCATCAGTCTTTATACAGCTAGCTGCCGATACCGCATGAGGAAGGCACGGATGCCCGCATCTGAAACCAATACCCAGATGGCAGAACCCTCTCTCCCCTCCCTCCTCCCAGCGCTCGACATGCTACCACCGCTTTTACCGGCAACAGCCTTGCCTCCATTTCGTAGTTCACCACCTGCGCAGCTAGGTCACCCTCCACCTCCACCCCACCTCCTCTTCATTTGTTACTCAATGTAGCATAGGGACAGCCGGTGCTACTCCGGCTCGACCTCCAGCGGCGAGCGCGCGATGAAGAAGGGAAAGCCCATGTCAGCAGCATTAGCACAGAGCGTAGGTACGGTTGAATTTGGCTTCTCCTGTGGTCCTAGCCCTCTTCTTCCAGGAGGATTTCGTGTTTGATAACGGGCACATCTTCATGGAGGCGTCGCCCACTTCTGACGAACTCATCTTTAGTCTTGGTTTATAACCCCTTTTAGTCACCGGGGCTAAAGATTCATGTTTAGCATCGATTGGTGTTACCAACCGCTGCTAAAGATGATTTTTTTTAAATGCTTTATATTTTTTCCTGCATGTTTATATATATGCATATATATATATATGTATAAATACATATATATTTATATATATTCAGGTATATATATACACAAATACAAACACACACATATATATATATATATAAGTGCATATATATATACATGTGTCTTTATATATATATAAATATATATATAAAGACATTTATATATAAAAGTAAATACATATGCATAAGAGTAATATATATTTATATAGCATCACGTATACATAATTGCTTGTATATATTACTTATGTACAATGAGAATTTACTTATAAACATGTACGATCATTGTTAATTTCTAATGTTTCATTATATATTATAAACTTGGGCAATTCATCTCGAGGAATGGGTCTTCTGTCGTCGTGGAATTCTTCCGCCAGTTTAACAATTTCATCCATAACAAATCCCATGAGTTGTTCTTGAACAACCTTGATGTAATCCTCCTGGGGAAGTTGGTCTTTCATCCACGTAATCTATCGTTTCAAAAAATGAGATATCAATATATTAAATCAATAAGAAAAGTGTAAATGATGTACGTGCAGGTATTTACGTACTTCGATATTCTTATCAATGTACGTCACGCCCGGAAAATACCTTTCCCGAACGCTAGTGTATTAATCCCCGTCCCAGGAAAAGCCAGGGTACACCACACAAACTTGATACAAAAGACACATCTTTATTAATTATCACGATAATATTTATATTATTACAAAGGTATATAAGGCCTGACAATAAAAGAAAAATAGCAGCGGACTAGCGGGCCTACGGCTCCATCTTCACAGGCGCTCAACTGGGGTATAAACCAGGATTCCACCTAAGACTTCTTCAAGAGCTTCTCTAACTGAAGGGGGAAAGATTGAGCAAGGATGAGTACAACCGCCGTACTTAGCAAGCCACACCAGAAAATGCACTTAATGCAAGAGAGTACAAGGATTCATTTATAAGGGTTATTTTGCGGTAAACAAGCATTTCAAAATATTTAATCATTTAAAGGCATTTTAATCAAACCACGGCCTATCTTTAGTCAAATTATTATCAAGCCGCATGCCCACGCGATCTTGCCTTAAACCAGGCCCACAGGTAATAAATCCAGTTGTTCCAGTTCATTAGAATAAAATCTCTAACTCTGGGTCATTGTTAGGCTTGCCCATAACCGAGGGCGGACTATTCGAATAGTTTATACTCTGGCCAGAGGTGTACATCTTTACCCACAAGACACGTTTTCCTCACGTGTCACCACGTGCCACATGCTACCACGGCATACGAGCGAAAACCTTGACATAACCCACCGTCTAATATTGCCCTAAACAAGGAAGACTGACATAGACTTCCCTCGCCAGGTGCCTTGGGTCGAGCAGACAGTCTATGCCCCCGGGCGTACTGCCAGAGACGTCGACCCTATCTGTCTTGTTCATGACCGCACTAACCGATACGTTAAGCCTTACCCATTAGACATGTGGTTGCACGGAATATGCTTTGCAATCGTGGCCTGAAGACCGGTCCTTATGTCGGCCGAGGTGCGACTAGCTAAACCAAGCACCTCGAGCCCAGCCAAAAACAAGTTTGGGAATTTTGAAAGGAGATCCAACATGTCCAGGCTAACAAGCCTCTAATCCAATTAATCAAGAACATAGTGTTATTTTCAAAGTATAGATATTATAAAACAACTACATATTTCTAATTAAGCAGGGCTAACCATAATCCTAAAATTTCTAGTAAGCAGTAGATATAGAGTTCTCACTAGCTGGTTTTTGTTATCTAGGGTTATCAAAGGTAATTACACAATAACACATAATAAGGCTATAGCAAGGATTGTAGGAAAGGCTAAATAAAATAGTTATAACACAGTAAATTTAGTAAAACGAATGCAATAATTTAAATTAAAATTCTTTTTGCAAGCTGGGATTCATATGCTCAAGGAGAGCGTGACTTGCCTTGCTTAGAGAAAAAGAGAGGCTTCTGAAGCTTCAGCGACGAACTTGAGCTGCACCACGGGAACTCTGGAATGAGAGCAACTATACGAAAAAACAAAACAAAGCTACAACGCTAAGAAAGAAATGACAACAGTACATAAAAACAACAAGCACAATTCTTTAAGTTATCAAAAAAACTAAACAATTTGAACGGGTCAATTTGGAGCTCGTATGACCAAGAAACGACCATCCGAAATTTAGGTGCAATTAAAGTGGATATTTCTGAGTTGTTTGATTATTATACCATTAAATTATGTGTAATGCAACATCGCTTGAGGAGGGGAAAGGATCGAGCGACTAGCAGCCGGGACCCACGGGTCAGACGGCTAGTTCAGCGTGGATCGGGTTCATAGAGACGATCCACGGGAAAGACGGAGTGATACTATGCGTGTCAACCGAAACAAGTGGCCAACAAGTGGGGACTCACACGAATGCCAAACGAGGCGGCCAAACGGGCACACAAACGCGACCACCACGCGTGCACGTGTAGACCGCACGAATGACAGTCGACACCGGTGGACGAGACCGAGGTCGACAACGGCATGACGGGCATGGTGGCGACATGGGGAGGACGAGGAAGGGGCAGCGAGGGGGGGTTCTCACCACAATGAGACGAGGCGAGGCAATGATGATGACTACTGACAACGAACGGAGGAAACGGGCGGCGACGAACGGGGCGATGACCTCAGCGGAGACCCTTGATGACACAGGGCCGAGGACGAAGACAACGAGCGATGAGCCGAGGATGAGCTTGGCGCTGCGGACTTGACGACGACGACGGGTGGCACTTCAACTTAACGGGAATGACGGCCGGAGGAAGACGATGATGACGCGGACGGCCTTGACGACACGGGCGACCTCGATGACGAGGATGGCTTTGACTTGACAAAGGGAGGGCTGACGGCTAGCGCGATCGGGAACAATGAGAGGACGACGAAGACAGCTAGCAACGGCCATTCGAAGGTGTGGCCAGCATGAAGCATGCCGCTGCGGTACCGACAACGGTGGCTACACAGCGAGGTGATGTGCCAGTGAGGAGGATCAATCGACCGAAGGTAGCACCGACAATGAATGATGACGGAACGACTGTGATGGACGGCAAGACCAAGCGGTTGCCAGGGAAGAGAACGACGCCACGACGTCGGGGAGGAGACGGCGACGTTGAGCAGCACACCGGTTAGGGCGGTAAGCGCTGCCGAAGTACGAGGAGGACGACGGCGGTAGGAGGCAGTGCAGTGGCTGCGACACCACGGGTTGTCGGCGTCCACGGCGCTCCAGCTTGCCTCGGGCAAAACAGAGGCGAGGCCGGGAGAAAGAGGGCGGCTGCGATGTCGGGGGTGGCAGCACCGGGGTCTTGCGTGCCACCAGGCGACGGGGAGGAGCAGTCGGAGTTGGCCGCCACGGTGGAGAGAGGAGGTGATACTCGGCTTGCAGGGTGGAGGCAGAAGGGGAGGAGGAGGGGGATGCCGCCATTTTATAGGTCGGGAGGAGGAGGTGAACAGTCGGGGAGCTCACCGGCCGGCCATCCATGGGGGCCAAAGAAGAGGGAATAAATTCCCGTGAATTTAATCCGAATCAAGAGGGAAAAAGTTAGGGGAATTGAAGAGGAGGAGGACATGAACCAATTTTTGCAATCAAATGGGAGGGAAATCAATTAGAGAGGAAGATCAAGAGGCGGCGGCGCCTCTGTTCGGCCGGGACGGAGAGAAGAGGGCGGCGGCTCGGTTGCTAGAGGAGGAAGACGACGTCTTCTTGCCTCCCTGGTGTCACACCCCGAAGTTCTCCCAAATCGTAAAAATCGAATTTAATAATTTATCTGAGAAATTGTTTAATTAATCTGGAGAAAAGTCCAATTAATTAATGCATTAAAGAAGTGGAAGTGGCAAGGTGGAATTTTTCTTGAGTTCCCTATGTCAAAATATATTAACAGGATTTTTAGTGGAATTTTCAGAGCCCTAGAAATAATTTTAACTAATTAAAAACCTCAAGCGCAATAAATTAAAACCCTGGAAATCCTTTTTCCTTTTCCTTTTTCTTTTTCTTTTTCTTTTTCCTCTTCTTGGGCCATCGGCCCATTTCCCCCATCCCGGCCCAAGCCCCGCGCCACCCCGCGCGCCGTTTCCCCTCTCCGCCGCCGCCGTGCGCGCCCCCGCTCTGCCGCTCGGCTGCCGCCCCGCGTGGCCGTCGCGCCGCTCCGCCGCCGCCGTGCCGCCCGCACGCACCCGCCGCCGCCTCCCGCGCCGCGCCGCCAAAACCCTAGCGCCGGCCGCCCGGGCGCCCGTGTGCCTCAGCCGTCCGATCGGCCACCTGAGCCGATCTGGGCCGTCCGCGCTGCGCCGTGTGGCCGCCGTGTCACCGCGCCACCCCGCCGCGTGGTCGCCGCGTGGCTGCCGTGTCGGCGCCACGTGTGCGCCACATGGTGCGCCGCCGCTGCCGGCCGGTGGACTCGGTCCACCGTGGACCGGGACCACCGTGCCACCGACAGGTGGGGCCCACCTGTCGGAGCTGCCGTCGCCGCAGCGGACATCAGCCCTAGAATCTATTAAAAATAGTTTTGTTCTCTGTTTCAGTAGCCTTATAGCATGTATTGTTGTTTGCTTTGTTTGTCACGTAGATTCCGGTAATTCCGACTCTCCGGTTTATTTCGAAGTCATTGCCGAGGTCGACCCAGCGTAGGAGCAAGGCGAGACATACTTATTCATTTGATCATGTTGTACCTAAATTGCGAAACAGTCTTGTTTTTCTCTAAACACTGCATTGTTTTATAATGTCACTTATGGGATAGTTTACCTATTGTACTCAGCCCTATATTGCAATTACCTTATTCCTTTGATAGCTTGGGAAATAATTGGAGTAGTTGCTACAATAGAACTTGCTTAGCCTTGCTTAGAAACATTAGTTCACTAATGGGATATTTAAAGCTTCATTAATACTTAATGATGGTTATTTCATGTTGGCTCGCGATGGTTAATCGTGGGTGACTTAATAAATGTTTCAACTAAAATATTGACTAATGGTGGGTTGTGAGCACATGGTTTTGATGGTCGTGCTCATGACATTTAAGGACCGGTTCGCGGGAAATCCTGGAAGAATTACCGTGCTTTCCACAAGCCAGCGTGGGTAATGGCTGGATTTGTAGTATAGCTTTTTCCTAGCCGACGTACCCAGGCGAGGGTGGGCGTGATGGAGTTGGGTCGGCGGGGGTGTACCCGTTGATCGGCTACCGGATTCACCAAGACACGAGGGGGGGCTGCCCGCTGCCGGGTAAGGGAGCGGGGGGGAAACCTGAGGTGTGGTGCGCTTGGTTAGGAAGGGTTATGAGAAGGGTCCTGTCACAGCTCCTTTTCCGGTGTACCGTGGTGGTATGTCGGCGCACAGTAATGTGTTGTGGGACTGTGTCTTGTGGGTACAGTTGTATACCTCTGATTAGAGTAAAACTATTCGAATAGCCGTGCCCGCGGTTATGGGCGATCAACCAGATTCACCGTGATTAGTTGAACTTTCTAATAATTTGACTTAATGGAACTGGTGTAGTTCAGATGGTGGTTTGGGCCTGTCGCAACGTGGTGTAGCGTTGGACAGTGATGATTTAATTATGATTAATTTACTCAACTGTTTTACTGCTTTCAACTATTGTTTTTAAATGCGTACTTTATGCAAATAGTCTTTGCAGCTCTCCTTTGTTATTACTTGCTTCATTATTTTCCTTTCCGGTATGACTTGTTGAGTACAGTGGGTAGTACTCAGTCTTGTTTTATTTTTCCCCCACACCAGAGTTGGAGTATGTTTCAGAGGAAGACTTTTCAGAAGAGTAGGCTTGTGGCTACCGTCGAGGAATGCCTGTGGATTGGAGTCGCTACGTTGCGAGTGTTTGGTTTTTTAGAATAGTTTGTTTCCTTTTTCCGCTGCTGTTTTGTAAGAGATTTTTATTGTTTTTGTAAGACGTGGATCTGTATGGCAACTTTGTCGTTTGTGTACCCTGGCTGGTCCTGGACAGGGATTTTAATACACAATTTGCTTTGGAAATTCTGGTAGTGAATTTCTGGGCGTGACACCTGGGCTGGCTGGGCCACACGAGGAGGAGGGCAGGCCGGGCAGGGGGTGGCTGGGCCGAGGGGAGGGGAGAGGAGATGGGCCTAGGGGAAAAAAGGCCCAAGAGGGAGGGAGAGAGGAAGGAGGAAAAGGAGACTTCGGCTGCGGGCCGAGGGAGAGGAGGAGGACTTTGGGCCGAAAATGACCCATAGAGAAGGAGAGAATTAATTTTAGGTTTTCTATTTTAATTAACTCTGAAATTGGTTATTGTTGCATTAAAATTATTTCTTGTGCTCTGAAAATTCATGTAAAAATTGAGGGACCAATTTAGAGCATGGATAATTTAGGAAAAATACTCTAAGCCACTTTCAAATTTTCTTGCCCATATTTTAGAGTTCGAGATTTGTTTAGATTTTTAATTATTTCTATTATTCTTTTTAGAAAGTGATTTTTATCTTGGGATGGATTTATCAGGACGTGACAATTTTGCCTTGGGAGACTAATATCGGCTCAAGGAGGATTTCTTTACAAAATGTGTTAGCGACGGATGATTATCATAGCTTGCTGATTGATAATTTGGAACATTTGGCAGAAGTTCGATTGCGTGCTTTGGAAAAAATTCGAGAGAGATAAGGAAAGAGTTTCAAGACATTATAATAAGAAAGTCATGCCAAAGACTTTTGAGGAAGGAGAGATTGTTTGGAAGTTAATTCTGCCGGTAGGAGCCAGAGATAACAAATTTGAAAAATGGTCACCTAATTGGGAAGGGTCCTATCGGAATCATCGTTGTGTGCCTAAGAATGCATATATGCTTGAAGGGCTTGATTGGGAAATTTTTGGGAAGGCTTTAAATGAAAAATATTTGAAGAAGTATTACCCAAGCGTTTGGATTAATTCATAATCGGTTGTTTAGCCGATGTATGATAAAGCCGATGTAATATAACATTCCTCAAGATGGTCGATATGTATTATCTCCCTTAGACCAAAAATGCAAAGAGATATAGGAATACAAGTGTGGAAGCCTGAATCGGCTAAAAAGCCGGTGGATATATTACACAAAAATATTTCAAGTTTATTAAAGATAAAATGTATCAAAAACTTAAGGATGTTACATCAACCCAAAATGTTTTGGATAGCTGATATTGCATGCACGCGAATTTGTTCAACTTCATCAATTACAGATCGTCATCAGCTTCGGTTCAAGGGATTGGCTTCAGGGTCTTGTTGAGTCCAGCCAGGTGTTTGGCCAATGCTTTTAACTTGGCTGTTTGATCTTCAATGGCTTTTGGGAGATTGGCTAGTCTTTGTTTTTCTTGAATAATTTCCTTACGAGTTTGGTCCTGTTTGGCCAAGAGATCAACTTCTTCTTGTTCAAGCTCGATGAAGCGTTTTTGTACTATGTCTGAGCCGATTGTGAGTTCATCAAGCTTGTCTTTGTTTTTGTTAACTTGCTGTCGGCTGGATTGAATAGCTGCTTCCATGTTTTTACACTTGAGCCAATCAGTTATTCTTTGCTTGGCCCTCTGAAGTTTGAAGTGATGTTGCTCAAGGAACATAGCTGGAAACATAGTGTCTACGACTTCTTCAGGTAGTTGGTCTTGGATCTCCTGGAAGCGTTCCCTAATCGGCCCACAGTTGTCAACTAATGCATCTAGAGAGGATCCCAACTGATTGGCTATGTCTAGAAGCCTTGCTCTTAGATTGTCAGAGATGGGGGACTTGGTTGTGCTTGTTGTTTCTTCATCTTCCTCATCCAAGAACTGTCTAATGTCAAAGAAGAACATATCGGCTAAGTTCTGCAAGATAAGATGGATGTTTAGTGGTAGGCAAGATTGTGCCGATGAACAATTGTGTGTTGGTGAGATTACCTGGACCATCGGCGCAGCAGTGGTTTTTTCTTATTCTTCTACATGATGACTACCAGCCGCAGAAGGAACTTGATAACTTGAAGCTAGCCGATGAGGGGAAACCGATGGAGCTCTTGGCTAAAAAAGAAGACAAGTATTAGGTGTTTTTGTAATCAGCCAATGATGAGGACTTGAATACTACCGATGCTGCTGGAGAAGCTTGAGGGCTTGGAGACAAGGAGGGCATCAGAAATGTTTATCCTTGGCCAGAGCCGATACTGTCTTGGGCTACAAAAAGCAAATGTTAGCAACATACCGAAAAGGATCAAGATTAAGGATGGGTTGTATTTTTACCTTCACCTTGCGGATTGTTCTGCGTTGCCTTGGTTGAGGTGGAGTCTGGTATCTGATTTGGTCGGTGATCTTGGAGGGGTAGCTACATCGGCTGGCTTGGGATTGGCTGCAGATTGGTCTTTAGTATCGCTTATATCGGCTGTAGCTTTGTCGACTTCTTCCTCCATGATCGCTTCATCAAAGAATGCTTCTACATCAGAATCCAATGGAAGGTTGCTATCGGCAGGCTTCTTTGGGGATGTGACTTTGGGTTTCTTTGTCAGCTTCTTGATGACCGATGGTTTGCGTTTCCCACCGGCCTTGGGTATCGGCTCGCTCACTTGGCCTTCTAGCAAGGATGCTACTGTGGGGGCAGCGAAGCCGATGATGGAGAGAGCTAAGTCCCCTGATGGCATCAGAGCCGATGCATATACAATTAGTTGGCCACTCATACTTTGAGCAGGACGGAGAGTGTTTGGGACCTGCAAAGGCAAAATTAGATAATTTTTAAATACAAAAGGTTGAAGCTGATAGAAAATGGGAAGAAGAGTAGTTTACCTGGGGGCTAAGGGATGGAATCATTGTGGTCAAGTAGAAGCTGGCTGATAGGTGAAACAGGTGCTTTTTCCATTCACTCCACCACTTGTCAAAGAGTTGGTTTCTCAGAAGATGGATGTTTACATGATTCAAGGATCTAAGTACAGGGCCCTCAATGCTCAGAATTCTATCCATCTGCAAAGCTGATGTTACAATGCCCCTTGTATGAATTTTTCTTGCAAAGTAGAAGCCGATAGGGAGTTGGCCTAGTCCATGTTGTCTTGCAGTCGATGTTGGATGATAGAATTCATAGGATACTTGTACATTGCGGCCTTAAGATACTCCTGTTGGAAGAATGCATGGACAGAGAGCTGATACAAAATTTTCCCTTGAGCTGGGATCGGCTGCATCATTCAAGTCATTCAGCCTCAAACCGATTGGGAGCTCATAGTCGGTGAAGCTAACATAAGGAAACCAAACCCTTGTAGCCTTGGAGAATCCATCATAGAATTGGCCAAACCACTCTTGAAAAGCTTCAGCGATGACCCTGATCTAGGAAAGGTTGATGCTACCTCACCAAAGGACATATATCGGCGTGTGCTAGGTTCTTCATCATCTAAGTGGTCCGATGAGAAGCTGGATGAATATAATGGGGTTTTGTCGGGCACATTGATTGTGTACAAGTTAAGCCAGAGTTGCAGGAACCACCAAGAGGGTTCCCAGTTAGGAGTTTGGCTGTTGATTGGCTCAGGGTTTGATATACAGCTCCAAGCAGGAATTTGCCTAAGGGGATGGATTTCTTTGATACCAATGCTTGAGCCAGGTGTTACATGTTGGCTGTTGGGCCACAGGTTGATCCATAAAAGATAAACCTTTCTAGCCAGAGGTTAAGAAAGGCTATATGTTCCCTATCTGTTACTGGGCCTGTGCCGATATGCTTGGAAATATAACCCGACCAGCCGCCCACATTCTTTGTTGACAACTTGTGCTCACACTTGATCTTCAAGGAGAAGGGGTTAGCCGATGAAGTAACATCTAGACCGTAAGCATCTTGATATCTGATAAGGTGGGTGTCATCAGCCCTTGCCCAAACAGGAAGGCATTGAGGGTGTCAGATCAGAAGTATGCAGCCGATGAGAGCATTGGTTCATCCTTTTTCATATCGGCTAGAGACAAAGATAAGCATTGGGCTATACCTATTTCTTCCCACATGGATTGCTTGGAAGCCGATTCTCTCATATATCATGTTCTCCATCCGTCCAAGCTAGAAGGCCAAGATCTAAGTACTGTCTGCCAATTGGCTAAATTGGGCTTGGTTTGTTTGTACGGGATTCTGTCAGTTTTGACATTAATAAGGTAATAGGAGTCTACATCGCCCATCAGCCCAAGAAAATAATGAGTTGGTTCTTTCAAGACCGGGATTGCAATTTGGTCTCTTAGGTGCTACAATTGGAGTAAAAGATGTAGAAATCAAGAATTTGCTAAGAAAGGGGATCTAAGGACAGAATTCGACCTAGAACAGAGGGGATGAACAAAAGGAGACGATAGAGCCTGGAAAATTTGTGGAGTGGCCAAGGGAATGTCAGTAGCTATCGGGGAGTTCGCAACGCCGATGAGGTCGCCCGGAGAAGATGAGGAAGAGTTGCGCAGTTTTGGGGCATTAGTTGGCGTGAAGAAGGGTAAAGGCGTGAGGTTTAGGACTGGAACTGTTGGTATTTATTGCGTTGGGCCAGTAACGGTCATGATACGGAAACCCGAGCTTTTTGTGGATCTAAGAGATAATTCGGCAGCATATCAATTTATACTTCGGAATTGGGGGGCATGTGTTAACAACAAAATTTTGCAAAGTTATGCCAACAATGAAGGATGGATCCAAGGCGGATTTGAAGGAATAAGACAGTTTCCAAGAAAAGATAGCGCATCGGTTGGACCTGTATCGGCCGTTATGAAATCAGATTCGAGCAGCCGATACGGGTAACTTGAATCGGATTCAGTTGAGCTGATATGACAACCTGGCTTCATGTTGACTTTGGAGAAGGGCTTGAAGATATTGTCATCTAGGAGTTGAGTCCAGATAAGACAATTGTATCTATTAATTAGGAATAAGAGTTAGTTTCCTTTTTATAATACTGTGGTAAGAGTCCACCTAGGACTTGTTTGTCTAGGCAAGTTGTAAATAGTGTCCGGCAAGGACAAGGTCTGTATGTGCGGGTATAAATATAAGCGCAAGGTCTATGTAAAAAAAAACAAGAGTTCAATCAACACTTTCGACGCATCGCCACAATTTCCTTTTCGTTTTCTCGACGAGTTCGTGCTTCGAGTTTGTTAGCTGGAGGTATGTCTTGTTAATTTACCACATAACTTAGCCAATCTAAATCGATGGCTGATTTAGCCGTATCGGTCGGACCTTGCATAAGGTTTTCTCGATATCGGCTAAATCAGTTTATTAGCCTAGATTGGCATAAGGTATCTACCACCCTGAAAAAATGTAAAGACTTGATTGTATCTTTTTATACTTTATGCTGCATTAGCCCTAGCCCTAATTAGAACTATGATCTCTAGCCTGTCTCTTGCTTGCCATTGGGGTAGCATTGGAGTTTCAGCAATCTTATCTCATATAGCTTTTTAGTCGTGTTTAAATTCTTTTAATCATGTTTTTCATATTATATTTGCCCCTTATACAAGGATATTATTTTAGTTAAATATATCAAGCTTGACTCGATATATTTACCTAGATTAATATTCTTATATAACACTGTATCGGAGTATTAGCCAATACATTATCTATTTTGACCTGCTTCTGATTTCATCGGCTACTATTTAATCTTTGTCTATAGATTATATGTATACAGCCGATGGAGCATAATTAGGGCTTGATTTACTTTATCCATCTTACACCTTACAGCCGATTCGGTCAGATCGTGTCAGCTAGGTCCATACGGTATGTCATCGACTTATCAGTTGATCGGCTATCGTATATCTAACTGTTTTTATTATATATCTTGTTGGTTGCAGGATCAAACCAACCGACACGTTCTGAACCCTCTTTTCTAAGATTTGGACCTGCACTGGAGTGAAGCAAATCTCCTAGGCCGCCGTGTTTTGCATCAACAGCAGCAAGTGAAAGAAAATAAAGTTAAGCTTGATGAGCTGATCATTGGCCCAGAAAGAACTCAAAAACGCATCATCGAGCTCGAACAACAAGAAGTCAATCTCTTGGCCAAACTGGAACAAACTCGCAAGGAGATCACTCAAGAAAAACAGAAACTAGCCAATCTCCCAAAGGCCATCAAAGCCCAGTGAGCAAAACTGAAGGCATCGGCCAAACATCTAGTAGCCCAAAACAAAGCCTTGAAGCCGATCCTATAAAGGAATGCTGATGATGCTAAAATTATTGAAGAAGTTGATCAAATCCACCTGCCAGCGATGTCGGCAATCCAAGCCTTCTTGGGTTGATGTAAAACATCTAAATCTGCAACCTCTCTGTCTTGAAACATTTGGAAACTTATGTAATATATTCATCGACTTCCTAGTCGATTTTGGCTTCTATACTTGCATTCTTCCATATCTCATTGTATTTTTGACCTAAGGACGATAATACATATCGGCCATCTTGAGGCGATGTTATCATACATCGGCTAAACAATCGATTATGAATTGATCCAAACACTTGGGCAACAATTCTTTTAATATTTTTCATTCAATGCCTTCCCAAAAACTTTTCCATCAAGACCTTCCTAAAACTTTTCCATCAAGACCTTCAAGCATATATGCATTTTTAGGCACACATTGATGAATCCGATAAGGTCCTTCCCAATTAGGTCACCTCTTCCCAAATTTGTTATCTTTCATCCCTATTGACAGAATCAATTTCCAAACAAGATCCCCTTTCTCAAAAGTCTTTGGCACAATCTTTTTATTATAATGCCTTGAAACTTTTTCTTTATCCTTTTTGATTTTCTCCAAAGCACGAAATCGTACTTGTGCCAAATCTTCCAAGTCATCAATCATTAAGTTTTGATAATCATAGGTCGATAGCTCATTTGGCAAAGAAATCCTACTTGAGCCGATGTTAGTCTCCCAAGGCCCATAAACAAGCTAATAAGATGGCACTTGTGTAGCTCCATGACATGCCATCCGATAGGCCCATAGTGAATCAGCCAAAGTAGTATGCCACCTTTTAGGTTGTTCTGCAATCCTTCTCTTAATCAGCTTGATCAAACTCTTGTTACAAGCTTCAGCTTGCCTATTAGCTTGTTCATAATAAGGAGATGAATTCAACAACTTGATGCCCATACTATCAGCAAACTGAACAAACTCACCGGCTACAAAGATAGATCCTTGATCTGTTGTTATTGTCTGTGGAATCCCAAACCGATAAATTATATGCTCTTTAAAAAACTCAATAGCATCTTTAGAATCAACCTTTTTCAAAGGAATTGCTTCAACCCACTTTTTAAAATAATCTGTTGCCACCAAAATACACTTATGTCCTCTGCTTGATGGTGGATTAATCTGTCTGATCATATCAATTCCCCAACCTCTGAACGGCCAAGGCTTGATAATGGGGTTCATAGCCGATGCTGGTGCTCTTTGAACTGCTCCAAACTTCTGACAATCTTGACAAACCTTATAATATTTAAAGCAATCATTCAACATTATCGGCCAAAAATATCCAACTCTTCGAAGTAACCATCTCATCTTATGGGCCGATTGATGTGTTCCACAAATACCTTTATGCACTTCACACATAACAACGTTGGCTTGTTCCAAATTTAAACATTTGAGCAAAACTCCATCAATCATCTGATAATATATGTGTTAACGCCAAAATTTAGTAAGCCCCAAAGTCATCATCGGCTTAGGAATCATATCGGCTTCAGAGTCCTAGGATGAGCCGATGGACATATCAAGTTGCTAGCAGTTGGATTCTTGATGGATTCGGCTAAGGAAATTAATCAATTAAAGAAAGTTTATCCAAAAGAGACTGAGTTCGAGGAGGATGCAACATGGTAAGTTATCTATTAATTAGGCAGAGTCAATTAGTTTCCTTTAAATTTTAGCAATGATTGTTTAGAGTCTGAATAGGATTTATATCTTTTACTTTATCTTTAGTAAAGTTTGTGTCTTGTCCAACAAGGACTAGTATCTACTCATGGGTATAAATATGTACACCTAGGGTTTATGTAAGATATCTCGGTCAATACAACTCCTCTCGGCGCATAGCCACCCTCTTTCCTGAGGTTTTTATTTATCAACCGGCGAAACTTGGCACCTGACGTGGGGCTGCATCGGTTTTCGATCTCTGGCGAAGGGGTAAGTCCTACGTTCCGTCGGCCCTACCTATTTATCATATATCTTAGTTAATCTAAGTCGATCATTCAATTTAGTTGTATCGGCTGAGCTTGCTTTAGAGTATTTGCCGGTATCGGCTGAATTGTTTTATCAAGCTAGATTAGCTAAGGTATCTACCATCCTGAAAATCAGTCGAAGGCTTGATTGTCTAGATATTATGTTATTTTCATACTTTGCGCTATATTAGCCCTAGTCATGCATAAAGCAATCTCTAGCCTACTTTCTGATTGCTGATAAGGGTTTCATCGGGGTTTCAGCCGATGAGTTATCTAGACGTTGCATCGGCTCATAATGATTACATACAAGTTGGATTTAGCTGATGACAACAAAGGTTTTGTTGATTATCTAATCGTTTGGATTTAATGACATAGGACTTCTAGCCGATGTATGCATTAACCTTCGGATCAGTGCTTATTTTATGATATCACTATTAGCCGATTGGTTTCTATTCGATTATATTATTGTTTTATTGTATTATCATCAGCCGATTGTCTTCGTATCATTCTTTACGCAAGTATAAGAATCTACATAGCCGATGACTCAAAACCCTATCGACATTGGCTGGTATCGGCATCGGCTGGAATTACTCCATCGGCTTGTCAGCCGATCGGCTCTTTGATCTGTTGTTTATATATCTTGTCAGTTGCAGGATCAAACTGACTGGCACGCCCGCATCTCATCAATTTTAGGACTTGCATTAGAGCTAAGCAGATCTCCCAGGCCTTCGTGTGCCACACGCAAGATCTACGTCAACACATCTTTTGGCACACTCGACGGGACAGATTTTGCGTCAACAATAAGTCATCATCAAGCAAAACATATTTCAAAGCTTTATACTTCAACTTTCTTGACGCCGATTGAGAAGGATTCTTCAAATAATCAATAATATCATATCTCCAATCATCGGCATCAACCTCTATAATTTCGATATCAACATCTTTCGACATCGGCTTGTAAACCGATGCACCTTGAGCTAAATCATTGGCTTCAATATTCTGTTCTGTGGAAATATGCTTCATAAGGATAACCTTGAAAATTTTCATCAACTCTTGACATTTTTCATTACAAACCCTTAAGACTTTATTCTTGCATTTTTCATCAAGTCTTAAGGGTTTGTAATGACCTTTTACTGCTTTAGCCAATTCATATCTAAGATTGAACTTTGTCAACGCAAAAATCCACTTCCCAACTCTACCTTTTAAGACTAGAGCCGATAGCATATACTTAACCACATCGGCTTTGCAAACTATTATGCCCTCATTTGAAAGTAGATAATGCCTCAACTTGGTACACGAGAAATATAAACATAAGCATAACTTTTCAATAGGGGTATACCTTGTTTCTGCATCCAAGAGTCTTCTGCTAGGATAAAATATTGTCATTTCTTTCCCTTCAACCTCTTGAACCAGAACTGAGCTGATACACCTTTCATTAGCTGATAGGTAAAGCTTAAATGGAATCTCCTTCTGAGGTGGCATCAACACTGGAAGTGAACTTAAATATTCTTTGATATTATCCAATGCCTTTTGCTGCTTCTCTCCCTAGACAAACTCCTGATCGGCTTTCAACCTTAACAATGGAGCAAACGGCTCAATTCTCGTGGACAAGTTAGAAATAAATCTTCTTACAAAGTTAATCTTGCCGATCAAGGATTGCAACTTGGTTTTATCTTGTGGAGCCTCAATATCTTTGATAGCATTTATGCTGCTCTATGTCATTTTAATCCCCTTTTCATGAACCAGAAACTAAAAAACTATTCAGCCGATATACCAAAAGTACATTTATTAGGATTCATGTTTAAATCATACTTTCTTGTTTTCTCCAGCACTCTTCGTAGATCGGCTATATGTCCATCAATCTCTTTAGATTTCACAACCACATCATCAATATAGGTTTCAACTAACACACCAATGATATAATAAAAAATATAATTCATAGCCCTCTGATATGTAGCACCGGCACTTTTTAATCCAAAAGTCATTACAACCCACCCATACAAGCCGATTGCACCAGGACACCTAAAAACAGTCTTATGAATATCTTCTTTAGCCATAAAAATTTGATTATATCCTACATTGTCATCCATAAAACTAATAATCTTATATTCAGATGTTGCATCAACCAATAACTCAGCAATCGGCATTGGGTATTCATCCTTGGGTGTAGCCTTATTTAAATCTCTAAAGTCGATGCAGACTCTAACCTTCCCATTTTTCTTGATTATTGGTACTATATTTGAAACCTACTCAGCATATTGGCAAGGCCTTATAAAATCGGCATCGTAAAGTCGTGTGATCTCAGCTTTGATAGCATCATACATCTCTGGTTTCAATCATCTTTTAGGCTGTTTGTATGACGATATCCTGATTTAATAGGCAGCCGATGTTCTACAATAGATCGGCTAAGTCCTGGCATGTCATGATACTCCTAGGCAAAGCAATCTTTATACTCTATCAATAACTTGATTAATTCCTTTTTAAACTTATTTGATAATTTATCACTTACAAATGTTGGCCTTGGCTAATCATCATCACCAATATCTACCTCTTCTAACTCATCGACCAACATAAACTCTTGCCCTAATTTACCTTCAAAATCATCTACAGAATCTTCTACATATGCATTGGAGCTATCTTCTATGTACTCAAAGTAAAAGTTGGGGTTCTCCATCACCGATTGGCTGTATATTACAATGGGACACTTTTAAGAAATCACCTTCCCAAATTTACCTGACAAACAATCAACTCCTTTCATCTCCCAAATAGTAGCAACATTAACTGACCTGTCGGCTCACATAATTTCTACCTGGTCTCTTTGCCACTGAATCAAACTTTAATGCATTGTTGAAGGTATGCAACAGTTAGCATATATCCAATCTCTTCCCAACAACAAGCTATATGATCCCTTACCATCAATGACAAAAAATGTGGTTAGAATTGTCTTGCTGCGAACTGTCAATTCAACATTCAGGACACCCTTTGTCTTAGATGAATTCCCTCCAAAGTCTTTTAAAACCATATTAATCTTGATCAAGTCTTCTAGAGTCTTCCCAAGCTTCCTGAATGTTGTATAAGGCATCAGATTGATAGTTGCTCCCCCATCAACTAACATCTAATACATTAGCTTCCCATTGATAAAACCCTTAATGTATAAAGGCCTCAGATGCTGATGCTCATCATCCTTAGGTTTTTCAAAGATAGCTTCCTCTGGTGATAATGTCAACTTTGCCAATGATTCTGCCGGTAACACAAACACCATATTGATTAAAGATGAAGCTACAGCTTTACCTTTAGCAAATGTTGAAACCATGTCGGCTTTGACCTTATCGGCTGATATAATCTTGGATTTGATACACCATTCTTTCCTAGTTCATTGTAATTGATGGTCAATCTCTTCATCAACTTCTTGCATCTGCTCTCGATTTTGTCGCCGTTGTACCCTCCTTTTTTTATTCTTGGTAAAAATGTCGGATGGACACCATTGTGGGTTTTGAACTTGCTTCTCTTGATCTTCATCTTCAACTTTCAAATAATCTTGATGAATTGGCCCTAAACATTAATGTACTGACAACCTCTTCTGCATCGGTCGATTCTCAATCCTTGGACTACTTGGTTGATGAGAATTGCCTTGGTATATTGCATCTGCATTACTGCAGCCTAGACAATCTTCAATTGATGGCAGTCTCATCCCTTCATTCGATCAAAATCTGAAAAACTCACATCTCCAATGCGGATCAAAACAAGCCCTATTATCTTGAGAGTATATTTGAATCTGCCTGTCTTGTTTCTTCTGGTACTTGCTGATCAACTTGGTAGAATTAAACTTGTTTTGCTGATAAGCCCGATAACTTCTCTTATCGGCTTCATTGGTATGGACCATGTTAACAGGAAAAGGATGGCCTTCAATCTTCATCGGCTTCTTTCCATCATCAAACTTAATCCTACGTTGTTCTATAGCCGATTGAATCTGCTGCCTGAACAAGTTACACTCGTTTGTATGATGTGATCCTGTGTTGTGCCATTTACAGTCCTTCCTCTTCCTTAATTCTTCAGCCGATGGAATTACATGACCTATTGGAAGTTGAATTTGTTTTTCTTGGAGTAGCAAATCAAATATCCTATCGATTTTGTTGATTTCAAAATCATATCTTTCTTTTTTTCCACTGTCCCTGACCCACTGGCAAACAACTATCTTTTTATTCCTTGACCATTCTGCCAATTCAATCTCTGGGTCTTCATCTTCTGATTCTGACTCATAGCTATAAATATTATTGACATTGTTGTCTTTCCTGGTAAACCTCTTTACCTCCTGGAATCTTTGTTCATGAGCTGATACCTTCTGAACCAAATGAGCTAGGCTCTCAAAGTCCTGTGCAGAAAATATCTCTCTTATCGACCCAAGCAACCATTGGAAAGCTAAGTCAGCAAGCTGTGAATCGGTCAAATTAAAACTATAACACCTGTTTCTCATGTCTCTAAACCTCTGAATATAATCTGGAACCAATTCATCAGACTTTTGCTTGATTGATGTCAAGTCTGACAGCTTCATCTCTTGAACTCCATTGAAAAAATATCGATGAAACTGCTGTTCCAGATCGGCCCATCCTCTGACAAAGTTGTAAGGTAATGAAGAAACCCAAGTACAGGTCGATCCAGACAATGACAATTGGAATAACCTAACCCTCAAAGCTTCTATAGTCGATACTTCTTCACATTGTGCTAAAAATTGACTGATGTGTTCATATGTAGAAACATCATCTTGTCCTAAAAACTTTGAGAAATCTGAAATCTTGTATCGGCTTAGTAGTGGCGCCTTGTCAAAATATTCTAGATATGGATACCGATACATGTTTTCACTATCCTTGGGCTTCAATCCAAATTGTTCTCTGACCACTTCTGCAATCATACTAGCCCATTTTTGTTGTTGTCCCCCAAACTGTGGCATCTACACATAGTTGTTGAACTGGGGTTGATACTGGTATTATGGAACAGGTTCTGGCCGATACTGTTGAAGTGATACTATTGAAGTTTCGGCTGAGACTGGAAACTTGAACTTGGACCCAAGTAAGTTTGATGATGTTGATATTGGAAATTCTGTGGTACCTCATGCACATATTGTGGTCCAGATGATGTCCGTGGTAAAATTGGCTGCTGAACAGAAATCTGGTTTCCTTGTTCCCGCATCGGTTGTAAAGTCTGGAAAATCTCAACCGATATTGGTGGTACAATCCTTGGAGCCTTATTTTGTGGAAGTTGATGAGATGTTTGCCCCCTAGGTGCAAATTGTTGTTGCATTCCTAAAGAACCTGGGATCTTAGTCTTGATGGTCCTATAAGAAGGAAACACATTGTTTGGTAAATATACTGGTCATTTGGCCTTCTCCTCAGTTATAGTCCTATTCATCACCTTTCTGACCATATTAGTTAATGTGTTTACCAACACATTGGATTGATTGATCAAGGCTTGATGCATTGTATAATCCAGTCTATCTTGTAGTGAAACCTTTTCATTCATAGCTGACTCCTCTTCTTTAGCCTTAATTTCTTCTGTCTTAACTTCACCTTGTCGTGTACTAGATTTTGCCTCGGGCTTTGGGAAAACTACTTTTCCTTTTTGAATAACTTTGCCCTGCCAAGACATAGTGAAGGAATCCAGATACATCCCGTGAAAAGCTTGCGTAAGCTGATCCATCTCTACCTTTTGTTTCTCAGACAGTTGTTCAACCGTCACTAGGATGATGTTTTCCTTGGTGATCTCAGGCATGATGAATGTCCTGAAAATCGTGTTCCACCAGGCGTGCCAAAAGCGTGTTGATGCAAAACACGGCGGCTTGGGAGATTTGCTTTACTTCAGTGCAGGTCCAAATCTTAGAAAAGGGTTCAGGGCGGGCCAGTTGGTTTGATCCTACAACCAACAAGATATACAAATAAACCAGTTAGATATACGATAGCCGATTGGCTGATAAGCCGATGATGTACCGTATGGACCTAGCTGATGCGATCTAACCAAATAGGTCGTAAGGTGTAGGAAAAATAACATTAAGCAAACTCTAAATATGCTCCATCGGCTGTAAATATAATCAAACATGTAATTTATGGACAAAGATTAGATCATAGCTGATGAAATCATAATTAGACTAAAGATCGATATCGTATCGGCTAATACTCCGATACAGTCTTATACAAGAATATTAATCTAGGTAAATATATCGAGTCAAGCTTGATATATTTAACTAAAATAATATCCTTGTATAAGAGGCATATATAACTTGAAAAGCATGGTTAAAGTAATTTTAAGCAAGACTAAATAGTTATATCATATAAGATCGGCTAAAACTCTGATGCTAACCTTATTGCAATCAAGAGGCATGCTAGGGATCATGGTTCTAATCATGACTAGGGCAGATGCAACAAAAAGTGTGAGAAGAAACATGATATCTAGACAATCAAGCCTCTGAATGTTTTTCAGGGTAGTAGATACCTTAGCTAATCTAAGCCCATCAACTGATTTCCCTGATACCGACAAAACCTTGAACAAGGTCTGCGATACAGGTAAATCGAGTCATCGATTTAGATTAGCTAAGTTATGTGGTAATTAAGAAGCCATACCTCCAGCTGAAGATCGAAACCAACCCCCAACTTGAAGCAAGAACTCGTCAAAAAAAGTAAGAAGAAAATTGTGGCGATGCGCCAAAAGTGTTTATTGAACTCCTATTATTTTTACAGTACCTTGGGCTTATATTTATACCTTTACACAAACCTTGTCTATACCGGACATTATTTACAACTTGCCTAAACAAACAAGTCCTAGGTGGACTCTTACCACAATATTATAAAAGGAAACTAACTTTTATTCCTAATTAATACATACAATTACCTCTCCTGGACTCAATTCCTACTTGGCAATATCTTCGAGCTCTTCTCCGAAACCACCACGAACTCAAGCTACCCATATCGGCCCAACAGAGTCCGATTCAGATTACCTGTATCGGCTGCCCGAGTCCGATTCTATATCGGTCGATACGACTCCAGCCGATACGCTGTCTGTTCTTGGAAACCGCCTTATTTCTTCAAATCCACCTCGGATCCAATCCCTATCATTAGCATATCTTTTTCAAATTTTGCTGTTAACAGAAGCGCTCTCACAAAATGAACTAGAGAGATGGAGCTGAGTTTAGGCTGCTTTATGGCCCTGTTTGGTAGAGCTCCAACTCCCAGATCCTAACTCCAAACTCCAACTCCAGTGGGAGCTAGCTCCTCTAGGAGCTGTAGGTGCCATGAAAGTGTTTGGCTAGCTTGGTCAGCTTTGGAAATTCTGAAAGAGAGGATAGGGGGAAGATAGACAATACTACCCTTGTGGTGTTTGTGCTGTTGACTTTGTGTAGGATTAATAATAGATACTTTTCCTTAATAATTTTAGTAGGGTGATTATTAATTTTTTCCTTTTCCTTAATAATTTCAACATGTGAAGTATTTAAGTTGATAAAAATAATTCAAAAAATTGGTACTAAGAAAAAGTACTTAAGTTCAAGTTGTTGCATGACATATATTTAGCAATATAAATGTTTAGTAATAATAACTAGTGTGGGCACCCGAAAATTATACCGTCTAGTGCAATTTGTGACCACCACATAATTTTGGATGAGTGGGATCCATACACGCATAAATAACCACTCATATCTCAATGTGCCCATGATCACAAATTAACACCATTCGATATAAAATCCATAATGCCGAATAATGAGCAAAGGAGATATTGTTCAGACTCAGCATGCCAGTCAACTTCAGCCTGAGACATGCCCGTCAAACCACACGAAAGCGGTGACCAAATGTGTTACACATCTCAGGAGACTTGACTCAAATTGCTAAAGCTCTACAACATCTCAATTGCTCAAAATTCATACTCATGCTTAGCTAGTTCCCAGGAAAAGCGACTAGCCTTGCACTTTCATCGCAAGCAATTGATAAACATCACAAATACATAAATATGGATAAAAGGGCAGCAAGGTACATATTTCATAATTTCACATAAGCAAAAGTAAGACCCGTGGTTTGCCAACCATCCCACAAGGGCAACCAACCGGGGCAAGAGCCAAGCTGAAAAAGCTACTCACTACCCTTACCGCCCTCGGTAGGGTAGTAAGAACAATCAAGCACGCCGACAACCTCGTCTGAAATTTGCAGGCATCGGGTTTAGTACAAGATTGTACTTGCAAGTCTTACACATTAAGATATATACACATAGAAGAGAGAAGTATGCAAGCTTCTACCTTAAGAAGATAGTATAATGGTTCAAGTTTTGCATAAAGCCAATTTAATTGAGCAAGTAGTAAGTTGAAAACATAGCATTTCTAAGATAGCATAATCTGAAATTTTTGGACAGCCAGCATGTAAATCTAAAATTGAATCACAAATAAGCACAACCGGTGCTCTCATCACCATCCATCGGCTACCATTGCCCAACCATGGATTACAAACATAACTATCCCCATATCCAAGACTAAACCAATCCATTTAACCCAAGTTTGATGCTAACATAGACTGACTAACACATCAAGCGATCGTCCTGTAATCGTGGACACGGCTATTCGAATAGTTTTACTCTGATAAGAGGGGTACATCTTTACCCACACGAAATGAACAAGAATCAAATGCTTCACACGCACACAGGTGTGACCTACAAGTGATACAAGCTCATAACATGTCCTTTCCTAGTCACACCCCAACCACCTAAACCACGCCTAGGCCCCCGACAACTTAGCCACGTGTGTGTGATGTGGCTAAGGCGGGCTCACCATCGCGGGAGAAACCCCCTGCCAAAACCAGGCACACCCAGGGCACTCCAAAGGGAAAACCACCCTCATGAATGACCAGCGAAGCGTAGATGATCACAGTGTAACATAGTACTAAGTCAAGCCGTCCCATGCCTGGCGTGTAGAAGTACGTAAGGTGCTTGAATAGATGTCAACATGTTCGGTCCTTAACAACCCAGACGAGGCTACTTGCATCAGGGAAAAACCACAATCCCATCATCGCCCTATCACTCGTCCAAGTTAAAGCATATTTTCCATATGAATCATTTAGTGAAATAATCAGATTTTATGTCCACAAATCGTAGGTGGTGAATAAGTTCAATCGATGGCTCCATCCATCGATTTTTAACACTACTAGACCTAAGCATGGCTAAGCATCGGTAAAACAATAAAACATTCCCAAGTACTTCCATCCAAAGGTTACAAGGATAAATGATAACAATGAAACAAGGAAGGACATGCAGCAATTAGGTTATAAACAATTCTAACCAATACCGATAATTTTGGAATAAATTAACACATGCATATATATGGTTTTGCAATCAAATCATTTTAGTAAAAATAGGGATTCTATATGCTTAAATGCTTGCCTTGCTACTGTGAGAAATCACACTCAATCTCAGGTTCTTGCTCCACGTACTCCGGAACGTCTGAATCAAGAGGTCGGCCAATGGTGGATGAGCTCCGGTGAGGTTGGGCAGCACGGGTGGCGGTGGAGTAGACTGGCGGCGACGGCGACACAGCGATGGCTCGATCGGTTGAATGGGAATCGACGACGGAGGCGCTAGGTCGGACTTGGAGAAGACGGTGGTCGATCTCCCTCCTCGCTGCACCAATCCGTGGGATTCTTGGGGCGTTTCGAAGAGAATGATGAGGCGAAGTTGGTGCCACAGCAGCTCAGTTGGATTCACCTCAAAGCGATGGGAACGGCGACGCTATCCCGCAGCTGCGTGTTGACAATGGTCTGGCTGCGCTCCAGAACACCCGTGGCGAGGTCGGCGTTCCCGGAGATCGGCAGACGGGCGGCGGTGAAGGCGTCTTCCCGGCGGCCGGCAAGAAAATGAGGGCGAAGACGACGAGGAGGTGCTCTCCCCCTATGGTTTCTTGGCGCTGGGATGAAGTGTGAGGCAAGAGAGAGCAGCTGGGAGCGTTGAAGTCGAAGGAAAAAGAGAGAAACGGTGCCACGGCATGAGCTACGTGTCAGCCATCTCTTTTGAAGGTCTCCTGTGGGTCCCACATGATTTTTTGTGTGCACCAAGGATGGAGCTAGCCCAGGGACAATGACATGTGGGCCCAGGTCATGGTGGTCTATGCATTTGAGAGGGAGATGGGTGAGGAACAGAGTTAACATCTGTTTTAGGTAATTTTCAGGAATTTCCAGCGATTTTCATTCTCTCCTTCTTGATTAAATAGTTTGAACTAGTTAGAAGAATGCCAAAATTATGTGGTCTGGTGTGGAGATACCTTGATTTACGTAGTTTTCATTTTTCAAAGTTTCACTCAAAAATTTGAAATATTTTAATTCTGGCAAAAAGATGAAAAGGGGGTATGCTGAGATCTAAATTGAATTTTAAAAAGGTCAAAACTAAGTGTAAAAATTCTATAAAAATATATTAAATCCTGATAGATAATCTAGTATTTGAATAAATTATAAAATCTATACCATACTGTTCAACTTAATGCACTAATAGATGTTGGTTCA
Source organism: Oryza officinalis (assembly GCA_008326285.1). Classification (NCBI taxonomy): domain Eukaryota; kingdom Viridiplantae; phylum Streptophyta; class Magnoliopsida; order Poales; family Poaceae; genus Oryza; species Oryza officinalis. The sequence continues at coordinate 25,550,258 of BDMV01000012.1, read as the reverse complement.
ATTTGCCGACTAGGTTTTTACTTTGTTTCCAAAATTCATTTGAATGTATAAGCTAATGCAAATGATTAAATATGTAACCTATAAATAGAAAATTTGGGTTGTGACAACTAGTAGCATTGTCATCGAAAGATAGAGCAAAAGACCGCAAAACAACACAAAATATGGTATATGCCCATCATCCTACAATACTACCGGCTAGGTCATCACGAAATGCAATACTACCCTCAGTGGATGTCTCCGATGCATCTTGAGAAAGCACATAACTCCTAAATCTAGATGGAATGGTAGGCACATAATATGAATTCCTCTCAAACCTATGGAAATTCCTATTGAGCGCATCATGGTTACGAATGAAATTATGTAATGCCATTGTTGACGTCACAACCATCTTCTATTTCCACATTGGAAAGCTCGGCATTTTGAGTAGAATCTACCACTTTATCTTCCATACACCAAAGCATCTCTCAATGATAGTGCGCAGACTTGAGTGTAAGAAGTGAAAATTTTTTTCTCGCCACTCAGTGTTGTACCTCTTCGAAATTCTAGGACTTGGTATCTTTGTCCTTTATATCGTGCTAAGTACCTTGGGCAATTTGGATGGCCGGCATCGACAAGATAATATTTTCCTAAAAAAATAAATAAAAATATAATTTATATACTCTTTTCAAAAAAATAAAAACAAAGACATAGTAAGTGGTAGTTACCTTGGGGAGGATGAGGAAAGATAGTTAAATCAGTTTGCAGTTGATAAACCCTGAGCTGCTCTGATACCACTTGATAAACCCTGAACTCCACTCGATACGCTCAGGAATCTGGTTGTCCCGATCTTTCGGTGAGTTGATGATAACTACGATTTGAGAGAAACGTTGACGATCCAACTACAACTGTACAAGACGCTGTTGTGTTGCGCCTTAGCGATCAATACACCTCTCCGTGGTTTGTTGATCTTGCTAGTGCAAATCAACCTTATTTCTGCAAGCAAATCGAAGAAACAAGCAAGAACAAGATAAAAGCAATCTGAATTGCAAATAGAAATTCAAGCTCACGATAAAGTATAAGGTAGGGTTCCGAAGACAAGTAATCAGGTGGTCTAGCCGACACACATAACTACAAGATAAAGTAGCAATGGCTAAAACTTTAATCTAACAAAACCCAAGAAACCCTAAAGGGGTACCTAGCTATTTAAAGGAGTGGGAGGACGACCAAGTGGTCCCTAGGGTCGTGCTCCACCAGATTGGGGCACATTCCATGTCACGCCCAGAATTTCTATCCAAAATTCCAAACGCTTACATGTGTGTAAACCCTCGTCCAGGAATCAGTCGAGGCACACAATAACAAATTGATGAAAGAGTGCAATTATTTATCTAATTAATAAATGAATATAATGTCATTACAGAGGTAGATAGTTCCTCTCTATCAATAAAATTCGAAGCAGCGGAAAAGAGGAAACAAGTGTAGACGACTCTACTCCACAAGCAGCTTGACCCGAACCCAGCCTAATCTTCCAGAGCATCACCTTCAATGAAGTACTCCTCCTCTGATGATGATTATTGCAAGGTGAGTACATAGAATACTCAACAAGCCACACAACAAATATGCAAGTGTACAGGATAACACAAAGAGTGGCATAATAAAGGCTCATTTGCATAAATAGCATTTAATAAACTTTTCAGGATTTACAAAACAGTAAAGTACTTAATTAAACAGTATTAATAAATAGTACACAACATTCCCGTTGCATAGGCCCAACCATACCTGAACAACCACACCCGATTGCACAGACCTTATCTCCAAACCAAGAATTAACCATTCCAAACTAGGAGTTAAACAAGTCACCACCATTTATTATTATTTAAGAATATAAGTGAGACTAATCACGAAAAAAATTGTTAGGCTCGCCCATAACCGCGGGCACGACTATTCGAATAGTTTTACTCTTGCCAGAGGTGTACAAATTTACCCACAAGACACAGCCTCAACATCATGTCAACCATGCGTCGTGATAATGGAAAAGTACCTGAATAGAGACTGTGACAAGACACCACGCATAACACAATTCAATGCAGTGCATCGTTCCCGGATCATAGTCACCCCCTTTAAGCCAAGGTATGGGCTCCCCAGCGACCCCCGTGGGCTTATCTCCGCGACTTTGGTGCCCCACAATGAACCACGCTATACACAATGTCCACCCGTTGCCCACGCTGGCTTGTGGTTAGTAGGGTTAATGCTTCACAACAGTAGCTCGCGAACCGGTCCTTAATTGTCATGAGCACAACCAACAGAACCATGTGCTCACAACCCACCATTAATCAGGTTTTAGTGGGACCAATTAATTAATCAATCACGACTAGCCATCGTGAGTTACCATTAATGAATAGTAATAAGTGAAAGTGAAGCATCAATTATCCCATTAATGTGCTAATGTTTTTACGTAGGGCTAAGCATCCTAATAGCTTTAGGAAAACCATATAAAGTTCTAGCTAATCCAATTATTAACCAGGTCACAAAGGACAGGTGATCAATAACAATAGGGTCATATCAAAGACAATAGGTTATTCCCACCCGGTGACATTCGAAAATAGATGCAACAGTTGAATGGAAACAATAGCTTTAAATAGGTTCAACATGCTCAAAGGAGTGCTTTAGGATCTATGTGACTTGCCTTGCTGACCTTCGAAGGCTTCCGAACCTCCTTCAACATAAACGGTCTTTTCGGGAACGTCGGAAACTAAGGCAAATCAACAAAACAGTACAAAAACAAACATGAACAGTACATGTGGATATTTTTAATGGATAGATCTTGATTTTAGATGAATTTAGCAACTTGAACCACCCAAATCCGAGTTACGGTGAATTAGTTATGAATTTTATAAGTTTATCGATTTAAACGCTGACATCAGCGATGACATCATCGCCGGCGGTGGTGGCTCGGGACCCTATGGTTGCCGGCGATCTAGGGCACGACGGCGAAAACGGAAGGCATCGGCGGCAAGAGCACGATGAGCGAAGCTCACCGAGGGGCGGTGCGACGATGGACGACGACGGAAGACAACCGGCGGCGAGGTAGAGGCGATGACGACGCTGGGTTGATGGTGACAACGGCGTTCCGGCGATCGTCGGCGGCAACGGAGGGATGGACAGTGTTCCCCTCGCAGCTAGAAATCTAACGGAGGTGGCGGTGCTGACCGGCGATGGCGAAGTCGACGGCTACAGCCGGCTAGAGCGGTGGCTGGCGGCGCAGAGAGAAGGCGAACACGGGGAGAGGGGTTTCGGGCGGCGGCAAGCTAGGGAAAGGGGTGGAAATGAGAAAGGGGACCAAGGGGGTGTTATTTATAGGCTCGGGAGGAAGATTCTGGGCCTAAAACGAGAGGGTTTGGCGTCGGATTTCTAGGGTTATCCCGAGTTTGCTGGAAAGGAAACGGCTTCGATTTGCGGAGATTTGCTTCGGTATTTTTGGGGATTTCTTGGAGGAAAGTTAGAGGAGATCAAGGGGAATCCGTTCCCGCAACTAATTTTGGAATGGGAGCAACGGGGAGGCCGGATTTTATGCAGGATGGAGCGCTGCTACAGTGCGCACGGGCTCAGCCGGCTCTGTAAGATGATACTGTAGCGTGGGGAGGAAAAGCAGACTTTCTGCTGGGCTTCCTTAACTCGGCCCGATTGAAGGAGGACACAAACTAGACTTTTTAACGGAGGAAAGAAACATGCCAGCAACAGAGAAGAGCCAAAGGGAGGGAAAGTAGACTTTTCCAGATTCGGCCCAAACCTAGATGGGAGGATTTTGATTCCTTTTTCCAATTAAATAATTGCTGAAATGATCTTTAGTTTATTAAAAATACTTTCAATGCTCAAATAATTCTGGAAAAAATGCAGAAAATACTTGGGCACTCAAAGTATTTAAGAAAATTTTATCTAGCTCAATTTTATGTTGAAATTTGTCAAGAATTTATAATAGTTTATCTTGTAGGATTTTATATAATTTCTAAAAAAGCATTAAAGGATTTATTATTAAATTAAGCATTTCTTTTAGAGCGTGACATCCCACATGGGCCCCACCTGGGCCAGGGTCCCAGATGAAGTTACAAGCCCATAGGTCCATTACAGGTGGTGCAGCACCTTGTTTTTGTGATTGCAGATGACTGAGAAGTAATTTGGAGATGATGCTGAATCCGTTGGAAAGAGGACTCCGAGAGCTTTCCATCAAGTACTCAGGGGCCCAAAACAGAGCTCGTATGCATATTTGGCGGCCGTTTTAAGTCAGGACGGTAGCAGGTGGCTGAATTGGAATCCAGCACTTAGGCAACTTAATCTTGATGTGAGCAATGGTTGAATCAATGGTAGCCATGGTCACATCATCCTCCCCTTCTTCACGGAAAACCATCCTCGGTTTTTCCATATAGGGCTCTTCGCGTGGTCCATTTAGAATAACCTGTTTCTTCTAATCATAACAAGAGAAACTCGACATAATATGATTAGCAATAATATGTCTCTCTAGCCTGCGTGTTTTATCCACATCCATAGGAGGTTCTAAATCCGAACAGATGTAAACTCTATGTACCAAATATATTTCTCTATCATTATATTCACCAAAGATATGAAAAATAGCATTACTTGGATATGGCAACTCAGACTTAGCAAATAATTTCTCTTTCAAATTATCGAGCTCACAAAAATTATCAAACCGAACATAGCCCAAAGTATTTAAAGAAAATATCAATTCATGTTCCTCTACTCCATTAGTAATATGACCATGCCTACTATGGATACAACCGTTGCTCACATCATGGATCAACAAGAAGATATCAAGATCAAGTTCTCAAAGTGCTGGAATCCGATTCGGCCATCTGCTATGTTACTGACTTCGAACGGCCGCCAAATCTGCATACGAGCTCCATTTTTGGCCCGTGAGTAATTGATGGAAAGCACTCAGAGTCCTCTTTCCAACGGATCCAGCCTCATCTTCAAATTCTATCCCAGTGGGCCGCAATCATAGAAACAAGGTGCTACATCACCTATAATGGGCCTATGGGCTTGTAACTTTATCTAGTGCCCCGGCCCAGGTGGGGCCCATGTGGGGTGCACCCCAACCTGGTGGAGCACGACCTAGAAACCCCCTTGGTTGTCCTCCCACTCGTTTAAATAGCTAGGTACCCCTTTAGGGTTTCTTGGGTTTTGTTAGATTAATGTTTCAGTCATTGCTACTTTTTCTGGTAGTTACGTGTATCGGCTAGACCACCTAATTACTTGTCTTCGGAACCCCACCTTATCGTGAGCTTTAATTCCTATTTGCAATTCAGATTGTTTTTATCTTGTTCTTGCTTGTTTTTTCGATTTGCTTGTAGGAATAAGGTTGATTTGCACCGGCAAGATCAATAACCCACAGAGAGGTGTATCGATCGCTAAGGCGCAACACAACAACGTCTTGTACGGTTGTAGTCGGATCGTCAACGTTTCTCCCAAATCGTAGTTATCATCAACTCACCGAATGATCGGGACAACCAAATCCCTGAGCGTATCGAGTGGAGTTCAGGGTTTATCAAGTGGAATCAAAGCTGCTTAGGGTTTATCAAGTGGTATCAGAGCAGCTCAGGGTTTATCAAGTGGTATCAGAGCTTTCGTTGCTCGGTGAGTTTTTATCTACCTATAACCAGAAAATAGCCATAAAAAAGAATTGCATCCTTTACCTAGCCATATTTGTGCCATTGCATTGTTCTTTTCAGTTTTTGCTTTGTTGAGTTTTGCGTTGCATTGTTGTGTCGTGTTACTAGTCTTAGCGTCTTGTACGTTTAGAGTTTCAAGCTCTTGTCGCGTCTAGTACCACTGTCGTCGCCGCCGCCGTGTCTGTGGGGCTTGCCGTGAGAAAGATGGAAGGAGGAGATTAGATTAGATTAGATTGGTTTTTGTTTGCAAAAAAAATTGGTATCGGATTCGAGTTCCGTTTGCAAAAATGGAATCCATACGAGGAGAACATTCCATTTTTATATAGATCAAATTTTAGGGTTTGAACTTTTACATTTGAGTCCCTGTAATTTTTATATTTATATTTGAGTCCCTGTAATCTTGCATTCAAGTCCTTGAGTCATTGTTGCTAAAAAAAATCAAACAAAAGGAAAAAAAGAAAAGGCAAGAAGGTGCTTAAACAAAAAGAAAAGAAAAAGGCACACCAAAAAAAAAGAAAGAAAGAAAAAAGTGAAAGAAAGAAAGAAAGAAAGAAAAGAAGTTAGCTGCTATATAAGTTTGCTTTTGTATATCAGAGTTGTGCATTAGTTGTTCCTAGTGCTATCTTGCGATATCGTTTGTGTCTAGGCTCGCGTCTCTAGTACGTTCTAGCCTAGGACCAGTATGGTACTGACTTTGAACAATTATTCAACTTTGTATTCTCTGATTTGAGCATTTGTTGTTCCTTTGCTACATAATTAAGCCTACCCAAAGCTCCACATATTGATTGCAGCCGTACAACAAGTGTTTGCCAAGGCATCGATGCATCCAACCTCCATTGGGGTGCTTGCTTGAGTCGGTGTATGTCACCATTCCGCTTGCATTGGTAAGAACTTGTAAGAGCTTGGTTAAAAACTTGAGTGTGTGTGATATTTGAGCCTAAATTACCTAGTAGTTGATAGGAGTGTTCTTATTTTTGTGTATGTTTCTTGTTTTCTACAAACAATGACAGGGATACGCAAGACAACCGGGGATAACTTTGCTCAACATCGACATCTTCGTCGAGACATGGGGAGTGATCAACATGATACATATGAGGTAAGTGACTTTGTTCTAACCAAGATCAAATCTGCACTACCTTATTTTGAAGGAAATTATGATCCTCATGCTTACATTAAATGGGAGCTAGCGGTTGATAGAGAATTTAAAAAGCATGTTTTGTCTGAGAAACAAATGGTTATGTGTGCCTCTAGTGTTTTAGTGAAAAATGCTTCTTCTGATTGGAAACATCTTTGTAGGCATAACAAAATACCACAAACATGGAAAGACCTGAAACGATATTTGAGAGATATTTATGTTCTCATGTATTATGATGACATTCTGCTCAACAAATTACAATATTTAAAACAAGATACTAGAACTGGTACTTCATACTATCATGATATGTATGCTTGTTTATTACGTTGTGGTTTAGATGAATGTGAAGAAGCTATAAAATTGAGGTTTTTACGTGGGCTTAATAAAGAAATTCAGGACATGCTTGCTTGTCAAAGTTATAGCTCTTTTGCTCATTTGTTACAACTTGCTTGCAATGCGAAAAAATAAATTGAGAATGTAAAGAAGCAACAAGTTGTACACGTGCCTCCTATTGCTAATAATTTGCAGGAAGTAAACAATTGTCAAAAGGAGGAGAAAGATGTACTTGAGAAGAATGAGGAGAAGCTTGAAGCACCTGCTCAAGAAATTTTTCAAGGTAAATTAAATGGTGTTGAGATACATGAAGGTGAGTATTTTCAAGTTGAGCTACATATGTCCATTTTTCATGCTATAGTAGAGCAACCAATAGTGGAACCAATTGCTGAGATTCCTTTATCACAAGTTGATTTATTTGTTGTTCCTTTTGATAAAGAAGAGTTGTGTTATAATGCTTCTCTTATATCCATGCCACAACTAATGAATGAATATGCTATTTTTAGTGTTAGTTCTTTATGTGTTGATTTTAAGCATGTTGTTCACATTGCTAACAGAGACATATGTTTTGATTTAGAACCTCCTGTAGATGTGGATAAAAATTGCAAGCTAGAGAGACATGTTATTGCTAATCATATTATGTCGAGTTTCTCTTATTTTGATTGGAAGAAACAGGTTGTTCTAAATGGACTACGCGAAGAGCACCATATGGAAAAACCAAGGACGATTTTTCGTGAAGAAGAGGAGGATGATGTGACCATGGCTATTATGGATACAACCGTTGCTCACATCATGGATCAACAAGAAGATATCAAGATCAAGTTCTCCAACTGCTGGATTCGATTCGGCCATCTGCTATGTTACTAAATTCGAACGGCCGCCAAATCTGCATACGAGCTCCATTTTTGGCCCGTGAGTACTTGATGGAAAGCTCTCGGACTCCTCTTTCCAATGGATCTAGCCTCATCTTGAAATTCCATCCCAGTCGGCCGCAATCATAGAAATAAGGTGCTACATCACCTATAATGGGCCTATGGGCTTGTAACTTTATCTGGGACCCCGGCCCAGGTGAGGCCCATGTGGGTTGAGCCCCAACCTGGTGGAGCGTGACCTAGGAACCCCCTTGGTCATCCTCCCACTCCTTTAAATAGCTAGTTACCCCTTTAGGGTTTCTTGGGTTTTGTTAGATTATAGTTTTAGCCATTACTACTTTTTCTTGTAGTTACGTGTGTCGGCTAGACCACCTAATTACTTGTCTTCGGAACCCCACCTTATCATGAGCTTTAATTCCTATTTGCAATTCAGATTGTTCTTATCTTGTTCTTGCTTGTTTCTTCGATTTGCTTGCAGGAATAAGGTTGATTTGCACCAGCAAGATCAACAACCCACGGAGAGGTGTATTGATCGTTAAGGCGCAACACAACAACGTCTTATACGGTTGTAGTCAAATCGTCAACGTTTCTCCCAAATCGTAGTTATCATCAACTCACCGAAAGATCGGGACAACCAAATCCCTGAGCGTATCGAGTGGAGTTCAGGGTTTATCAAGTGGAATCAGAGCTGCTCAGGGTTTATCAGCAGTGCAATAAATAACAGGGTTGTGTCATGCATTGACCCAGGATGCCCAATAGATGCATTGGTAAATCTCATGTCATGATCACAAATAGCCATCACATATTGAGTAGTTGATTTAGATATGCCGACATATCTAATCTTCTCTTCATCCGAAACTACTTCAAGGATATGAGTACCGTCGGCTGCTCCAATGCAATCTTTAAAATATGGCCACATGCGATTATCTTTCTTTATTTTGTCATGGACAGTAGGAAATTTAGATCTTTTGGACACAGAGTATCACGTCCCAAATCCACCATAGCACACATTACTTCTTCAATTTTTTTTGAAATTGTCTCAGCAGAATGCTTGAAACGGTTTTGTGCCCTATGGTTTGATGAACAATCACCTAGTATGTAGAGAAAAATTGCAAGTTCCTCTTATGTATGCATGTGTACAATAGGTTTCAACTTATATTTGTTGACCAAAAGATCATGTAATGCAATACAGGTGTGACCATTCATATGAAGCATCTTGTAGCATTCACCTGGTGTAGCCAAAGTTTCTTGCACCCATCCTATTCCACTTAGTCGTGATGTCCTAACCTCAGCCTTATCCAAGTAGAGGCAGTAATAATTCTTTGCAATTCTTTGAGTCGACGAAAGATTGATTGCAACAATTTGAAACCATTCTCTGGCATGCAAATCACAATTATATTCTTCATCTGATGAACTATCTTCACTCTCACTTGACAACTACACATTATGACCCAAAATAAATTAGAACATACATATACTGGCATTCATGAATATATAGCTGAAAATTAGTTAGTCCAACAATAATGCATAACATAGGTCTAAAAATAAGATGACATTCCTGGGTACACAACAATAGTCAAAAGGGTTATTTAATCTAACAGTAGTGCATGACAAACAACCCATAAATAGTTCAAAATGGAATACAAGGTGATAGAACCATACATAGTTCAGAATTAGAAACAACCAAAAAAGGTGATACAACCCATAAATAGTACAGATTTGAAAATAACACATACAAGCATATGTTTTGAAAGACATGACAGTTCTCAAATCGAATGACACAACTTAATTAAAGCGATACTTTTCTTGGGCACACCACAATGAACTAATTTCTGGATTTCACATCATACTTTTTGTTAAGCCATGCAAAGCATCCTGCAGGAGTGTGCAATGAATTAACAAACATTTCTCTTTGGTCCTTCTTGATAAATATTTCAATTGCCATGAAATGGTCATTTGTCCCTTCAACAGCACCACATTCCTCCACCAAGGCCATAACATCTTCTATAGAACAACCCAAAGGACACTCTCATTTAGTGAATGATTAAATGGATGATAAAGTTTGTGTAGAGAGTTTGTTACTCTTTGACATCTCCTCTACCATCTTTTGGTATCCACTCTTGGTCTTTTTAGACTTATCCACCTTTGAGCCCTTACCTCTTTTTCGTTTTGCACTTGGTTCATCTTCCTCAGTCTCATCATCGATCTCATTATCATCAGCAATATGAATTGCATCATTGGTGACTGTTGGTATGGAGCCTTGCCCTAAAGACCAATGGTCAGCATCAATATTGTGAATGTCTTCAAACATCTTCTCAAGTAGCTCTTCATTTTGCAAGCCGGCCTTAATAAATTTGGTGCAGCCTGGTATGTTCTGCATAACATGTCATTGTAAAATGATTTAGAACAATTAATTTGGCACATTTGTTTTCAATTTAACACATTATTTTGAAATACTTACTGCTTTCAACTGCTTCCAACGTTCTACAGTTGTCGTAACTGTTTGCTTTGTGTTATCCTATCCTAGATCTGTTTGAGATTTCAACTTCTTCCAACAATTGTATTCAACCCTAAGCTTATTCCATTTATTCTTAATTTGAAGCCTAGTGTACCTCAAACCTGTTCTTGCGACAAATTGCTCAATGACTTCGTCATACAGAACAACTCTAGTGTTGTAGTCATTCCAATTAGAAGAGTCTATGATCATTTTAACACCTTTCGAAGACATATTTTGAGCCATGCATGTCATCCACTCACTCATACCAATACTTTTTCAATACCAACATATATCATAGGATGAAAATTTGAGATGCTTCATTCTGACTAGAGTTTACAATTTGACATTTATATGTACAGAAAAGAACTACTTCCACACAACCATAATGAACCATGCTTGTGCTATTAGTGATATAAAGGGACTTGTATAATACTGACTAGTTTTTCCAGAGCAAATGTGAAACATACAGCCTGTTGGAAGGGAAAGTGTCATGAAAACATTTCTGATCTTATGTACATCTGATGTAAACTATATCTACAGATCAATAATACAAGTATCCAAACTAAGTACTAAATTTTGCTGACCAAATCTTTCTAGAAATCTAAGTTGGCAAGTATAGTGAGAATATGGTTGAAGTATACCAACTAATAATCAAGCAATAATAGACACAGAGATCAGGGTAAATTTTAAACAACATTGAGGTAATCAATCCCCAAAAAATGAACAAGATTTGAGGGAGAAATTCTTGGGTCTAAGGGAGAGAGTCTAGGGTTTGAGGGAAAGAGTTTAGGGTTTGGGGATACCTTGCACAAGATCTGCTATGCCGCCACTGTGCTCCAACTCCGCTGTTGTGCGCCTCCGTCACTGTGGGGAGCCGCTCCCGCCGCCGAGCATTGCTCTACCACCGCCGTGTGCCACTCAGACACCAAGTGGCCCCAACTACTGTGTGTCGCCAAAACCTCCGCCCGGGGCCCTAGCCACCATGCGCAGACTTGAACCATGGCCGTGCGCCACCACTGCCACTGCCGCCTCCTTCCTCTCCCTCATTTCTTCTTCGCAGCCTCGCGGGAGAAGGTGAGGCGATGCGCGAGCGCAACTCGTGGGGGATGTGTGACTTGGCCCAATGCAGTTGGGGAACGAAGGGCTAGGACGGTGGTATTCTGCTTGTAATTTCGTCAAAAACTAATGGGTAGCGCTGTAATCTGGTTGGGAGTGAAGCTATGGAGCTGCCTTTTCCCTGCTCCACCATGCTAGTACAATTTTTCGGAGCGCTCCACCCTGCTCCGCTCCTGTTTTTTATAAATCGGGACCTTTTGGTTGGGCTCCAGCTCCAGATAAGGTGAAGCTGAGAGCTAGAGCTCTATCAAACAGACTCATACAACTTCATTTCAGATCTAACTCCTGAAGTTAAATTTAGGAGTTAAAACTCTACCAAACGAACCCTAAACAAGTTTCCAAACAGAATCCTAGATAGCTGCTTCGCTGCTGGCCTGCCGCTAGCACTATTGCTGCTGGTTGCAAATGTGCCCAAGGTCACCAGCCAATGGGCTGCCAGCTAGAGCTAGCTAGCTACCTCTCCTGCACTCCTATGGGCCAAGGGCCCAAGCATGCAGGCCAATGCTTTGCTGCTTGGTTATTGCCTTTTTTTTATTGTTATGATTCTCCAATTATCATGGGATGTCACGTCAGTAATTAAATAACGGTAAGAGATAGAATAGCAGATCAGATTATTTAATGATCAATTAGCACATGTTAATTATGCTTATCCATGAAGACACCTCTTCCTGTTCATGAAGAGACATTTCTTCATAAGAGACACCTCTTCATGAAGGGACATATCCTATTAGGACATGTTCACACTATCTTCATATTCCTTCCTACTCTATAAATACTTGTAATCATCCATGTACAAACTACACATTTTGAATACAAGATTTGATTTCTCTCGCTCAATATCTCTTGTTCCCGCTTTGTATTCTAACACATATCAGCACTGCTCGCGAAGAAGAAGAGGCACAGAAGGAAATCAATTGCGAAGGTACGATGCCTACCTTCGGTTTAATTTTGGATGTCATTCTCAGCCTCCCTCGCGGGCCCTGCGCTCGCCGTCTCCACCACCTTCTCGGTCGATCGATGAGGCTGTGCCTGGGCTATCGTGCCCAAGCCAGGATATGGGTCAATGGCCGCCACCACCAACCCCGGCGCCGCGTGGTCGCCAACGAGGGATTGATTGTCGCTCCACTGCTCCCTGCGTCGCCTGTCCCTGACTGGCCGGAAGCCATGGCACCCCGTTGCGGTCAAGTCCGAGGCGTACAATATCGTATCGTCTATGGATGGGCTGTGGTGGTGTCGCCCGGTAGCGTCCCTTGCTTGCTCTCACTGGACATGGAGTCACGACGTCCAAGACACACTCTACTTACTCACTATGTTAATTTGCAAAATTCCTTAAATTTTGTATTTTAACATAACAAATCCTCTTAATTATGGATAAAATGATTAATGGAGGATTTAATGCTTGTTAGACTACATATTTTGACTTGGAATTAAAACACATGAAGATGAAGTCCTATACATTGGCCGTAATAAATTCTTCTTCAAAAAGATTTTATTTCTCTATGACCATAATTTAGGCGGCGAGTATCTCGCCCATCACTAAAAGGTCTTCATCTTACGATGATTACCTACATGTGTTATTTTAAGAATACATTTAAAAATATGATATTATTTTAAATTTGGATATGCACAAGGTAGTAGAGCCTTAAACATTGGCTGCGGTATATTCGTTACAATATATTAGCCAAGAGACCATGTTTTGGGCAGCAAGTTCATCTTGCCTACTATTAAGAGATCTACTCCATTGTTTCATGACTTGCAGATTATCCACATTGTGCCTCCTAATTTTGATTTCTAACTCAAATTGTATGGTCTATCACCTATATTTCTCAAAACATGACAAAATATGAGGTTTCACATTTAGCATTGAGATTAAGCTCTCGCTGGACATGGAGTCACCACGTCCAAGACACTCTACTTACTCGCTCTGTTAGTGTACAAAATTCTTTAAATTTTGTATTTTAACAGAGCAAATCCTCTTAATTATGGATAAAATGATTAATGGAGGATTTAATGCTTGTTAGACTACATATTTTAACTTGGATTTAATCATCATTGTAGGGACAAGACAACTAAAGAGTTCAATGAACTCGCCCTTGATGGAAGTAACTAGCCAACTTGGGCTTTGAATATCAAAATCAACTTTACTTCTCGTGGGATTGATAATACTATTAAGGAGCTCAACCCTAGGGATCCACCAATTGAGAAAAGGAAATTAAACACTGCCCTTTTCTTACTTAGGCTTTATATCCATAAAAATCTCAAGCATGAGTATCTGTTCGAGACAAGCCCGCTTGCATTATAGAAAGCTCTTAAAGAGCGTTGTGATTAACAAAAGAAACTCATTTGGCCTGAGGCTAATTATGAGTGAAACCACTTAAGGTTCCAGGATTTCAAAACTTTTGCAGATCACAATCATGCTTTCATACCATTTGCTCCAAGTTAAAGTTTTGAGAAAAAGAACCAACGGAGACAGAAAAGATAGAAACGACACTATCCACTATGTTTTCAGAGGACATGATACTGAATCAACAGTATCACACCACTAATTTCCAGCATTATTCTCAGCTTATTCATACATTGACTCAGGCAAAAAAAACATCTGGAGCTTCTATTAAAGACTGCTCAACAATGCCCTCTGGGCTCTGCCTCACTGTTTGAGGTGCACTACAATGTTAAGAATAATGCTGAAAATAAAAAAGAGTTCAAGGGAAATTCTTCGAATAACCCTAAGAATTCAGTTGGAAAACACAAATGCAACAAAAGGTGCAAATCCAATAATCGCCAGAAAGAAAAAGGAAAGGGTAAGGCATCACCACCTCGTGGCAACAGCAACAAGCATTGCAACAGGTGTGGATCTGACTATCATGTCACAAAAGATTGTTGTATCCCAAAGCACCTTGTTCTCCTATATCAGAAATCCTTAAGGAGCAAAAGTCTTCTGCGGAACCAAGATATGAAACACACTTCAATCTTACAAGTTAAGCAAGACCTGAGGTTTGTTCTCAACAAGCTCCTATTGAACCACAGAACAACCTCGCTCTTCTCTCAGAGGATCCCGCTGCACTTTCTGCAATGGACGACATGTTCACCGAGTACTACTCAATGGACTCACTTGGAGATTTGTTGTAATCTCAGTGTATTTCACCTAGTGATATCCCAAAATATGTCAAACAATAGTTATTGTAATAAGTAGAAAAATACAAACTCTTGTTATCGGGTTTAAGACTTGCTAGTCTTTAGAGTATGTACTACTAAATCTCTTAAACATCATACTATATATTTGATGTTTTAATTAATGTATGTATACCTATATATTGAGTAAAGAATTCTTTACTAAGTAATTATTCTTTCACTATAGATGCCCAAGGATGTCAGTCCGATAGGAGAGGAATTATGTCTTGTGGACTATGGTATCACAAACTCTATCCTTAGAGAGATCAAATACTTTCAAACTCTCAAGAAGAGAGATGGTAAAGTTTTAACCATCGATGGACACGATGTTGTAATAGTTGGGTTTGGACAAGCAACTATTACACTCCCTATGGGTACACAAATCACACTTGAGGATGCCCTATTGTATCCTAATTCAACCCGTATCCTACTAAGTTATAGAGGTATCTGTGAAAATGGGTTCCATATTGAAACCCATATGTATAATCGAGAAGAATTTCATCTTTTAACTATACAAAACGGATATGGCAAACGCATGTGCAAAAAAATTCCACTCCCATCTGGATTGTCCTATACATACATTAAGCCCATTTCACATGTTGCGTATAAAATAATTTTTCAAAACATCGATGCATTGCACACTTGGCATGATTGACTCAGGCACCCCTATATTGGGATGATGAGAAAACTTATGCAACTCTATTGGTCATAATTTGATCACTGAACAATTTCCTAAATCCTCTAATTTTGTATGCATTACATGTGCTATTGAGAAACTGATCTTGAGACCTTCTTATCTCAAAATCAAAGCCTAACCACTTAAATTCCTTGAATGCATCAAGGAGATATTTGTGGCCTTATTGTGCCAACATCTAGACCGTTCAGGTATTTCATGATTTTAATTGACACATCTAGATGGTCTCATGTGTGTCTTCTCTCGACACGAAACCATACTTTTGCTAAAATAATGTCTCAACTAATAAGGTTGAAGGAAAATTACCCTAAACATTGGATTCAATCAATTAATCTGTATGGACAATGCTGCCGAATTTAAATCTCATGCCTTCGATGATTATTGCATGGCATTATAAATTCAGGTTCAGCATTTTGTTTCATATGTCCACACACAAAATGGTTTGGCTGAATCATAGATCAAAAGAATCCAGCTTATTGCTCAACCATTATTGATGAATTGCAAATTGTCTTCATCGTGTTGGGGCCATGCAGTACTGCATGCTACTGACCTTGTCTAACTATGATCAACTGCATATCATGAAACTTCTCCAATGCAGTTAATATGTGAAAATCCTGTAAGTATTTCCCATTTGCATAAGTTTGGTTGTGTTGTATACATACCGATCTTACCACCATAGCATACTACTATGGCCCCACACAGGAAAGTGGGGATCTATGTGGGATTTAAATCTCTGTCTGTCATAAAGTACTTAGAACCCTTAATAGGTGATCTATTTACTGCCTAGTACGCTGACTCTATCTTTGATGAGGAACATTTCTCGGTATTAGGGAGAGACTTCAAGTACCAGAATGAATGCTAGGAAATCGATTGAGATGCCCAAGATATTCTAGCCTCTAATCCACTTACGACAGAAACTGAGCTTCAAGTTCAGAAGATTATACATTTGCAAAGACTTACAAATAACCTGCTAGATGTATTTACCAATTACTAAGGTGTGACTAAATCTTTCAATCCCACTCAGAAAGCGCTAGAAAGAGTGGAAGTACCAAACAAAACCACTCGACATTCACTCGTTAAAAAGAGAGGCAGAAGTACGACCACCAAGCGAGATAGTATTGCTAATAAGCAAAGAAAGATGGTAAATGCAAACAACCCTTTAGTTAGTTCACACCACATTGATACTATATATCAAGCAGATCGTGGTAATCTGCAACCTAACTCGGTGGTGCACAATGCTGAGACTAGGAATTCGGAAGACCCTAGACACGTTGTTTCAGGAGATCACGATGAGTCTATAAGGGTTAATGAAATTGCCATCAACTACTCTGAGACTGGAGAATCTTTTGATAGAAAAGCTACAATTTGTCGACACTTATTTTTCTGAACAAATTGCTAATTGTCTCCAAGTTGATCCAGAACCTAGGTCTATAACAGAGTGCCAAAAATGCTCTGACTGGAACAAATGGAAGGTCGCATTGAAATGGAATTAGCCTTGCTTTATAAAAGATATGTATTCTTGACTGTTATGCTTACTACTCGTGGTATCTTCCCTATGGGATACAAATGGGTTTCCGTCTGAAAATGGAATGAAAACAATTAGGTGGTGAGATATAAAGCAAGGCTAGTAGCACAAGGTTTTACGCAAAGACCTAACATTGATTTTAACAAAACTTATTCTCCAATTATGACTAGTATAACTTTCCGATACATAATATCATTGGCAGTACAAAATCGTCTATCTATGTAGTTAATGGACGTAGTGACAACATATCTATATGGGTCACTTGATTGTGATATTTACATGAAAGTTTCTTACGGAATTAACATCTCAAATCAAAAGGTAAATCGCAACATATATTGTGTTAAGTTGCAAAAGTCATTTTATGGCTTAAAACAATCGGTCAGAATGTGATACAATCGATTAAGTGAATTACTTTCTCTAAAAGGATACGCTAAAAGTGATGATTTCCCGTGCGTCTTCATTAAAAAATCATTCACAGGATTTTGCATTATCTAAGTATATGTCGATGATCTAAACTTCATTGGCAATACACAAGATATTAATGAAGCACGTCATCATTTAAAGACGGAAATTGAGATGAAGGATTTGGGTCAAACAAAATTTTGCTTAGGTCTACAACTTTAGCATTTACCTTGTACAATCCTTGTGCACCAAGCTGCATATACCCAAAAGATATTGGAGAAATTCAATATGGATAAATTATATCCTTCAAAACTCCTATGATGGTTAAATCTCTATACATAGAGAAAGATTCATTTAGACCAAAGGAAGATGGAAAGGATGTTCTAGGACCTAATTTTCCACATCTCAGTGCTATAAGCGCATATATGTATCTTGCAAATAGTACTAGACTTGATATTGCTTTCGCAGTAAATTTACTAGCAAGATATAGCGCTGCTTCTACCAAACGCCATTGGACCGGAGTTAAGGATATCTTCCGATATCTTATTGGCACAAGAGATCTAGGACTTTTCTTTAAAAGGAACCATAATCTGACTTTAATTGGGTATACTGATGCTTGCTATCTATCTGATCCCCATGATGTCATATCACAAACAGGATTTGTATTTTCCAAGATGGAACTGCTATTTCATGGAAGCCTTTTAAACAAACTCTAGTAGCCACATCCACCAACCATTCTGATATAATTACATTATATGAGGCATCACGTGAATGTGTATGGCTTCATAGGATGGTTAACCAAATATTAATATCTTGTGGTACTGATTCATTAGAATCACCTACCATTATCTATGAAGATAATGCCGCTTATGTTGTTAAGATGTAAACTGGTTATATTAAGAGCAACATCACTAAGCATATTGCTCTTAAATTGTTTTATCCTGATGAGTTTCAGCAAAATGGAGAGATAAACATCTTGCAAACAAAGTCATGTGATAATCTTGCTGATTTATTTAGAAAATCTTTATCATACTACACATTCTTTAAATGTGTCGAAAAATTGGTATGAGATGACTTACAAATTCGCAAGATTTAGAGGGAGTATTTCTTTCTGAAAAATAATCTATCTTCATTATATTACACTCTTTTGTTTGTATGAGTTTTATCCTTTAGGTTTTCTCATTCAAAACTTTTAATGAGGTAATAAAACTTTTAATGAGGTAATATCAACATGAGCTATATGTCTTATCATTTTACTTTTTCCCATTAGGGTTTTTGATAAATGATAACTACAGACATCCTACAATTTTTGGGTCATATTATGAGCTTTACTCGTAAAAGTCTAAAAACAGTTAATAATATATCACAGTTCTTCTCCTTATTTTTTCATTAGGTTTTTAAGAAATTTGTCTGATATATCTATACTATGGTTTCTCCTTGAGTTTTTCCACAGGGTTTTAGAGGAGTTTTTCCGATGAGATAATGCAAATGATGATTACAAGAAGTAAATTGATCAAGGGAAAATGTTAAAATTATTTGATGATCAATTAGCATATATTAATTATGTTTATCCATAAAGAGATATCTATTCATAAGAGATATCTGTTCATGTTCATGACAAAAACAACTCTTCATAAGAGGCATCTCTTCATGAGAAAAAACAACTCTTCATAAGAGGCACCTCTTCATGAGAGAACATGTTCTATTAGGACATTTTCACACTATCTTCACATCTTTTTACTTTATAAATACTTATAATTATCCATGTACAAACTATACATGTTGAATACAAGATTTAATTTCTCTTGCTCCGCTTTGTATTCTAACAATAATGATTCATTTGCTGATGGTAATCAACAGTCGCCGGACGGGTGTTGTGCTTGGGAATTTTCATCAAAACTGTTGACGTGGCTTAATTAGGGGGCTATTAATTAGTTTTGTCGTCAATAATATAGGAGAGAGAGAGGTTCAGATTGAGTGTATTCACCTACCACGAATTCACGTTTAAGATTTCACTATCCACGTGTGGGACCGACATGTGGACCAAGGAAGGACCTTTTCAGTTTCATGTTGCTTGCTTCCATGACTGTGAGAAACCAGTACTCTCTTCGAATTCGAATTGATAATAGTTATCATTTTATATAAATTTATTGTTAAACTTTTAAAATTTTAATTATAAATAATATCTAAAATTTTTATTTTAGAAATGTGATAACCATATATATAGATTGGTCTTAAAAAAAACTTCAATAAAATCATATATTTATTGATATTTTAATATATGCTATAATAAAAAATAGTGGTCAAAATTGTTTTTTGAAAATCATGTTTTTTTCTAAACGACAAGTATTACTGCTCCGGAGGTAGGACTACCATTCTTGTTTCTAACCTCCTTAATATTATCAGAGATTTTTTTTTTGGCCGAATTTCGCTGTGACACTTTACGATTTGCACAAGTGGCTGCCCGAATCAGACCAGATTAAGGTTTTTTTTAATTTTTCAGTAAATAACCAACAGAAGGCTAGCTGCTGCTTGTTTTATCAGCTACTAGCTAGCTGCCATGCAATTGCTATGCCGGCAAGCAATCATGCTTGTGGTGGATCAGCATCGGAGATTACAAGTCGCTAGCCCGAACAAAGCTTCCTTTTACATGACAAAACGAATCCGTGATGGAACGAACAAAGACGCATGTTCGTGTGTGTAACAGTCTGGTTCAGGCTCTGCAAAGGTAAAGTGACTAACATGAAACATGTCACTTTCTAACTGCTGGTTTGTTTCGGATTACGGGCCTCTAGGCCACTGGATTTCACCGGACAAAAAAATTTTTAATTTTAAATTTTTGATTTTTGACCAGTTTCCCGCTGAAGATTTTGAAAAAACTAAAATTTAGAATCTGAAACTTTGAATTTAAAGATCATTGGCTTCGGTGTTCAGACAAGTGGCCAATATGCCATGCAGTGGCGTATATATGATTTTATATATTTTTTAAATACCTTAAATATAACAAGGTTAAAAATATAAATTAATCAAATATGCATCATAATATATCAATAAGAGAGCTATTTTTTCTTTTCTCAAAAGTTTCTTTCCACATATGTATATATGCATTGTGTTAGATTTTTTTTTCCGAGACCACCCCTGGATCCGCCTATAATGCCATGGTGGCACCCTCTCCTCCCACCCACCCACTGCTATTTTTTTCCTAGATCCATCCAGGATTACACTTCTGCCTTCCAACAAATTTTTTGAATTTCGGTTGTCGCCGATATTTGGCAACTTTTGCCAAAACCATTTGAATATTTAACCAATTTTGAATGAATTTGAATAAATTTTAACCAATTTCAAAGAAAATTTGAAAAAAAAACCAATAATTTTGGGCGGGATGTATGCTTGCCGGGGAATGTGTGTGTGGGTGCGGAGAGGGCGGGAGGGGGTGAAAGTACTTAATATTTTAAATTTTCATTTTAAAATTGCGGTCCCACTGCCCCTGGTTCAGACCAGTTACTGCTGATTTTTGGAACCTCGGGGACAAGTAATCGTTTTTATATGCGTTGCATTCGTATAGTACTCTACTTGCTTGTTATCCGATCCAACCAGCAGCTCTGCGAGTAGTACAATGTACGTGCCCTTGCCTTTGCTTCCACGGTCAGCTGGTTGCTTGGCGTCTGCAACAAACTGAATTTATCCTCTTCTCTCTATCTGTCCATTGCTGTCTATCCAACCTCAGCCAAACAGAAAGACTTCATGCAGAGAAAGTCTTTGCTGTTCTAGAAATGCTACCTGCATATACATTTGGCATCCTCACATTTCATCTTTACCCTTTCCGATCCAAAAAAAAAAGATCATCTTTAGCCCATTTGGTGCTAGCCTTAAGAGCTCAGGCTTGAAGTTCAGAGTTGAGTTCTCTGCAAGTGAATGCATGGTACCGAAGTGACATGCATTTTCTTCAGCTTTGACCACACTTCACGCATTGCAGGTAGATCACACCAGATTACCCCTTTTACTTTCTTTCTTGGCCACATTACAGCAGGAATGAATTGCAGCAGGAACAGTGTGAGTCAGCACAGCAAGTGCTCACCACAACTTCAGATCATCTGAATGTCTGAAAACCCCAAGTTTCCAGCAGCAGCACTTGGTCCAGATGCCATGCAAAAAACAAGCAATTCCCAACCAACCATGCAAAGGTAGAGCCACAAAAGAGGCATGGAAAGGGCCATGGTGATGGAGGTGATAGAAAAAAGGATTATTCCATCCGTCTCTAAGCCATATCCGGGTATATTTTTTCTTACTTCCATTATTTTAATAAAAAAACGATCTCCGCGTCACATGCTAGGGGAGCAGATATGGAATAACATGTGAAAACAACAACCAAGGAAACAAAAAGAAGGTGCCACGTCAGCCTGCCAGAGGAGAATTTAGTGGGAAGGTACGGATCAGAGACACCTGATCCAAGGCAGGAATAGCTGCAGGGAAAGAAAAAAGAAATGCCAACTATGCACAGAGGATGGTCACTCGAAATTGCGCGCTTAAACTTTCAAAAAGGAACTGCAAAAAAATGTTTGGGGAATTTGAAATTTGCATTGATTTACACTAAGCCTCAAAGTTTATCATGCTTTAACAGTACTAGAGTCGAACGGGCACTTTGTGCGTCGCACCAGCGGCATCAGAAGAGGGGAGTTTGTCATTGTTTATGTTGATACAGCTGGTTAGTTAGATCGGGAATAATGACATATACAACTGAAAGAATTTGCTTTTGGTGGTGAGTTTTCTGGTAAGCAGAGTGAAGAAAAAAAATATTTGACAGAAGAGTACCAATTCTGCAATATACAATTTAATCCTGATAGAAATTAAATCACTTAATTTACAATATAGCATATTGTAAAAATGTGCATAGCATAGCCGCTATATGCTTGAACCAGGCACTTACGTGTGCAATCGTGCAACCCAAACCTGTAGTAGGTAGGCAAATGTTGTCATGAGAGAACAAGTTGAAAAAAAATTGAGAGAAAATGACAATCTAGCACAGCAGATAATATCACAAGCTTAGTATCATGAAACATTTCTTGTCCAAGGACAAACAAACAGGGAATTTTATAAGAGAAGAAAAGACATGTTCATTGAACTAACCTCTTGTAAGACCATGCAAGTGTCAATGCTTCCCACTGAATCTATCACTCACTGAATCTGAATCTATCACTGCTTCCTGACAAATAGCCTCGCTGACTCCATTATTGTCTTAAATGTCCCGACTCATATCGGAATCAGATAACCACACATCCTCCCAGAGCTTAATTTCTCTTGACAAATCGCAATATAATAAGAATGAAAACAGTGATATATGTAGCAAAGACCTTCTCAAAACAAAGACCTAACCAACTGGCTACCAGGACTTGTCCTTCTTGGCATGACCGGGGTTTTGGCGAAGCATCCTGTAAATTAGTATAGATAGTCCAAATTTAGATACCAAAGGCTAGCTGTTGTAGTTTACAAAAACAACAATCAAAGAAGAGATGATTGCAAGTAAGCTCCATATTGTTATTGGAACCATTTGTATAAATATAATGCATAAAGTTCAAAGCAATTCAAACCCAATACATGCATCGTGACTGAACTTGATTAAGCTAAAAAATGTATAGAACAACTTGTGATGGTGTTTCTCTGAAAGGATTACGACATCATCCTATATTCCAAAAGTCATTCTCAAGTAAGGTCTATATTGTAATTTGTACAAATAAAATGAAACATGGAGCTCAAAAGTTTTCAAATTCAAACATCATCTAGGATTTTACAAAAAGAAAACCATAGAACAACCCATGTATTTCTAAAAAATATAAATGTATAAATAGAATAAAATCTTCTCACGCAAACCCATTTATATTGGGAAATGACAACTGGCACTGGAAAATTAATATTGTCGAATTAAGTTTTAGCAATCTGCAACCTTCAACCTGCACTGAGATATTTATCCTAATTTTCAGATCCTCAGAATTAGGAAGAACACATTTGGCTGAGCACGAACATTAATATTTTTCCAGCTACATCTTGATCGAGATCAACACAAAACAGGTCTAAAGCAATAGATTATCACATTTTAAGTCAGCAAAACTCATATTATTTATAGGTTTCGTATGATTAGGTTATTTTGTTTATTTATGTAGCCTAGAACGTTTTAAATGGAAGAGTACCTCCTCTGCATCCTTAATTGCAGCAAGAAGTTCATCACGGACCTTCAAAATAGTAGATCTTGTATAATGAGGGATTATCAGAACATAAGTAATAAAAGTGTCAAGTACATGAGTACTTAACTTAACTACTTAATACTATTACATACTATGATACATGGTCTGAAATATATAAAAAAAACACTGTTATTTTTATCTCAAAATATTTTGTTGTTCTCTGAAGATTTTTTTTGGATACGGGTAAGATATTCTCATCTCAAAATTGCAAAATGCATATGCTAATCATCGCTTCTATGGGTATCAAGCAAAATGCAGTGATAATTTGCCTACCTATATGTATCAAATGCCTAAATGTTGGATAAACCTAATATTGCCATTTGAATTTTGTGTCTTCAAACAACATGAAACATTTGTAGGCTGCAATATACCTCCACTCTGCAAGAGAACCATACGCTTTCAGTTGCTTTATCAAAATTTACAGCACTTAGGCAACATCTATTATCCTTTTGTTCTGATAATTCAGAAACAAATTCTGATAGAATGATACCCAAGCCTGTTGTAGATGCAATGTGATTTTTGAATTTAAATTTATTTGAAACAGTGAGTTGGTTCCTCTTGTTGGCTCAGCCACATGAGACGTGGGCTTCGGCTTCTCAACAACAATAGCATGTGCGGTGAGGACCATGGCAGCCACTGAAGTTGGGTTATCTTCACCATAGCCAAGTAGATACCTGCCTCCATCAAGTTCTTATTCTTGTCATTCATTGCTATTGTAGTCGACTTCCCACTCACCGACTTTGATCTTCTCATACACCATTACCCCTTCCACTTTAGCATTGTGGGCAATCAGTGAAGCAGGAGCAACCAATACCTGCAAAATTAACAATATATTGTCAAGGAAGGCTTGTTCTTCTAGTTAACTGAAGCATAGAGATATATAGTTGTGGTAAGAACTTTAGTACTATATGCAATGCCATTGCATCCAACATTATTCAGTCACTATTCACCTATTTGTTATCATTAACTATATAATGAAGGTCCTAGTTTCATTTGAGCATAGACAAACATAATGCAAAGATTCATCCATGAGATGGTCCTGTTGCAAGTTACATTCCATGTCCTCTTAAGGACCATATAGATTTATGAATCATAGGGACAAGCTGCAGACAAATCCAATTTCACTCCAGAGCAAGGATTCATACAAACTTGATAGATAGCTGCACTGGAATAGAAATTTTTGTCTTCTAAGCACTGAAATACAGTCTTCAAGCAATGTCTATGTTTTGGCATGAAAGAGAAATTGCAAATTGTACTAAAGGCAGCAACAACACACTGCTGCTTTGCAGTCAGCACCTTGTCATAAAACATAAACATGCTTCTTCATCAAATCTTGCAGACTGTTTTCTTCGTAACTGTAGTCTCACCTGTGTTTATGTGGTCATCCGTAAAGCAGAGATAACATAGTTCAGAAAAATGTAAGTATTGCAATATCAACTAACTAACCTTCAAGTAGGTAGCAAATACACAATCATCTTATGTAAAATAAAGCAGTAGCTAATTATTCCTGAGCAAGCAGAAACAGAATATGTGCATATCTTCACATGTTAATCGGGGACATGTTATATGTTTGCAAAGTCGGTTTTCTTAGTAGTCTAGCAGAAAAGTAAGGTGCATACACTGAGTAAAAATGCTTCCTGAATTGTGAGAAAAATTTCAGGACCAAATCAATGTAAAGGTAACATACAACACAAGTTGGTTATGGTATGATCTAATTATACTGCAAACAATAAGGAGATAACAACTCCAAACATTCTGTTGGCCTAGACTACATACAATAGCTAACTTTAAGTTCTTCTCAACTGAACCATTTGGGTAAAACGACTGAACATTTAACAACTTCTATGAGACCTTATTTTACTGGACGTATGGCCATGGAAAACTAAAATTAAGTCAAATCAGTGTGCATTTTTTAGTACCTAACCAATAATGCATATAATACCTAAAGACTATATCTGTCAAGCATTTCTTCAAGTAATGAGTATATCTGCATATGACGTACGCAAGCATATATAGTAGATGAGTGTCTGGTTAATTTACCTTGTATTTCGAAGAGGCAGCTAATTCTAAACCATGATCGAGATCAAGCATCTTGCTTGTAAGGTTGTAACGAAAATGAAAACTAGTGAAGTATTTAAATAAAAGGAAAAGAACATTGGGTATCTTTATTTTAGAAGTAAATTGAGTTGCTCATAGAGTTACTGGACTATATATGTACCAAAATATAGCTGCAAACATGAGGCAAGGGTGTACAATATGCATCTAAGCGTAGGGATGATGGTATAAGAAAAATACCTTGTAAGAAATACAATACAACAGCACACAAGTGAATTTGACAAACTTTGATGGAGATAGGAGACCACTCTTCATCCAGTTTACCTTGCAAGTTGTCCATACATTTCCAGAGTATGGAACAATGGCCATGTAAATTATTAATTATAGAGTAAAAGGGAGGCTAAAAAAATCCATCGGACAACAAATTTTAAAAGCTAAATAGAAGGAATCATACCTGTACAATGAAAGAGGATCACAATTAATATCACAGAACAGCATGTGTCCTGTGAACCTGCATAAAGAGCAAAGTAAATTTAATCTGAACAGTGCAACAACTACTGTTGAAGGGAATATTCATGGAGTCAACAATCCAAGCAATACAGAGATGCAAGAATTAGAGAACCTAGAATGCAAGAAGGCATCACTTCAGCTCTATAAAGGAGGAAGATGCACATATCTTTTTAATCAATGTTGTTGCCCAGTTGCCCTATTAACCTAAAAAAACTGAAATAGGAAATTCACACCCATGGTACCATTTGTTTGACCCACCAAACACATGGACCTGCATACCATACATAACAATGGTGAGGACAATAAAAATGTCGGTATACTGAACAGGTTAGACATCAAATTGTGGTTTGATTTTAGGAAAAAAATGCACTATCATAGAATCCTAACATATATATAGTATTAGCTAGTACCTACAACAGCCTTGCTCTTTGGGGTTAGATAAGTTGCCCCCTTTGTGTGAAATCAGTACACTCATGATATGACATTTCATTAACCATTCAATATTCAATAGTGAGATTTGTAGGTGGTTTTTTTTAAATGTAACTTCCAGATTTACAGTAATTTCCAGATTTACAGTAGATTTACAGTAATTTCCAGATTTACAGGAGATTTACAGTAATTTCCAGATTTCTCAATGTAACTTTACAAATCGAAAGATCTTCCACTATGTAGAAATTAGAAGAAATATCTTAGCATATAATGTAAGAAATAAGCAAAGATAATCTTATACATGGACCGAAATACCTGATAATAAATTGTAGCTTGTTTTACTAACTTGATGCGGCCACACATCAAGAAACCGAATAGTAATAAATTGCAAACTCTTAGAAATCACCACATGGGGAGCTCACCGGCATTGAGATGGCCTTGGCTATCCAACGCACTGGTGGTAGAATTTGGTTGAAGAAAGAAGGGCATGTTCATATTGTAAAAAAATGAGTACAAAGGTTAGTATTATTTGACAATATTTATTTATATACAAGTAGTCTAGGGTTGGTTTCAATTCTTTACACTAGGCCCAACAGACTTGGGGAAGAGCAGCAAACATCAAGGCTTTGGCCTCCTGCATGTCTTCTCCCATCACCCCCGAGTTGCTACTGCCGCTATCACCAAGCTCAACATACCCGGCAGCCCTGGATCTGCCAGATCGAACTTGTCAATCTGCTTTGGACCTGGATCAGAGAGAGAGGGAAAGTGTGAAGAAAGAAAGGATGGGTGAGTAGGGCCTTTCCCTGTGGAGCTCACCATTGTGGAAGAACGGCCGGCATCGACACTATTGATGAGCCTCTCTGCTAGCACTCGCCCTTCACTCCGGGTGATCGGATTCACCGGCAAGGACGTCATGGCTACCGGATCCAGAACCCACGGCCTCTCCTTCGAGGGCGTCAGCGGCGGCGTGGCAAGGAGAGGGGCCGGCAATGAGGACGCTGTGAGGACAACACGCATACACTCGAGGTGACTGGATTCGTCGGCAAGGAGGACACCCACGGCCTCCACTTCGAGGGCAGCGGCGACGGTGTAGGAAGGAGAGGGGCTGGAATTAAAGGTGCTACGAGGACAACACGCATCCACACCCGTTCAAGCGGCCGATGGCAGCAGCTTAGAGAGGAGACCAAACAGCAGCGACGACGCTACGAGGAGAGTGGGCAGCGACCATGGCGCTCCTAGATCCACCACTGATGTGAACCCGCGAGGGTTTGGTTTCTGATCTTTCGATGAAAGGATTAGATAAATCGATTGAGATAGAGACGACATTCATGGCCCGACTACAACCGTCCAACGATGTTGCGCCTTAGCAACCGATACAACACCTCCAATGGTTGTCACAAACTTGTGGTGCACGACAACCCAGCCACGAGGGCACTTGTCATGCAGGCAATCGAAGAACAAGCAAGAACAAGTAAAACAAGCACTGAATTGCCGGATGAATATATAAGTTTTACTCCGAAATCATGATATAGTGGGGTTCCGAAGTTGGGAAGAATCGGATGTAACTTTTTCTGTTGATGTCCATGGATATATTATATGCCTGATTCCGAGTCCGTATGAAAAAGTTGTGACTGTTTTATGGAAGGTCATTTGAATCAGGGTTCTTTTTCTATTCTAGTGGCGGCAGATACAAAGGCAATCAGATTCAAAAGAAAAAAACAGATCTAACACAAACGGAAAGGGATTTGGTGGATGACTACGATGGTGGTGATGGCGGTAAAGATGATGCTGATGATAATGGCGATGTGCGTGGCAAAATCTCAAAACTTTAAACGACGAAACGCTAAGACCTGCAACTTGATACAACCGGTGCAATCGAAGACTCAACAAACCCTAACTAAGAAGTACTAGTAAAAAGGCTCAAGGGTTTATAAGATTATGGCGAACTAATCTACTATTTTTTCTGTTGGCTTTTTCTGGACTACAGGAAAATAAAACAACTACTCTCTGATACCACTTGATGTGAACCTGCGAGGGTTTGGTTCTTGATCTTTCGATGAGAGGATTGGATAACTCGATTGAGATGGAGTGACGTTCATGGCCCAACTACAACCGTCCAAGGACACTGTGCCTTAGCAACCGATACACCACCTTCAATGGTTGTCATGAACTTGCGATGCGTGACAACCCGGCCACGAGGGCACTTGTCCTACAGGCAATTGAAGAACATGCAAGAACAATTAGAACAAGCACTGAATTGTCAGATGAATATATAAGTTTTACTCTGAAATCACGATATATTGGGGTTCCAAAGACTAACAGATGGGCAGTTTAGCCAACACGCGCGCTACAAGCAAGTAGCAAGTCGCTAACTCTAATCAACAAAACCCGATTGTTTTTGGCGGCAGCTAAGACTATAAATAGAGGGGAAGAATGACCAGAAAGGTGTTGGGGTCATTCTCTAACCCTAGGACCCCGTTCCTAATGGATCCAACTTGATACATGGCCCATTAGGCCCAAATAAGATGACGCAGCATTATGGACAGAAAAATATCTCGGTAGTAAAATGACGATTGTGGCTGCTCAGAATAGATATGGACATGAGGCCAGATCCATTTGAAAGTAGACTTGATAAGTTTTCCATGAAGTACTTGCATGCCCAAAACAGAGTCCAGATGAAGTAGTGGTGGTCGTCACAAATTGGTCCTGTCCTGCCGTTCGAATCCAACCCTCATGAATCATCTCCACTTTTGATCATCTCCATCATGCCATGAAGTTGTACTTGTGTAGACGTGGATTTATCGATGGTGTTGATGTCCTCATCAACCATGCTCCCACCCAAATCATGCAAGGGAGAGGGAGAGAGATGAGGAGGGGCAAAGCAATCCTGGCTCTGTTTTTTTCATTTTTTTTAAGATAAGACATGGCTGGTGTTTGGAGGTAGAGAAATAAAATTGTGTGCAAAGGCCCCTTAGTTTCCATGTTTCAAAGTGTGGTCATTATTTCTCATTTTTGTCAACTTCATATTAGATTTCCCAGGATACGGAGGGTCTAAACGTAAGATTATAAAACTAGAAAAGTTACAATGAGGACGTATAACAAATTATCTATAAAAGTGAGGGCTTTTCTGTAAAATTTCTAGAGGAGAGCTCGCGAATTCCCACCGTTTTCCAGCGCCGGCTGACGTGTCGCAACGCGAGAGCCTCCACGCCAATGCAGAATGTTGTGAGAGGTTCATTTCCAAGCAGGTTTGAAGACTTTAGATTTTGTCACGGATAATTCAAATCTACTGATGGATGTACAGTTTTCCTTGTCATGGGATAATTGCTCGATTTGCATGATAAGTCTGTCACGTGCTTCTCACCCAACAACTATAAACATATATAAAATATAGATACATCACACATGTGTGCAAGAAATTATCCAAAAAAAAAGTGTATTTTGTGGTTGGAGAAAAGAGCAAACAAGTAGTCTAGCTAGCTTGTTGACTCATCCTCCAACAACCAATTAATCGATTCTGACGAGTGACGACACAGTTCTTCAAGACAGACCATAATAGTACAAGCACAATCACAAAAGCAACTTCATAACAGTAAAAAAAAACACATCAAATTCCACTGATTCACTCTCTTTACACGCAGCCGACACAATTACTCAAAAAATATGATGAACCAAACAGATAAGTAAGAACAAAGAAGAAAAAACAATCAAATTCCACTGATCCATTCTATTTACACGCAACCGACACAATTACTCAAAGACATGATGAACCAAACATGATTAGTAGTAGTAGCAAATTAATCCATTGCGTGTACACGTGTATCGGGTGTACAAATCCAGTGTGTAAACCGGGTGCATCCAATGAATTTGGATCCATTTCCACCTTTCTTGCCTTTCTTCCCCGCAACAACAAGATTCCTAGCTCAGCAATGCTCCTTCCCTCTATATATATGTACGTGTTTCAGCACTCCTCTCTTCACAACTCAGAGCATTTCTTGTCTTGTGTTTCTTGTCCAGTTGTCTCTCGCATACAGCGCCAAGGTTCTCCCTCACCTACCCACCCAGATCAAATCTTTGGGCCCAATTCGCATGAATTTGCACGTGTTTTGTGGTGTTCATCTTGTTCTTGAGTTCTTGATAATTTAGTTACAGATTTTATTGTCTGTTGTGGAGCAGGAAGAGGAGGAGGAGAGATGGCAGACTGCAACGGCAAGTCCTCAGCCTCTTCCATCGAAAGAGAGGTACTTTTGCAGCTTTGTTGTTGTTGTTTCTCTAAATTGTAGAAGTCACACTCAAGAATGCTGCTAATTGTAATTTTTTTTTGTTTTCCTCTGTTCAATTTCGGCCGTTCAGAGATCGATTAACTATGACTTCAGCCCTTGTTTCCTGCTTAGGTTTTGATGTTGTCCTACCTGCGCCTTCTGAACTGCAGTTCCTTTGAGTTTTTTAATATGTTTGCCCTAAATCAATTTATATTTCAAATTTGAATTCAAATATGAGAACAGGGCATTTTTTGGCAACTGTTTATTCTAGGAGCTGCAGTTCATTTCTTTCCTCTTTATTGATGCTTGAGTGATTTAGCGGAAATGAGTGCTTCTTTTTTTAGATAAAGAAAGCTTTTATTGATCTTAACTGATTATATCAGGTTGATAGAACCATACTAAATGAGTGCTTCTTTGTATAAGGCAAATGTGATTTATGGGTTATGTCAAATTTTATTTTATTTTTTGTATTTGTTGTTGCTCTGCTCTGTTTTGATAGAAGATGATGCAATGCAGATCTTTACAAGCTGAATGTCTGAATATCCCAGGGACCATAATGTTCCTTAGATCCATGCTTGATGGATTGTCATGCTTGATTAATTGGGACATCTGATTTTTTTTCCGGAAACTGGGACATCTGATTATTCCTGCCACCACAATTTTCTGTTTTTAACGATTTAAAGCGAGAAAATGGAGTCAACTTGCCATCTTATGCCTCGCAAATCACAACGGAACTTCCAATTTCATGCTCCATATTATTCAAAACCGCATAAAAATACATCGGTAAATCGATAAGACATCGCCTAATGCAGTTCTTCCACTTGTCCCCAACAGCTACCCAACAAAAATTGTCAGTCCCTGTGACACTAGGAGAGTGCCTTTGCTGACTATACATACTAACCACAACCATATATACAACCGTTGAACTTTCCACGGTTTGTAAAGAATGTAACAACCAAAAAGAAAATGAAATGAAGAGAATCTATCGTGCTATAATTCTTCTGGGGTTCTGAAGAAAAAAGGCCAAGATTACCCACATATATATGTACCATGTTCATGATAGAATAGAATAGTGCAAACCTTTTTACTCACCCGTTTTCATTTGTGAGAAATAGTTTTTTGGAATCTCTCACCATCTTGCATGCATGCATTATGCACAAATAGTGGACTGAAACCCCCTCAATCATTTGAGTAGATTTTTGGCCGAAAACAGGTTCTGGAATTCTGTCCTTGTCAAGGATAGCTTTGTTAAGGGATCAACATCAGTGTTCCATGGTTCACATGCTTGTA
The DNA here is from genome assembly GCA_008326285.1 of Oryza officinalis. Classification (NCBI taxonomy): domain Eukaryota; kingdom Viridiplantae; phylum Streptophyta; class Magnoliopsida; order Poales; family Poaceae; genus Oryza; species Oryza officinalis. The sequence goes on along the minus strand of BDMV01000012.1, from coordinate 25,518,068 downwards.
GGGCTCTCCCAAAAAGCGCATTGTTTTTGCATCATGCAATTATTAATGATGTATGTTTGCATGAGCTTTTAGGGAAAAAGGTGTAGGTTTTTAGGTGTAGATTTCATGAGTATGATTATGTTAGTAACATTAGTTTTGATGCATTATCTTCTTGTGATGATGATTAATCGGCTTTGTACAAAGTTAGAGGATATATGCCAGATTTGGGCATACTCTGATGTTTGCAGCTAGTATATAGACAACAGTAATATTAGAAACTCTTAATTCTATATACTTATAGCTCTATGGGTTGCAGACCTATGCTGAAAACAAGTATGGAGGGATTACACCCAAGAAGCCTCTGATTTCAAAGGTATGGGTCCTAAATTATCTTGACGAGTTCAGTAAAAAGAAAACTATCTTGACTGCTAGTTACTACCATGGTTCACCTTCACCATGATCAATTCATCACAACCATGTATATTGGCATGAGCTGAATGCCACATTAATACCATTTTCTGAGATAATGGTTGGAACTATGGTTGAGCACTCAAGACATGAAAATTCCTTTTAGAGAACACTTTGTCCATGATTTGTCTGTCCCTCAATTGGATTATTTTCTTTATGCTTCAGGACCCGGAGCGCGCCTACTTCGATTCCGCAGACTGGGTCCTAGGCAAGGTACACAATCATGTACAAAAGCAGAATTTTGTTTTTACCTGAAGATTGCTTGCTTTTCTGATGATGCTTTGCTTCAGCAAGCTGCGAACGGCAGCGCAAGGGCAGCAATTGAGTCCTTGAAGCCAAAGCTAAAGGTGAGTAGTACACAAGAGGCCAAGTAGTGATTCTGATCCCGTTGAATTGACTGCCCTGCACTGCAAGTATTTGTGTCAATCATTTCTAGTGTTTGAATTGTGGTGTAAGCAATTTTTTATATGCATGTTGTTCTCTTTGCTTGCAGAGAACGCCTCATCACCAGCTCCCCCCTCGCAAGCCCACCTGTGCATCCAGCTGATCACTGATCAGTGCAGGAAAGTTAGTAATCTGAACAATCTGATTAATTTCACAGCTCTGAAACTGCAGCTTCTGAACTCTACTATTACTTGGTTATCTGAATAGCCATTCACATCCGAATCATGCAGGTGAAGCTGGAGTGCTCGCTGGCTAGCCAGTCACAGGGGATGGAAGATGGGAGTAGCAATTTAAAATTAGGTGGTTGATTACATATGTTAGGAAACAAAAGCAAGGATTGAACTCTGCAAATTGGATTCTTGATTCTTGGAGGAGCCTAAGCTTTGTCAGTATAAGCTAGACATATATTATATATATACCATTGCCATGATTAAGTTAGATGTTGTTTGGTTGCAAGTGTTTTCTTCCAGCAATTCCATGTATCCTCCAATCCGTATGTGAATATTCAACACATACTTTCTCAAGAAATTGGAAAAAAAAAAGCCCAATTCAGATGTGTCTATGTCTATCAAAATCCAAGTCACTATCTAAAAACAAAAAACAAAATCCAAGCAAATTGAGCACAAAAATTTATCACCTACATTGGTCTGTGTATTATTCATGACTGGGCCTTGGAGACAGAAGAAACATCTTGTTGTTACAGAACAGGTTGGGCCATGGCCTGCAGACCTCAAAGCCGGCCTGTTCTACTTCTAGCACGTTTTTACTTCCCTTGGATTGTACTGGGATAGTAATTCTGCTACTGCCTCGTAAATTTCTCTCTACATAATCCACATATATAGTCAACCTTCCATTGTTTTTATTGGAGGGTAGAAGCCTAGAACATGAGTGATATACTAGTGATATATACTACATTTTTTTTAAGGTAATGGAAGTTTTATTGATCTCAGTCAAAAGTTCTGAGGATACTCTCGACCTCTGCACCACGACAGTGCACACAGCCAATAAACTCCAACACACGTAAAAGAAGAAGAAAAAAACAGCTTGCAAGATCAAAGCCCTATAACCTGAAAACTAGGTCACCACCCATAAGCCAGCGTAAAAAACTTCTTGACCACTTGCTCCAAATATAGACAAGCCGAATTGACAAACCCCTATAAATTGGGCTTCTGAAAAATAACCCATGATCAGAGCTAATGTGTAAAAAAGAAAATAACCTGTACAGGAGAAGAAATAGTTTTTCTGTCAAAAACCACATCATTCCTTGAGAGACAAAGTGTTCAGCGAGTTGTTGCTGCCCCTAGTAAAACAAAAGGTCTAAACTCTTTGGTACATCGCAAAACCCATTGCCCAAACATATGTAACACATTCCTGAGCGAACCAATGTTCGAAGCAATCTGGATTAGAGACCAAACCGACTGGGCTAGCCGACATTCAAAAAATAAATGTTTTATTGTTTCTTCCTTATGGCAAAAACAACAACAGGTTTTACTTTTTTTCCATTTCCATTTAGCCAGGTTATCTTCTATTAACATCACTTCTCGACATAAAAAAGATCTTTACTTTAAAAGGTATTTTTAACTTTCAGATAGTGATATATACTACTGGATGATATATATATAGGCGTGAGAGGTATCAGGAATTCGATAACCTTCTCATGGTTAATAAAAATTCAGAGTTATCGAGTAGAATCCTGGTGGTAACTTTCCTTTCCTAAGGAATTAGAGCAAGTGGAGTTAAGAGCATCATAGTAGATTGCGAGGGGGAAAAGGACAGCACATTAATGTTGCTGTGATGGTTCAGTTTAATTGGTTCTATTACTGGAACTACCAATTTGTTTATGTGAGAAAAAAAAGCTGAGAGAACCGCACTACTAAAAAAACCATATTGGCAAGCTGCCAGAACCCATTTTCACAAGCGGGTAAACCAGCTACCTATGCCCAGGTGTCCATAAAAATAGAAACTTTTTTAGTTGGCTACTACAACTGCGTGCAAAAAGGGATTTTCGCCGACGGACGTGTTATGCTGCCCGTATGCAAAAAAGAAGTTAAGCAAAAAAAAAATCAAAAACCAAACCCTAGCTCCCTTCCCAACAAACCCTAGCCGTCGCCACCAGAAATCCATTGCCGTAGAAACCCTAGGTCCTCACCGACGGATCCGCTCTAGCCTGCCGCAGCCCTCTCTTGCTCAAGTCAGCTGCTGCCCTCTCCCGCTCGAGCCCGCCACTCTTCGCTTCCGCCTGCTCCCGCTCGCCACCAGCTGCCGACCCGCTCACTCGGAGAGTTGTGAGAGGCCGCACGAGGGAGAGGGGGGCGAGGAAGAGAGGAGGTGAGAGATGAGAGAGACAGAGAAAGGAGTTGAGAGAGATAAGGATGAGGGGGAGAGGAGGTGTGAGAGACAAGGTGAGGACTTAGAAAATTTTTAATATGCTGAGAGAAATGTGAGGAAGCTGATTAGATTTGACTGTGAAAATAAACCTATTTGTTAGATGAACGTCTTAATAGACCTGTTTGTGAAAATAAATTTTCGCATACGAATAGGATGTTTTTAGCCATAAAGAACATGTATCTGTAAAAACCCTTTTTTATAGTGCCGTTCATTAATGTTGATGTGATGGTTCAGCTAGGATAGGTTGGTTACACATATCCAACAGAACGTTTCTATATATTCACTCATGATATCCGCATGTTAAAAAGTTGGTGAGAATCACTCAATCACACACACACATATGCACATATGCATGCATATGTGTGTGTAATGTTTATGAATTTTATTTGACTACTAAAGTTCATCTTGGCCAGTCCAAGTAATGGATATTTCTCTTCCCATGAAGAAAAGTCGTTAAAATGGACTCACAACTGAATCGTGTGAAATGTAGCATAAAATGAGAAGCATAAGAAATAAGGCTACGTTCGGCAATAGCGATACATACACATTTTTTGAACTATTAAAATGCTTTCTGAACTACTATATTTGTTATAAAAATTTTAAAAAAAAGTTGCTTTAAACAGTCATATTAATTTATTTTATAAATTTAAAATAATTAAATAATATATTAATAGTTTATTTCGTTTTGAGTATCTCTTTACTATTCTAATTGCGTCTATCAAATACACCCTAAACTAGTATGCGGCTGTATAGCGATGATCTAGGGGGTTCGCTGATGCTTCTAGAAAGTGGATGGTGGCCTGAGATGAATTCCTTTGGACATGTACATCAGAAGCGTTTATGTCTATCCCGAGCAAATTAAGCCCAAGAGTAATTTGTCTAGGTAGGTGGATCCTGTCTGTTACAAGTCTGGTTGGGCCATGGTCTTCAGATCTTAAAGCGGGGCTATGCCGGTCTTCTGGGAATTTTTTTTATTTTTAGATTTTTTTTTAATATTTACAGAAATATTATAGCGCCGAAAAAAATTACAAAAATAGCCCCTGCCGCCCTTACGCGGCAAAGCCGACGTGGCACACGCGCGCAGGACGGCGCGGGACGGCCGTCAAGGAGGAGCTGGGCGTTTTGCACTCTGCCCCCTTGCCGCCCTGGCAGGCTATTTTGCAGGCGGCCCCTTGCCGCCCTCTGCAAGGGCAGCAGGCCTGCCCGCCTATAAAGCCCGGCTGGCTGCTTTCAGGAGGCTATTCTCTCCACCTCTCCACATTAAAAAAAAAAGAAGGGGAGGAGAAGAAAAGAAAAGGCGAAGCCCTGCCGGTTTCAAACTTCGATTTCAGGTAATATTCGTAGATTATATACGTGACTAAATATATGATGTTAACTAGGATTTCACTTGTATTTTTGAAGAACTTTGGTTGAATAAATGCATGGTATGAAATAGGGTTTTACCTGTGGTACTGTATAAATATATATTGCTAGATGTAGGTAACTTAGTAGATCTGTAGTATTTGTAGTTATTAGGTTTGTAGTTTGAAATATTGTTGAGTAACATTGCAATAGAATATATAAAAATTTAGGTACGTTGCAAAATATATTACACTGTAGTCGTTTATTACGTAAAATAATGACCTAGTAATTTACTTTACAGATATGTCCAGTAAACTTATATTTCAACTATACCATGGTCAAGGAAACGCCCGTTATGGGCCAACTAGGGTAGATCTGTCAGAATTTATTGTAACAGCAAGGGGAATTGATAGACCAGCTGAGAGGAGTATACCTTCTATAAAAAAATGGTTGATGCGGGGTTTGGGAGTTGATCCACAGACTAGTGACATTACAATCTATGTTGTAGTAAGTCAGGCAACAGAGGGTTTTTATTGGGAACTAATGCCAGTTCAAAACTCTGGGATGTGGAGATGGTATGTGGAGAATGCATTGCAACGTGGGTGGCCTCTAGCTATGGTTCCGTATGTTCATCTGAAGGATTCAAGTGTACAGATGAACATGGATGATGGCGAGGGGCCAAGTGCTGAAGTGGATCAGGTCAATGCACCAGAGGAAGATGGAGTAGCTCCAGTAGTAGCTCCAGTAGTAGTTCCAGTAGGCATGCAACCCGGTGGAGTGGCAGACGAAGGGGAGACTGTCGGTGCCATTGTCGACGAAATGGAAAAAGAGGATCGTGACAACGAGCGTGTAGAGGAAGATGATTCGTCAGATGATGATGAGAATAATATTAATCCGGCCGAATGGGCTAGTGATGATTTTTCTGGTTTGGTCATCTCTAAAGGGGAAAATGTGAGATGGCAGTACAAGGAAAACGAGATTATCGAGGGAGCGAGGTATGGTAATGGAGAAGACATGAAGGAGGCGGTGAAGCATTATGCAGTGTCACTTCATAGAGAGTTTTGGGTTACCAAGTCTAACCGGACACAATATGAAGTTAGGTGTGTTAATGAAAAAGATGGGTGTCCGTGGAGAGTGCACGCCTATAAGGGGAAATGGAAGGATTACTGGACAGTGTCGGTCGTTACGAAACATACTTGTTATCTACCTGGTGTTCAGAAATACCATAGGAATATTACATGTGCATTTGTTGCATCTGAGATGTATGCGCACGTCGTGGACAATCTGGCATATGAACCGAAGTCAATAATCCGACATATCGAGCAGACATTCAAGTATACTATTAGCTATGCCAAGGCGTGGAGGGCCAAACAGAAAATAATAGAGATGAGATTTGGAACTTATGAAGCCTCATATGACAATTTGCCACGTCTGCTATCTGTTATCCAACAGAGAAACCCTGGGACCTCTTGTGCACTGAAGACATTCCCCTCAATTGAACATCCTGACAAGACTGTGCTGCAAAGAGCGTTCTTAGCTCTACATGCATGCAAGATGGCATTCGTGCACTGTCGTCCAGTTCTTTGTATTGATGGGACATTCTTGACCGGGAAGTATCAGGGCCAGATACTAACAGCAATTGGGGTAGATGGAAACAATCAGGTATTGCCCTTGGCATTTGCTTTTGTCGAGAGCGAGAACACCGACAGTTGGTTCTGGTTTCTCCATCTGGTTAAGAAAGAAGTTGTTGGTATGAGGCCCAATGTGTGCCTAATACATGACAGGCACGCCGGTATGCTTCGAGCGAAAGAAGAGTTAAAGTTTGGGAGTATGGAAAGAGGATACCCTGGCGAGTGGAAAGATGTACAGAGTAGGTGGTGCATGCGTCATATGGGAGCTAATTTCTTCAAGCAATTCAAGAACAAGGAGCTGATGAACATGTTCAAGAGGCTATGCAATCAGAACCAGGAGAAAAAATTCAATGAGCTTTGGAAGAGGTTAGATGAGTTGACAGGCAAATGCAGTGATCAGCGTACAACAAGACCAGCGCCAGCTGTTCCTGACCCTCCTCAAGCACTCGGAGCTCTCCCAACAGATAGTGTAACATTGGTTAGAAGAACTGGGGAGCAAATTCAAAAATTTTCTCAGTGGATTGAGAATGAGCCAAAAGAGAAATGGGCAAAGACTTATGACACAGGTGGTGCTAGATATGGTATAATGACAACAAATTTGGCAGAAGTTTACAACTGGGTGATGCGCGGTGTTCGTGGACTCCCACTAGTTGGTATAGTGGAGTTCATTTTACATGGGACATGTAGGTATTTCAGGGAACGGTTCCAAGCAGTTCCTCCCTCTATGCCGAACAACAACATTTTATTTGGAACTTTCATGGAGAAAAAACTAGCGGAGTGGCGTACAAAGGCCATGAAACATCGAGCTCTAGTGCAAGGTACCCAACAGCATAGGTTTGAGGTACTCTGCTAAGATAAGGCAGGTAGGGGTATCTACCGCAAGAGAGTAAAGCAGGAGTGCGTTCTCAAAGCCGACGGCACATGTCATTGCTCCTGTAGAAAGCCGACGCTGCTCCACAGGCCATGCACCCATGTCATTGCCGCGGCATCTGAGTGTGGCATCCAAGATGGAGTATATGTGTCACAATACTTCTCTAAGCAAGCAATATATCACACATGGAGTGGCCAGATTTTTGGGTTCGGTGTAGCTGGGGAGTTCACAAAGATTAACGATCCGATAATCTATATTCCTGACCCAACGAAACTTCGAGACAAGGCGGGACGGAGGAAGACTCGGCGCATCCGCAATGATATGGACGAGTCTGAGGCAGGCAGGGTGAAGCGGTGCAGCAAATGCGACGAACGTGGCCACACCTACAAGTATTGTCCTAAAGACAAGGAAAAACCAAGTGCGGCGGAGGCAGGACTATCAGGATCAGCAGCAGATGGAGCTCGCCCTACGGGTGAAGGCACTACTTCAAGGCGACCCCGTCCTAGACGTTCTCGTGGAACGTCCGGTTACGTGGTGTAGTTCGTGTGTTGTATGTTGGCAAAAGGCTTTGCTTGTAATTTCGTTCGAACTTATCGATGTGTTCGTATTGTGTTGTGTTGCGAACCACTTGTTAGACTTCCGCATGTAATGTCTTTATGTAATGTCGGCTTGTCATTTTATTTTATGTTTTTTCATTCTCGTTATGTGCCTTTGTCTTACGAAAGTTATGTTATAAATAACCTACACTCTTGCATGTCTCTGTAAGTATTCTTCCGTTTCAGATAACTTGTTTTTACAATTATATTATTACCTTCTTACTTGTCCTAACATGTAACACATTATTTGCAGAGATGGCACATCAGCACACACCTGAGTTGTTGGATCCGGCGATAGATCAGCGCCACCGGTCTTACCTTATTGCAGTGGAGGGGGCTCAGCTTGGGACGTTCCGGCCACGGTCGTCGCGCGAGCGACTTTTGGTTCACGACTCCTTCGTCGGGAGGTATGGCTTTGCTGTGTTCATCCTGCAATGTGTTATTTTTTTACGTCTGGTATTATTTTGCTTTCGCAGGTTGCGTGAGGCCGGCCTCTTACCGTTGGCTCGGCTAGTTGAGGCTGCCACCGGCGACGCTGACTCGACGAGACGTTGGGATCCGGACAGGTCCCTCCTAGCAGCGTTGGTCGACCGGTGTAGGCCGGAGATGCACACTTTTCACCTACCGTGCGGTGAGGTAGCCCCTACCCTGCAGGACATCTCGTACTTTGGGTCAGAGGTTCTTTGTTTGCCCAAATATTACAGACGATGATTTCATGGTGAAAAAATTTTCATTATCATGAATCCTTATTTTATCACAACATTCAGTAACTTTGTTCGCTTCACGTCTATTGGTTTCTCCCAGGAACCGCCAAAAAGATGTCAATACAAACAACGGATAGACACTAAAAAGATTCTAAGGGATCCAACTTCCCGTGTAGTGCAGCTTGAATTGTCAGAGCAATACAGGTTTACTAAAGCGCAGTTTGAGAGGGAAGAGGGATCCTCATGTAGGGGTTAACTATTATCGGATAACTTACCTTAGTCAAATATATAATGTCATGTTTCGTTGTCCCATTACTATATCGTCGTCGTGTTCAACTCTTGCACTAGTTCGAATCTAATCTTATCTATGTAACCGCAATGGAACCAGATGTATCATGTTTAAATTGTACTACTGCTTCTCCTTGTTTCAGTGCATATAATGTTTCTGCGACCGAGACTATGATAAGAGAATATCAATTTCCTACACTAATACCACAAATAAGTTACAACATCGACTCTTACTTAAAATATGAAATTGCAAAACTATCAACTTCAATAGAAATTTCAAAATATTAATTTTAAGTTTACTTTACCTTTGTATCGTATATTTTCATTTCTTTGGGTCATTAGGAAAATCGCTCTATTAAGAGGGATGACGTATTGACATATGAGGAGTGATGAATGTACTCAACATCAATTCTAAAAATAATTCTCGTCGGTTTCTGTGTTCTGGAAATTTTTGGAGTTGTCCAAAAAGTATTTTTGGAATTTTCAAAAATAGACAGAACCAATTTAGGCTTCTGGAAATTTTCAGAGCTATCCGAAAGATTTTCGGAATTTCCGAAAATCTTTCAGCAAGCAAAATAAGTTTCTGTAAATTTTCGGAGTTGTCCGAAAATACTTTTCGGAACTTCCGAAAATGATAGTGCAGTCACCAAGTTTCTAAAAATTTTCGGAGTTGTTCGAAATCGTCTTTCAGAATTTTCAAAAAATGTGCGCAAACTCTGGAAGTTGGAGGCGCAAGGGGGGTGCGACGGCAAGGGCCTAGATGCAAATTTGCCAGCTTGCCGTCCTTTGCAAGGGCGGCACTGCAAGGGCGGCAAGGGACCTCCGGCAAATTCCCCCACCCCCCGGCCTGTACGCGCCGTCAAGGCGCAAACGACGCCATGTGCCACGTCGGCTTGCCGCCCTTGCGAAGGGCGGCAGGGTCTATTTTTGCAATTTTTTTCGGCGCTATAATATTTCTGTAAATATTAAAAAAAAATCTAAAAATAAAAAAAATTTGGTCTTCTGGTACGTTTTGACATCGTTGTGTGTTGTACAAGCATAATAAGGGTGAGTTCTTCCCCTTACTTTCCCAACTTACCTCTCTTTTTTTCCGCGCGCACGTTTTTCAAACTGCTAAATGGTGTGTTTTTTGTAAAAAGTTTCTATACGAAAGTTGCTTTAAAAAATCATATTAATTTATTTTTCAAAAAAAATAGAAAATATTTAATTAATCATGTGCTAATGAGTTGCTCCGTTTTCCGTGCCGGAAGGGTTAGCTTCCAAACCCAACAAACGAACACAGCCAAGTCCGTCACCCCCGCCCCGCCTCTCGAAGAAATTCTTCGAGTGAATTACTTTTTGGACTATTTTTTATTATTAATTTTTGGTTTGAATGATCTTTTAGTCAATTTTTTCAGTTTAGACTAGATTATTTTTTCTTTATTGTATTTTGGACTGCTTCAAAATATTTTTTAAACCACATCAATGACCTCAATAGTATCGGCACTTACATACCGACGATATTCTTGACTTACACTTAAGCCACCCTTTGCCACATGAGAGAGTAGATCCAGTTAGAGCATAGAGTTAGAATGGTCTAAAGCAAAAAAAAAGAAGATAATCTTACTTAGTATAAGTGAAAAGATAGACGAGATGCATTTAAAAGAAGAGAAAAAGAGAAGAAATGAGGTGGGCCGTTAGCGTATGATTAATTAAATATTAATTATTTCACTTAAAAAATATTAATATGATATTTTTTTAATAGCTTTTTTATAGAATTTTTTAAAAAAAAACACAACGTTTTCTTCCTCTTCTTCTCGGAACGAAAATAAGATGGACCAAAGTACAATTAACTAAATAAAAGAAAGTAAAACTGTCTGCCTGGACAGAACCAACCTCTATTGCTTCTATTGGAGTGTAGAACATGAAGAATGTACTAGTGTCACTAGTAGATGGTATTGGCGTGAGACAGCAGATTGTGATTCGGAGAAATACAATATTGGTCGTGACTGCTGTGATGAGGAATCACGCGTCATGCTTCCCTCTTGACATACTCCGCAATATGCAAAGTTAGGGCAGAGCTAGGGGAGCAGCAGCCGTGCACCCTCGAACATTCATACTGATTTGCTTGCCTTCTTCTACGCTAGCGTACAGGGAGCAGCTAGTTCTGATGTTTCTAGTGGAGCCGTTGGTTTTGTTGCTCGAACTACCAAATTATTTGTGTTATATGTGCAACATACCCAAAATTTGAATTTAAAATTTTGCATCTAAAAATATCGAAAATATTTTTCCTGAATAGAAATACTAAAATTTTTAATACTAAAATTTTTCGACTAAAGACCTAAGTGAGTCTAACCAGAGTAGTTTAATATACAAGTTTGTGAATAATTTAAAACCTTTTCTTTGATAGCTCAAAGGAAGAAAATAAAACATAGTGTGTGTATAGTGTGTGTATGTATTTGCATAATGTATTGATGTGACTTGAGTCCTTTTACGTGTTTTTGGATCTTACCAGCATTTCATAATAGGACTCATGAGCATTAACTAAAAATTTGAAACAAATATTTAATATATATTATAAGAATGTATATACATGTAATATATGAAGTTGAGAAATTAAAAGTATAAATCATGCTCAACAACATCATTTCAGGTCAAGAATCATCTACGTATAATTTTATAAACATTTAAATGCATTTTCATAGTAGCAACCTATGTATATTTTTAAGTTTTGCAAATTTATAAAAATTATTGGTGCAAAATAAAACCATGGAAAAATTCATGTAAATATAACTCAATATTTTCAACTCACTATAATTTTGGTATAATTTTATACTTACATTTCATACCTCAACTAAATGAGTCAAACCTCTCCACACTTTAGATTATTTAAAACCCTAATCGGCAAAACTCATACATTATCAAAACATGCATTAAATTATATGAATATGTATATATAACATAATTTATTCAAATACTAGATTATTTACCATGAATTAATATAATTTTTCCAGAATTTATTTTATATGTTTAGACCTCCTAAAAATTCAATTCAATTTCAGCCATGCCTATTTTATTTATTTTGCTGAGAGCAAAATATAAGAAATTTTTAAGTGCAACCAAGGAAAATGGAAACCAGGAATTTTTATCTATGTTCACAAAAATTTACTCTAATTTATCTAGCCCACAAAATAAACTATAGGATTACAAACAGGAGAGTGTGAAAATAAAAAGGAAAATCCTGAAAATCGCTTAAACAGATGTTCGGCGGACAAAGATCACCTACACATGAAGCAAACAAAGAAACCATATTCGATCACAAGCTATCACCAACTTGACTCATTGTTAGCACACAACAGTATTACATACGCATAGTATCCATCTAGAAGTCATAAACATGAATTAACCACAGATATCCAATAAAACAACCCGAAACCGAAACCGACACAGAGTCGGCTGGTTAGACCGCGGGCTGGCCGGTCTGACCGTACACATACCGCCGGTCTAACCGGCCTTACCTGCCCGATCTGACCGGACCCAACAAAACAGCAGTTCCTGTTCACCGTCTGAAAATTCAATCATCTCAAAAACCACTTCGCAAATAAACTCCAAATATCAAAACCAATAATCTCATATGCCGATTGTTCATCACAACAAAAGAATCAAACACACTTTGATTTTACAGTCGGCGGCGATGGAGGCGGTGAAGATGATGTCGCCATCAACAACGAGGTGGTGGAGTCTACCAACCATGGAGGCGTAAAAACCAGCCAGCGACGACAAAGGCGGTTAATGGTAAAGAGAATATCGCCTAGCTACAACAATGGTGGTGTTTACCAATCGTGGAGGTATGGGGACTAATCGGCGACAGCGAAGGCAGCCAACGAAGGTATTCTTACCGATCCATTGTTGAAGCGTAGGAGATAAGTTTATGGCTATACATCCCTACTATGTGTATTTGGATTTGGATCCTTAGCTTTCTGGTATTCCTCTTGGTGACGACAGTAGTGGCCGATGTGGGGACAAGGTCGTCCATCAATGGCGATGAAGACACCAACTGTGAAAGCAGCTGAGGCAGTCGACGGTGAAGATGAAGACGTCAATCAACGGAGGCATAATAGGTCAGTCGTGAAGACAAAGATATCAATCGGCGACGGCGAAGGCGGCCGGCGATGAAGACGAAGTCGCCTAGAAATGGTGGTGGTGTCCACCAACCGTGGAGGCGTAGGCACCAGTTGGCGGCAACAGAGGCAAGCCGACGGTGAAGAGAAAGTCTCCCAATCAACGACGCGGAGTCCATTAACCATGGAAGCGAAGACACTAGTCGACGACAGCGGAAGCGACCAACGATGAAGACGAAGACGCCCATCAACGATGACAGAGCAAGCTGCCATGAAGGAGAGGACACCAGTCGATGGCGACAGAGGCAAGCCAATGGCGAAGACGATAATGCCCATCAGCGGTGGCGGCGTAGGCCAACCATGAAGCCGACAACACCATTTGGCTGCGGTAGAGGCAAGCCACTGGCGAAGACAATGATGCCCATCAGCGGTGGCATCGTAAGCCAACCGTGAAGGCGATGGCACCAGTCGGTGGCGATAGAGACAAGCCGGTGGCAAAGACGATGATGTCCATCAACGGTGCGGTGTAGGCTAACCGTGAAGGCGAAGACACCAATTGGCAGTGACTGATACAGCTGGCGATGAAGACGATGACGCCCATCAATGATAACAGAGTAGGCTAGCCGTGAAGACGAGGACACTAGTCGACGGTGATAGATGCAAGCCGGTGGTGAAGACAATTATGCCCATCCGCTGTGGTGGCGTAGACCAATTGTGAAGACGAAGACACCAGTTAGCAGTGACGAAAGCAGCAGGTGGTGGAGATAATGTCGCTATCAACAACGACAACGGAATTCACCAACCGTGGATGCGAAGAAACCGATCGACAATGACGAAGGCAACGGATGTCACCTCCTGTAATGGCGGCGAAGCCCACCAAACATGGAAGTAAAGTAACCAACCAATGATGACAGATGCAGCAAATGTAAGTGCATTCAAAAATAACAAATCAAACGATGATTACTGATCTGTGAATTAGATGACTAGAAAATCAATATTAATCCAATTTACGCAAGAAAATTAAAACAATAAACCTAGTGATGGTTTGTGATAAGTCTGACCATCACTAGGTTTAAACGCATGTAAACCTAGTGATGGTTAGAAACAATAAACGTATGTTGTCAGCTTTACATGCATTGACCTAGTCAACCTTCTGATTATAAATGTTTATTGCTGATTGTTATGCATGTGGCACGAATCAAAGTGGCCAAACAGGAATCGTACATGCCCAGATTCCGGAGCATGCATAGCCGAGTCCAACGCGGAGTCTCCTCGACATGTGCTGCTTGATCAGACTTATGTATCACATGGTGTTCATCCTCATCGATCATGAAAACCTTTTTAATTCTTCCGTTGTTTCTAACACATCATATGTGTCACATGCAAGAATATTTTAGGAAAAAAAGAATAGATTATATTATAATAGAAGAAAAAACAAAAAATGGCCCTAAACCTCAATGGCTTGACGGAGTCTATATTTACTCCGCACTTGAAAGATAGGCGGATGTGCACTGCGATAATTCTTGATCTTATGCCTAATATTACGTTGGGACAGGGGCGATGAAGGCTCGAGTGTTCACTACTGACAATAAGACCATGAGAATCCCATGAAGTCTCTACTATTTTTTTTTGTCATATATACATGTGAAGTGAGGCCTGCTATTTTGTCCACCAGAGAGATTACCCAACTATATTCTATCAAACAACACATTCTCCAACCAAGTAAGCTACCTACTTACCACGATGTGGTATCCTTCCCATTGGGCTTGGGCTAGGAGTCCAGGCCCAATGCCATGACAATATGCTTGTTTTTTTTGGAAATAATATGAACTTATAAATTTAGTTGATGCAAACAGTTCGTTCTTTGCTCCATTGCATATTTGCACATATATATACCCAGACGAAACGGGCGTACTCTGAAAAAGGAAACCATAACAAGTGTTTTTCTTTCTGAGATATACTTCACCTTTTGACCTTACTGTACCTGTTGTCTAGAGATACTGCTGTTTATTTTGGGCAACTGCATTGATCTTTCTTACAAAACATGTCTTCATTCTTTACCGGATCGAGCTAATTAATCTTTTTCAGCGAACTAATTAATTAATTACCTTAAACAAGGTGGTCAAAGTGTTATTCCAAGTTTCCAACACTCTTGAGCAGTACGTCCAGCCTGTGCAAATACTCTAGCTTAGGTGCGTTGGCGAAATCGACCATAGCTTTATTCTGTTCTGCATCCGCATCTTTAGCCAGAAATGATGCAGCAAGGCGATGATGAACTACAGCGAGAGGCAGCGCATCCTTGCATCGTCAGCCTACCCATTTGTAGCACACCTAATTAGCGGGTAAGAATGCGCTTTGCAAACCACGCATTCTTAGAGCGATCGCAATGTACATGCCCATCTCCTTTGATGTTACTAGGGAACTTCAGCCATTCTGAACCGATGGCCAATGACCTCCCACAGCCCTGCACGCGAAAAATCTCCAGACAGTGAGATATTGATCAATTACACCTCCATACTCTAGAGTGGTTTTGGCTTGTAGGTGATGTTAAAACTAATAATACTTGAGAGAAACTTGATATGAAGTGCCCAAGTATAGTCGTCCGTATACCTTCTATATCAGATTCTGAGAATGTGTCCCGGTGCCCTCCATTCCCAGAAGTATTCTTCATCATGTTTTGAATTAACTCGTGGAGTCGTACATTATAATTGGTTCCATACTTCAATTTTTGCGATTGGTATTTTCTCTCATTCTCTGGCTACTCATTTATAACCTATGTGCGTGTTGGGGTGGTGATTAGGGATTGCAATTTCAGAACGAAATTTCTGAAATTAAATTCACCACCCACCGGCAAACACATGTATCGTCTGAATTTTTTTTTCCAAATTTTTTAAAATTTGGTCAAAGTTTGTTCAAATTCATTCAAAATTTGTTAAATTTTCAAATACTTTTGGCAAAAAAATACCAAAATTTCCAAAATTTTGGTTGCCGCCAAAACTCCAGAATTTTGGCTAAAAACAAAAGTGTGAATCCTGGTGGTGATATAGTATGAGGCCAGGCCCAAGAGATTTTAGATGGGGGCGGCGATGGGTGAAGAGAAAATTAATATATAGGTGGTGCTATAGGGTGGTTAAAATATTTTAATGTGTTTCTAAAAATGATGTTTGAATGTGAATTTTTGTTTCTCCTATGTACTTTACACTTGATCATGCTCCTTGGCCTTTTTATAAGTTATGCATCCTATTTGACCTACTTTTAGGGTGCATTTGGGAGGGCACAAGAACAGCTAAGCTGCTACTTCATTTGCGCTGAGCACGCTTTTCCTAAAAAGAGTGTGTTTCGTGCTAAAAATTTGTATATGTATTTTTTAAAAAAATCAAACAAATAAAATTCTAAAATTTATAGTAATTAATACTTAATTAATCAAGCACTAATTATACTCTCATTTTTGCGTGGGGCTGATTAGCTAAGCTAAAAAGCTCGACTGAATTCAGCCTGTTTGTGTGCAGCTCAAACCCATTATTCAAACCCATTATTTATTGAGAAGTTTGTTTTATAAACCCATTATTCAAATTTGTACTCCCTCCATTTCATATTAAGTCACTTTGACTTCTTGAAAGTTTGACCAAATTTATAAAAAAAAATATAAAACTTACAATACAAAATTAGTTTCATTACATGTAACATTGAACATATTTTCATAATAATTTGTTTCTTCTATGTTGAAAATACTACTGTATATTTCTATAAACTTAATAAAATCTAAAGAAATTTGACTTAGAAAAAAGTCAAAAGGACATAATATGAAACGGAGGAAGTAATAGTCAATACATACTACAGAATCATTCTTTTGGGACGAGACACCCCACCAGGCTACAGGCAGGCTGTAACTGGCCCCCATGAAAAAAATCGCTCCCCCGGGGACGGTTCAAGGGCAGCATACGAAAATGCATTATCACAGGTAGCTGCTTAAGAGGCTCGCCTGCGATAATGGGTCTTTGTATCCGCCGTCGGGCTCTACCCACCACGTCTATTGGATCCACAAGGGGGACAGTCTCGTCGCTACTGCCATCGCCCCTCCCTTTCCGCCGTGCTCCACCTGTCGGTGCCACCAGATCCGCATGAGGTACTGCCTTGCCGCTGGCACCGTCACCCCTCACCTCCTCTGCCCGTCGAATCCACACAAGGAACTGCCCTGCTGCTACCGCCATCGCCCCTCGCCTCCTCCACCAGGAGAGGGAGGGCCGTCCCCCATGCATCGACGGCGGAGGCGCGCCGGCAATTCACGCCGCGCGCCCACCGCAGTGCTCCTCCCGTCGCCACCACCGGCCGCCAATCGCCGCCCGAGCCTGCCTGCCGTGGTGCTTCTCTCGCCACAGCCGTCGGCCGGTCGCCCATTGCTATGGGCATCGGGAGGGATGTCGAGGGATAAAGAAGTGAGAAGGTGAGAAATGAGATAGAAAGAGGAGTAATATAAGGAGGAAAGGAGGTGAGAGAGAGAAGGTAAAATGATGACTTGAAAAAATTTGAAGTGCAAAGAGGAGGTAAGTCAGACTTCTAGACGAACCTTTAAAAGACCCGCCTGCGAAAATACATTGTCCTATGTGGTTGTTTAAGATGTCTGCCTGAGAAAATAGGTTTATTTTCGCATACGGCTCCTTAAGAGGTCCATCTGCAAAATAGATTTTTGCATGCGGGTTTCTTAAGAAGTCGTATGCGAAAATTGAGGTCGATTTTCGTAGATACGACCAGTTACGGTTCGTCTGTATCGTATAGGGTCCCTTGTATAAAAAAATCATTTTTGTTGTAATGATAGTAGCGTTAATTAATCATATATGCAAATGGCATTCTCGTTTCGGCGTGTAAAAAAAGCTAGGCCAAACCGTTCTTTCGAACAGAGCTCGTTACATACATTGATAGGTGCAACTGCATCTTGGCCTAATTATATTTCTGATTGGGAATTTTTTTTACAGTGCACCAAATTTTTGTGAACCCTCCATTTTTCTTTGAGCCTAATTCTATTAAGTTGTGCAGCAAGAACCACCTGAGACAACTGTATACCCAAAGTGTCAGTTCGGCGAGTACCATCTTCCTAATTTTGCGTTTCTAACTATTTGCGGTTCCTTGAAAAAAAAATTACTTGTGATTGCAAAATGGTAATGTATACCGGATTGTGGGTCCAAATTCCAAATGCAAAGCTTAACCACGAGATCCATGCAAAGAGATGAAGAACATATGTGTGATCAACTAATCTTAAATAGTGTGCGACAATTTAATTTCTCATGCTGATCAATCTAGCTCTCAGCTTTCTAGCTCCAAGCAAAGCGTCAACTGCCCCAATTCTAACAGGGAAGAGATAGTGTGGTAAATTTCCAAAACCAGGAACAAGATGTTGCACCTTGTTCAGTCGAGAAAAACAGATGCGGCACCTTGTTCAGTCGAGAAAAAAAGGATGCTTCACATTGCACGTGATCTGGTCTGTTGCTCAACATGGTTTTAATGTGCCCTTGCTCCCTGATAGTATACTCTTGTTCAATTCTAGGTGTCATAGCAATAGTTTCCCTGATGCTCGATCAATAGGATCTGACATTTCTCCCCATGCCCTCCATTCTAAAAGGCTCTCCATCATTTAACAGCTTGCACACTAGTCCAACTCGCTATTCCATAAATATTCCCATCGTTATGTTCAACCAATGTACACCGAAGATTCTATGGGTCAAGAACATTTATCGACTTCTGAACTAGAGAGGTCTATATATACTACTTTCGTTGTTTCACATTACAAGACGTTTTAGATTTTGAATACATTTATGTATGAATCCGTGCATGTATGTCTTTTATATATATGTCCAAATTCATATGAAAGTTAGTAAATCTAGTCGAAGGATAAAGTAGCCAAAATGTCTTATAGTGTGAATGGAGGGAGTACTATATAGCCAGATGCTGCAAAGTACTAAAATTTTTATGGATTAGGGCCCAAATATCAGTCCCAATCCAGCCCACATTCTTGACTTCTGCTGTTTGACGGTATGCTGGCCCAAATATCAGCTTGCGTATAGAGCACATCTAACCTGTGTATGCACTATCTACAATAACCGAAAATGCTCGCAGAGTTACAGGCTTCAAATATCAGGAGTTTTTGTAAAGATATTATGGAGCACAAAATAAAAGCATTTCGCTCATATTCTCAAAAAATAGTGGCTTTGGGTGCTGAAGTTTTTTCTTTCAGCCACTGGAGTCCAAGACCTGGATGACAGAGTGGCCATATAAAAGGCAAATCCATTCGAAAAGTAAGACGTTCTCATCATATGGAGAAAATAATCAACTTTTCTCAAAAAGACCCCGGGTGACAAGAGAAAAGCGCTGCCATGGATTGAAGTAGCAGTAATGTGCATCATGCGTTGGAGAACTGATGCATAGGCATTTCTGCAAGGCAGGGAAAAGTAACTTTAGATGGCAAACACCTGCATCCACATAATTGGACAATTACTAGTTGAATAAATTGCCTTTGTGCGATAAATTCTCCTGATGCCTTACATCCCTAAAGAAAATGTTATGATCTTTCCAGAGTTGAGGCTAAGCCATAATAACATACCCAGCCACAAAGCAAACAGGGAACATTGTTACTCTATATAGGGAACTCTTCCTCTTATTTTTTACATGTACTATGCTATCCAAACAGCTATTTTACAGTCAAACACAACTAGAAAAACAATTTTTTCAGGTGGACGAAAATGATCTTCCTAGGTGGATGGCCGGTCCGCCTATAGGAAAAGGCCTGCGTAAATGCTTTTTTTCGCAGGCGGCTGGTCGGTTCGCTGCGAAGATCAATCTTCCCAGGCGAACGGGAGCGCAACGCGTCACCTGCGAAGATGCTTAAATAGTCGCTTGCAAAAAAGAGCCAAACCCACCTCGGAAAATACTCACGCCAAAATATTAATTTTTCTGCCAAATTTTGTAATATTAATTTTTAATCAATAATGTTCTAATTAATTAATTAATACATAAATACATTTAGGCACTAACAAACATTTAATTCGGATATACTACATATATTGCATTAGTGAAAAGTGTTGTCAATATATACAATAATATTTACAATTAATATTGTCATTTCGAAATGCACTAATATAATTTTCATTATGGCATCACGTTGCTCCAATCACGAAGAGATTCGTATTCTTCACTCTTCACTAGGTTGTTTTCGGAGTCAAAGAAAAGTCCATCCTTACGATAGCACTCGCGGTGGATAAAGTGGCAGAGGTCCCGCTGTATATTTTTAATGCCCATATCATCAAAGCTAGTCCGATGTTCGATTCTAGGTAACTGCATGCATGAAAGCACGAGAATATATGAGCATATCAATTAGATGTGCAGTTCACCATTGGACTTATATGTTCAGTTGAGAGACTTACATCCTTTGCGTTGGTCTTGTACCTCCCATTAACCCTAAGGAACTCGCAAGTGTAATATTCGCAAAGGACAGTATCTTTAGGTTGCTTGTGACAATTTATTATGACATACGAATTGAAAGAATTAGTTTTACATGCAGGTAAAAGAATTTAAATAAATAAGTGTGCAGTGTGTATTACCGGCCAGTATGTATGCACTAGTAATGTCTTCCTCATTTGCAGCTATTCTCCACACATTACTTTATAGTAGTTGTACGCATTGTACACATAATAGGATTAGCGATTCGTATTAATGAACAAAATTTAATAATTATGAATACTTGATGAATAGTACACATATATGGAACATAATCACTTACTATTGTAAGATCCTTAGAAATTGTCTGTACGACCTGTGATTATAATCCAGGGGTCCAAGACTACAGCGGTCTCATACTTCGGATAGAGCAAGAAACAAACATAATGATCGCTACATATAGTAATGACAATTCAGTTAGTCACACATCAAATAATACAGATATATAGAGAGAAATCTATCAGACTTACTTAAAGCTGATACGGCCATTACCACTCTTTTGTTTTGAAATTTGAGGAATGCTCGTCCAATATATTGTGCCACAGTAAGCAACTTAGTCTTGTGCAAGCCCTTCTTATATTCCGCTATCTCTTCAGGCGTTTTATTCTATAGCTACTTGGAATTTTTTGAAAGAGCTACGGTATGCTAGGTTTGCCAAATCCTTGTTGGATCCAGACAACCGATGGGTTCCTTTGTCTTCTCAGCATCCATATATTGCATCCTATAAAAAAAGGCTTGTTAATAATATTCTTGGCCTTATGTTGTACATTTATCTATATGTGTAAATAATGCGCGTTCATATTCACAGGCACCATGCAACAACAAAGTTCAAGTCCATCTTTTCCTGACGGTACACGACGCAAAGATCAGCGAAATCGAGCCACAAAGAACCTTCGTCGGCCATGAAAGCCTCAGGCGGTGTTTGAACAATTAATGACATAAGGCCTTTCTTGCTAGCATCCATGTACCATTTATGTAACTTTCTCATCTTCCATGGACCGTCATCAAGCACATAATCCGGCAAGATGGCATTGCCATTTTCAAACTTAGCCGGCAAGTTCATTGGCCTTTTTCTGATCAACCTGGCATTCCTTGGCACGTTTTTTACCACCTCGAAAGGAGGTTACCATCCACTTCTCCTTTTGCTCATCCTCAGACTTGGAGTTGTGACTACGTAGCACTCTAGACACTTCCGACTTATCGTTGTCGTTGTGTTTGACCGGAGATGCGTCCACGTCCTCTTTTGCGGGAGATGGCTCTTCATACACATCGGGTTCTATTTCTTCCCACAACAAACCCGCTATACCTTCAACCTCGGGTTGGACATATGACACAAGTTGTATGGCGGTTCTTGTCCATGTGCTTCTGGCACAATCGGCACTATTGCCGATACTGGCCCTTCTTCAATGATCTTAGGTTGTTCAGCTTCAACATGTGCATCACGCGAGGCCTCTAGATGTCCCTTACTATCTTTTTCAACCTCATCTTTTGTCCAGTTTCTTTTGAGGAGGTCTTGGTGGTTTCAACAGAACGTCGGTGCAGATCCCAAATATTATATCTTTTTTATGCCATAATATGATGTTGTTCAGAGCATCCCCAAGTATGGTTATACCATCAGGTGTCGGGATGTCTTTTAGATTGTACGACTCAAACCCTTCATTCAAAATCCGGGGCTACACTTTTGCATAATCATCTAGAATAGGATCCTCGTGATAAGTGCGGCCAGGGATAGCCATTCCTCTCGCGGCCTCAATGGTTCTACCAGCTCTACCAATAGGGACATGCAACCTGCACTGTATATCCTCCGTTATATCATCCCAAAGATAGTCTGGCTCCGGTATGTTTGAGGAACCACCCGGTTTAGGTAGTATACCTTATTTGATACAGAATTCCATCATTTCTCTCCGCAAGTCAAGTATCCCTTCATCTCTTAGGCCATCCTTGTAGGCATCCTGTTTCTTGTACGAAGTGGCATCCTTTTTGAACCCTTCTTTCCAACTTAGTTTAGAGGACACCCCTCGAACACGACCCTCGTGCTCCGGATTGCCCAACGCCTTGCTAAGCGCATTCTTTTGTCTCTCAGCCTTGAATAATCCCTTCTTCTATGCAGTGGTTAAATATTGAATTCTATCTACTATTTGCTGGAGCCCAGGGTTTTCAAATTCAACCCCACCCTTGTCGGTAATCTTGGGGGTTCTAGCTTTGACCCAGTGCTTTGAACGTTCCTCCCAATCCTCTATTGGAATCGGCACCACTGTCTTCCTCATTTTGTCCTATTCTTTTTTCCATTGCTTAACTTTAGGTGCATACCCACCGGAGCCTAAGCGATGAGTCCATTTTTTCTCTTAGCCAACTCAGACATCTTGGTGCTCTTCTCCATTTTTTCCGGCGAGGTCCTGAACTTAACAAACTCCTCCTACTGTGACGGAGTGATTTTTCCATACTTCTGAATTGGTGTCTTGCCCTTCTGCACATAGTTGGTGTTTAGTGTCTCTTTTTCATCCGTGTCGCGCCTTGCTTATTGTCTGCACCACGCCATTCCTTACAGCAGCTTCGAATCCCTCTAGGAGTTGTATCCTTTTTTTAACTCCAACCAGAGGTGTTTTTTATCCCCTTCTGATTCGTGATCCCAATTCTTGATTGTGATTAGGATATTATCTTTGACGATGGCGCCACACTGGGACCTGTACTTTGCGTGCGCGGTTGTAGGGGCCAGCGGTTCCTCTTTCGGGCTTATTTCTGTCACAACAAATACCTCGTCAATTATCTTGTTCACGCTTCTCTATCCCCTTTTCTTTTTTGGCTTTGCCGACTCTGCACTTTTCTTGGAGCCGGAGGTTGTAGCTGGGACATATTCAAGTTGGGTGACTTTTTTCGCCTGTCATCGAGACCTTCGTGGTGGCGTTTCTCACAAGATTAACACACAAGCGAATTAGTGAAAAAGACACTAGTTACACGAGGTAATTGGCACGACATCACAACTTGCAAACCATACCGCTTTCTTGTGGGGGACGTAGTCTTCATCGCCTTCTTCACCGTCGGCCTCTTTCTTCCACCTTTTAGGGCTTGGGCAAGGGTCACTCGGTGACGAGTAC
The DNA here is from genome assembly GCA_008326285.1 of Oryza officinalis. Taxonomy (NCBI): domain Eukaryota; kingdom Viridiplantae; phylum Streptophyta; class Magnoliopsida; order Poales; family Poaceae; genus Oryza; species Oryza officinalis. The sequence goes on along the minus strand of BDMV01000012.1, from coordinate 25,494,675 downwards.
GCATCGTCCCCCTCGGGTTCGTCATCGTCCGAACCCTGTGACGCTTCCATGTTGTGATGCGAGGCCTCCATGTTGGGTTGTGAGGCCTCTATGATGGCCTGAGAGGCCTCCACGTTGGGTTGTGAGGTCTCCATGATTGCCTGGGAGGCCTCCACGGTGGCCTGTCGAGCCTCTTTGCTGCTATCGGCCATTGTTATGTACTAGCACAAAATATTGAATAGAAAATTAGTTAACTTAAACATTTATGGCACTTCCGATACATAATAATTGCACTGTAAATTAAAATCACAAGTAAATATTAAGTATGTACAAAAAAAATCAACATAGATCACCCAAATTTCACCAACATATCTCAACATAAACCCATATCACCCAAATATCCCAACACATCCAACGTAACCCATATTCAATCACACATATTACATATCACCCAAATATACCAACATATCCAACATAACCCACCTAACATGTCACCACACTTATCACCCACATGACCCAACATATCCAACATGACCCCATTTCAATCACACATATAACATATCACCCAAATTTCACCCCACATGTCACCACACATATCACCACACATATCACACACATATCATCCACCCACATGTCATGCACCCCCTCCCCACGCCCCACCCCCCACATATAAATATACATGCATTCAACAATAGTGCACGTTTCACCCACATGCGGTTGATGACGAGGAGGACGACGTTCGGCCAAGGATGATGTTCAGTTGATGAAGACATTCGGCCTAGACGAGATTCGGCCGAGGACGAGATTCGGTCGACAAAGACATTCAGTCGGGGACGATGTTCGATCAACGAAGATGTTCGGCCTGGATGACGTTTGGCCAAGGATGAGGCTCGGTTGACGATGATGACGATCGGCCAGGAGACGAGGAGGTGGCCGGAGAAGAGGACGACGCGGGTCCAGGAGGCGGTGGCGGCTGAGGACGAGGAGGCGATGCCGGCCGGAGATGAGGACAACGCGACGCAGGTCCGGGTAGGCAGCGGCACGACTCGGGGAGACGAGGAGGCTGCGGCCGGAGACGAGGAAGCGGTGAGGAGGCGATGTGGCGGTGCGGCGCGACTCGTGGAAGATGGCGGCAGCAGGTGCGAAGGCGGCGGCCAGTGGTCAGACTCAAAGCACGGGGCAGAGGAGTGTGCAGCGGAGTTGGTCCCATGCGGATGGCGGCGGCGGCGACGGTGTCGTTGAAATTTGCGGCAGCCTAATGGCACGGAAATTTTAGGTTTCCCACCTAGACATAGAAATTTTAGTGCCTGGGTCGGCCGCCTTATATAGGGCGTGGATCTTCGTAGGTGGGCAACCCGTCTGGGAAAATAGGTCGCTTGCATTTTCACAAGCGGACTGCCTGCCTACGAAAACACCTGAGAGCACTCTGCGCAGGCAGGTGGTCCACCTGCAAAAATGCTAACCCTAATTACCTAGTTCTTTTTTCGTAGGCGGACCGGTTGCCTGCGAAAATATGGATGGGCCCACATTGCAGTGAGTGAATTATACATTTATAATTCATAGTAAGTCCTTTAATTGTGAAAAAAATATAAAAATTGTAGGAAAAAATCATATAAAAATGGTAAGTCCATATAATGTGTTAAATAAAATAGATTAATACTGCATTATATATTTAATACTCATAGTAAATCAATGAAAATCATTAATAAAATTACCAAAATGATGGGGAAAATCCTACAAAATTGGTAAATCCATATCGTGTTCGAAAAAAATACAATAAGAGGGAAGTTCACTTTACTAATTTGGGAAATCAATAACTTTGTAAAAAAATTGCTAAATACAAAGTATGCCCATTACATAGCAAACCAAATGAGTCATACACATTCATTATCCTCTGACGTTCTTCCCCACTCCATCTTTTCGCATGTACGGCTTCATAGTACTCTTATTAAATGTTTCTACAAACTTAATCTTATTTAGAAATTGAGTATAAAGGGGCATCCTATCATACTGGTTACAATCTTCGACATCTTCCACCCCATCAACTCCCAAGATCTTTTGCTTTCTGGGAGAACTATTTCTTTTTTCATATTCTCAGGGTTCCTCACGTAGAACGCATGTGCCATGCGATCAGCAAGTACCAAGGGGTCATCCATGTGACCCACATTGCCGAGGTCAACAACAGTAAGCCCGTACTTGTCAACAAATACATCGTTCGGGTGTTCAACCCACTGGCACTAAAACAGGGGGATTTGCATTGTGAGGACATAGTTCACTTTTGAGATTTCTTCGATGAACCCAAAGTATGTTTTTTCCCCGAGGCATCTATTGCCTCAACTCGGACACCGCTGTTTTGTGTGATGGTTTAATTATATTGGGGTTTCGTGCAAAACATGTATCCATTAATGTCAGATCCTTGCCAAGAGTTGGTTGTACTTGATGGACCACATGACAACCGTTTCATGGTAATTTCCTTAGTAAGTTAAGATCTCCCAACCATTCTGTGAAGCGAAGCTTGTGTTCTTTCATGATCCAATCATTTGTGCGTCGCTTATTGTTAGCTCTTATGATTTTGAGGTGTTGCACAATGTCTGGCACAACAATAGCAAGCTGTTGAAGAACACTATAGTGAGCTTCTCGAACTGATTTGTAGTCAGGGTCAACGAATCTCTCCTTTCCCTTCGTCCCCCTCCCAGACAATCTGCCCTCATGTCGATGTACTGGTACTCTAATTTTCTTTCCATCTTTTAAGTAATCGGTACAACACTCGACGATCTCTTCTGTATTGTATCCTTCGATCATTAATCCCTCTAGGTGGGCACAATTCCATACGAAGCCCTTCAAAACGGCCATGTAACGCTCGTACGACCATATTTGATGTAGGTACAATGGGCCAAGTGCAATTATCTGAGGCACTATATGAACCATGAGATGCTCTATCATATTAAAGTATGATGGAGGGAAGCACATCTCAAGCTGGCATTGGCTCTCATGTGAGAATGAACGAAGAAGTGTTAACTCTTCAGGATTGGTGACCATCTGTGATACTGCATTGAAAAAGTAGCACATCTTTGTGATTGTAACCTTTACATGTTCTACTTTAATGGCCCTTATAGCAATGGCGAGAAACACGGTGAACATGACATGATAGTCATGTGAATTATAACCGGATACCGACAAATCTTTCATGAAGACTAGTCGCCTGATGTTTGATGAGAAATCTATGGACATTTTAACATCGCGAAGGGACTTGCAAAATGCCTTCTTCTCCTCAGGAGTTAGTGTGAAACAGGCTGGAGGGAGATATACTTTTCCATTTTTCTCTCCTTCTGTCGGCTGTAGCTCTTCTCTAATTCCCATATTCACTAGATCCGTACGTGATTGTAGACCATCCTTCGTCTTGTTTGGTATATCCAACAATGTTCCGATGGTGTTGTCGAACACATTCTTTTGTAGATGCATGACATTTATGGCATGGCGAATCTCCAAATATTTCCAATACGGTAGGTACTTAAAAAAAATTGAGTGCTTCTTAAATGAGGGAGAGGATTTATTATCTAGTTTCTTACACTTTGTTCCCTTGGCGCATTTCTTCGGCCCTTTGCCGAACACGCACCGGATTTTCTCTGTCTCCGCACATATTTCCTTCCCACTTTTTGTTTTTGGTAGAGGATCATTCTCTTCAGTACCATCGAATTCTAACGTTATCTTGCGGTATTTATGATCTCTGTGTAAGAAACATCGGTGCCGCATGTAAACAAGCTTGTTGAAACCTGAGAGGTACCTGTAGTAGGTATCATTCAAATAGATCACACATCTTGTTTTCCCTTTAATCTGGTCGGACACTGAAAACATGGCGGAGTAATTGTTAATGGTAACGAAAGTGATGGCTTTCATTGTGAAGTATTGTCTTAAATACTCATCCCACACATTTATACCAACCTTCCATAAATCTTCCATATCTTCCATCAATGGCTCAAGAAATACATCAATATTAATACCAGGCTGCCAAGGGCCTTGTATTAGGACACAGAGTAGAATGTATATTCGCTTCTACCAAAGCCAGGTAGGAAGATTGTATATGGTCAGATGCGCTGGCCAAGTGCTATGTGAGCTACTCATGTCTCAAAATGGGTTTACTCCATTTGTACTTAGAGCAAATCTAATATTTTGTGGGTCTTTAGAAAATCTGGGTACTTTGCATTAAAGTTTTTCCACTGACGAGCATCTGCTGGGTGTCGGAGCATCCCATCCTTCTTGCGCCCTTCTTGATGTTAGCGCATTAGTTCTGTATCTCTGGGGTTTGAGTACAAATGTTTGATGCGATCTTTCATAGGAAGGTACCACATTACCAACTGGGGGATTTTTTTTTCTTATTTTCCTCGAATGAGTCAGCCTCTTCTTTCTCAAAACATACATCTGAAGAAGGATTGTTACTTGATTTGTATCGGCTAGTACCGCATGTTGAGCATTTATCCAAAGAATCATACTCCTTCCTGTATAGGATGCAGTGGTTCACACACGCACGAATCTTTTCAACACCAAGAGAAAGGAGACAAATTAGTTCCTCTGCTTGATATGTGTTGGAAGGTAATGAGTTAGGCTTCGGTAGCATGATTTTCATAAGTTGTAACAAGCCATCAAAACTACTATCAGACCAACCATATCTGGCCTTCAAGCGCATTAGTTCAAGCACTAATCATAGTGTTGAGAACTCATTGTCACAACCCTTTGACTCATCGTACAAAAGATCATTCGCTGCCTTCTGTAAAGATTCAAAATTATCTAAACCCCTAATCAACACCATTAGCACCTCAGGTTCTGCATCGCGTAGCATTTCCTCTAAATCAATGATATTATCACCACAACTATCACCATCAGTAGCCTCGATGTGATCATCATCCGGTCGATCATCTTTGTCATCAACATCCACTTGTTGCTCGCCATGATGGGTCCATATCGTGTAACCCATCATAAATCCACGCATCACCAACTGGTCCCTTATTCTCGAACTGTCTACACATACTTTTTCATTCTTACAGTCAGCACATGAACAATGTATCTCTCTTGCATTATTGTTGTAAGCGTGCGTCGTGGCTAAATCGATAAATTTAGATACTTCATTCGTATATGATGGCAAATACCTCGATATATGATACATCCATTGCATGTCCATAACTTTGAAAATATTTTATTTACAACTATATTAAAAAATTAAATTGACATAATAATACATATTTACAAACAAAATAAAGTTTGTTCACTATGGGAAAGAGAAATATAAATAACTAGGGGATGGGGATCTACAAATGTAAGATTTTTCCTACTATGTGGAGAGTGTGGATAATACATATTTTTCCTCTCTCTTTAAAAAAAGATATTTTTTCTCTCTCTACTCTGATCTAGGTGATTGGGAAAGAGCAATATACATATATTTTGGTTAAAGAAATCATCACATTTAAGCACAATGGATGAGAGGATAACATGGCATCGAGGTCTATACATAGATCATCACAATCACAGCATAAAAAATCATAAAAATAAAAAAAATTGCATGCAACATGGTGTTTTTACTATTTTGCATGTATAGATCCATCACTAATAAGGCTTAAAAGTAGAAAAAGAATTTGTAAGAAAAGATGGAATGTATGGATCCAACCACTGTAGAAAAATCCACCAAAAATTTTGAGTACAAAACCTCCCCATATATTTTGCTTGTTTTTGGAGAGAGAAAGTTCGTATGAACTATGTAGGGCTCGGGGTGGAAGAAGGTTATGTAGGGTAATTATCCCAGGCGGACCACTTAAGGTGCCGCCTGGGAAGATTGTTCTTCGTAGGTGGACCTTCTCAGGCGGGCCACATAAGGCACTGCCTGTGAAGATAAATCTTCCCAGGTGGCACTTAAGTGGTCCGCCTGGGAAGATAGATCTTCACAGGCGGACAGCCATCTAGCCCCCCGCTTCCCATCTTGCAGACGGACCGGTGGGGGCAAAATTTTTGTCCGCCTGGGAAAATAAGTGTACCTCGTCTGGAAAATTGGTTTTCCAAGTAGTGAAAGAAGAAAGAACCAGTAGTACTCCTACAAGAGGATATCATAGTATGCATTTGCTAACCTACTCTGTATTATGTAGGACTAACTTTTGTCATGTATATACTCTATGGGCTTCTAAAACATGGACTTTATCTCTTCCTCATCTATCAAACGCCACACTCAGGATGGGAGATGGTCGATGACTCGGCAGACATCACACTCGGTGCTCCACAAAGTTGTAGATCTCATCGGGCTCTACAAATTTGATATAAAGTTTATCTTCATCCAACTTTATATGAAAAAGTTAAATAAAAACACACATATATGAGTTGCGTCATCATAGGTGCCAGTTTTAATTGTAAATCAACACCTATGGGTTCATAAATGCCGATTTTTATTAAGAACCGGCACATATGTAATGCCCATATGTATCGGTTCATGATAAAAACCGGTACCTATGGCACTGCATTTATATGTGTTGGTTTATTATAAGAACAGACACCTAGGTAATATTCATAGGTACCGATTTGTTATAAGATTCGGCAACTATGACTTTGGAGGACTATTAGTGTAGATTTTTATTATTAACCGGTACTAATGAGTGGTTATAAGTACTGGTTCTTAGTTTTACACTGAAAAAGGGTGGAAAAAAGCTTCATATGTGTCGTTTTTTTAGCAAACTAACACCTATAAGGCCAGTTTCTACGTGATGTTTTGTAGTAGTGATCAATAGTCCCAACATCCAACAGAGCAGAAGCATAAAATAAATAAACAGAAATTGTAAGATCGAAAATAAAAACCAAATCAACTAGAGAAGGGTGAATGGTTGGAAAAAAACAAAAAACATTTAGCGAAAGTAAAAAGTTACCCTCAAATTTGATGAGTCACATTGATCACACCACCAGATCATCGCAGGTCTCTTGGCTTTCTTCTTCTCTTGTGCAACCATGAGAGCAAGGTTTGCTGCTTCCACTTCCTGCTTTGTCAGTCTCTGTTGAAACTCCATTATGCTTTCAATCTCTTCCTTCTCTGAAGCCTTAGCATCTACCAAAGACATGACCATCTCAGTAATCTCAGCATTGCCAACAACTGTTTCCTTCCCCTTTTTGTCTTTTTTCACTCTCATTGGCCGTGGCATTGCTATTGGGGCTCTATGGGTACTGGGGACTTCGTGGGTGCTGCATTCAGATCAAGGGTGACCTTTCTCGGCCCAAGACTGCTCACATGCACATTCCACATAGGTGCATCACGAATGGCCTCCCACTAGTGAGTGAAAGTGAAATGTTGTAGTTGCCTTGACTTGTACAAAGCCAAAGCCTCATCCATATGTTGCTTCTCATTCTCCCACTAACGTACTCTTTCTTTAGCTGAATGTAGCAACCATTGAATGTGTTCACCTTCTTAGTTGTTTTATGCCAATGGCTCTTCAGTCGACTCATCTCTCTTTTCCTGTCATCGGGGGTTGTTGAATTGTAGGTGGCTTTGACTTGTTTCCAATAAATGTCTCCCTTTCTTGCATTCTCTTGTATGAGGTCGATAGAGTTATTCAACAAAGCAGTGACCTGCAAATCAGAATTAAAAAAGTAATATCAACAGAACTGAAATACTTGTTTGACCAAGTGGAATATTCAAGCAAACAACATCTACAATACATCATAACAAAGCACCTAAACTGTGAGATTATTATCCAAACTATCCAAAAAATAGGGTTCAATTAATATTTCCATTCACTACATAGTACTAAAGGGGTACACTAGTGTATTTAAGCCAGCTTCCAGATTATTTCATTCAGTGTAGAACACAAGCATAACAACCACCAACAAACTGAAAAGATTCAATTTTGATCGATTCATACACACTACTTCTTTCTACTTCATTGTCCTATTTAGGCGATTCATCCAACACAAAGCAATAAAATTGGTTCGATCCATATTTGCAACAACAACATATATCTATACCTATATTAATTGGACACTTTCTACGAGCCCTCATATTAATCAGAAAAATCTAACCGTTGATCAAGTAAATTACAATATCATGATGGTTCATGACCGTAGATCCAATCCTAACGATGACTCAAAAGCCAATCTAATCGTAACTTTAAAGGCCATGTCATCTGTGTTATGGGCCATATTCAAGGTCCATAATTAACCTTGCGCTCAGTACGGGCAAACCCTACGTATCTCCTTTGTTGTTACTTCGTATAGATTAATCGATCTGATGATCTTTGCCGATTGGAATGCCGCACCGTACGGCGTGACCAGAGGCGCTCCAGCACTCATGGCGGCGTCCACATCAACCTCAGCTCCTCCATCGCCCCCTGCACATTAGGATCGGCCAACAGTACAACAATATGCATCTACGTATGTGTAGCACTGCCTTCCCATGCATCTGCATGCTTGATCTGATCTCTGTGTTGTTGTTCAGGCTCATAGATGCACAGGACGGTTCAGAGATATATTGATGGACTCAGCAGATTGACAAGTTTGCTCGCACAGTTGCACTGAGGAAGTTCCATTCGTGATCGTCACATCTGCAATCCACATGGTATTACTTCGATTTATATACTCTGATTGATCCATTATGGTGTTTCCATGTCCAATCCATGTAGGTAAACTGTCGATTTGTGTATTACTCTAGCAATTTTCACATGCACGTACATAGGAAGATCTAACGTGGCCGTTGTATTTGTAATCCACATAAGTGTTATGTCAATTTGTACACTTGAGGCAATTTCACTTGCACCTAGGAAGATCCATCATGATCAATGTATCTGCTGCTCACACAGGTTTTCAATTGGTTTGTATAGTACATATATATTAGTTTCGCATGAACCACAAAAGATTCATCCAGGTAAAAACATCATTTCATGTAAAACTTTTCTTGATGAGTAATAGGTTTTACGTAATCCTTTATTATCACTAATTTGCCGAATGCTTCATCCAAGTTGATTTCAAATTTTGCTATCCACTTTTAGTAATATTCGTTTTTCAATTAAATACATGATTTGTTCACAAATATAATTTAGCAGCATTATTTAGAATGACTAGGTACACCACATTACCACGGCCGTAGATAGTATTTTAAATTTGTGCTCAGTAATACTTGGATCTAGAAATACAATGTAGATATTATGAAATTAATACTTTCTAAAGTTTCGGATCATTAAATAATTTGCAAGTATTTGCACGCTTCATTTCATCTAAGCAGGTACAATTCAAAGAAAAACTAATCTATTTAGGATATGATTAAAATTTTAATATTTATAACATCATGGCCGTACAAAACAGGGGAAGCAACTTGAAACTTATTAGTTGTTAATTTCAGGATTATTATATTAAGACAGAATATTGCATCCCGTTCAAAATTACAGAGAAACTAAATTTCTTAACGGATACCAAAGTTCAAAAGATGACGCCTCTAAAATACATAGCTAAAATAAAGCAAATTGTTGTATTTTTAAAGCATTAGGGCTCTTTCGAAAATGATGTATAGCGAACCCTATTTGGTTTGGAGCATTAGTTAATTGTGGCAAAATTAACTATTTAATTTCGTTGATATTAACGCCATCTTTGCCTTCTACAGATGTCATCGGCTTAGCGCCCTACATAGGACAGACTGAAAAACAAGTACAAGTCTGGAAGATGAGCAGTCAGTAACATTATGCCTTTTGCTCCGAATTGACTAAGTTCAACTAAAACTAATTAATCAATGTAAATATCGGCTGCTCTCTCTTTTATTTTAATTCTTCCTTATGTAGAGATGAAAAAGGTTATGATGGTACCTCCTTTCTCTGAAATAAACACGTAACTAAAAATGAGTTTTTCTTACACCAAAATATTCTTTAGAAACACAATATTGTTGAAAGGAGAGTATTTGAAAACCACGCGAAGGAACAGTTGAAGAAATTACTGAAATTAGATATGAATCTGGAAAAACAAATATTTATTTATACCTACATAAACCTAATGGACTCTATGAGGGAGATCCCATGTTGACTTAGAATAATCTGACGACTAATGGTGGATCGTATTATCTTAACCATAGAAAATAGTGGGTGTTCGTGTTAGTTGTTAATAAATACATGGAACCGGAAATACTAGAGACTTTTTAGTTTGAGTTTTTCGAATCGAAAATTAATAATTCCATAATTTGGAAATAGTAAATACGAATTTGTACTAATATTGAACAACCATTTTACTGTGTTATTAATCAGATTCTTTATTAGTTTTATGAAATTAATAATACACAATTCTGAAAGTATGGACTTTCAATTTTATTATATTACTAATTTAATTTTAAATTTTGAAACCACAAATTAGTATGTTGTAACTAACATGAGCGATTCTTTTAGCTGGAACCAGTATAGTAAAAAATATAAAAAACGAATTTCGTATTTATGCTATGATTAAAATTTTAAATATATCTCTATACTCTACAAATAACAATAATACCCGTGCAACGCACGGGTTGGCGGCTAGTAGTACTAAAGGGTGAATTTCATCCATAGTGCAGAACATACAAGCACAACATCCACAAACAAACCAAAAATGTTAATTTTTTGTTTGCTTACCAGCCTAAGGTCCTCTTCATTGGTGTAGTACAGTCGTCCCTTCCCATCTTCGATGATCTCCACCTTAGGCACGGCCTTCACCTGCTGGCGTCGTCCAGATCTAGATCCGGCCGATGGAGTCTCGTGGCTTCTTGGGGGGCTGCATGTAGAAGGCGAGGAACTGGCTATGGATGAAGGGATAGGTCGGGTGGGGAGGGAAGACTGAGGGTTCGCATGAAGATTGCTAGATGACAGTTTGAGGGTTGGCATGAAGATTGCCAGACGACAGTCGACGCATTGTGTTCTTGAAGGAAATTCACGAATCCACCAGTAGGAGTGAAATCCATCGAAACCTGCAGGTGGCTGATGTGAATCAGAGCAATGGGGTGGTAGGATAGCAGATCAAACGTTACAGACCAAAATAAACGATGACTGCCAACGACGGCGGCGCTACCTAGGGTTTAGGGTTTAGCGGACATACCTGTCGGTACTATTCCTTGGATGTGGCATCGCAGTGAATCCAGGCAATGCGAGCACAAAGACGAAGCAAGATTCGAGTTGGTTGCGCACGAAGACTAGGGAGATTAGGCGAGAGAGAACGGCGGCGCCATCACTAAAGGGACAAGCGCGAGGAGTGGAGTGAGTGGACGAGGAGCGCAAAGGCGAGATTAGGATTGAGGTAGGTGCACAAGGGGGGACCAACCGGGTGAAGCGCGGCACGAGGCTCCGGGTTCAGTCAACGCGAGGCCTCGAGCCATGGCTTCGTGGCTCCCGAGCTGAAGAACAGAGAGGAAACTGTTTCCTCTACAAGCATCACTCGGGCCTACGGAACCACGCGCTCGCCTCGGCTCCGACGTGGAGGCTTGGGACCACTGGACAGAGTGAAGCGTTGGGCTCAACCTAAGATGTGATCAAACTTAGCACGGTCCCCAAAACTAAAATTTGACTTTAAATTTCTCATATACTATAATTTTCATAACAACAAAATTATATGAAAGTAAATTAAAATGTTAATATTATATTATTTTCATCAAATAAAATTTAATTTATAACAAAAATAATTATTGATCAAACATTTAAAAAATTGAATCTTAGATTACGTGCGTCTTAATCAATGGGACGAAGAAAGTAATATCTAACATTGATTTGACTAGTCAAACACTACTGTTTTCTTATAAAATACAAACTACATATATAATTATTTACTCATCGTTTTAAAAAGGGTAAAGTCAAACTTTAAAATCTTTGACTATAAATAATTTCTAAAATATTTGTTTTATAAATATGTAGACTATATATATATATTAGTCTTAATAAGTACTTCGAAAAATTATATATTTATTGATATTTTTATATATACTATAATAAAAAATAGAGGTCAAAGTTGATTTTGAAGAGCATGTTCTTATTCAAAACGACAAGTGTTATCAACCTGAGAAAATATAGATCTCTTCTTTCTATAAAGCTAATGCCCACTAAACACCTAAAGCTCAACATGCAAACATATTATTTATTAGCACTCCTAAAACCTACATGCAAGCATGCCACGTCAACCCATTTAGCACATAAAACTCAACATGCAAGTATATAGTAATTATATCTACAATTTATTTATTCTAAAACTAAACATACACATGCTAAATCATCATTTTCAAATCTTTTTCATAATATTTTAATTCAAATCATTTCATCATTTCTCTAGTATCTAACATATATCCCGCAGCAAAGCGTGAGACATTATCTAGTTATTATATATTTATACTACCACACTAAGCATGTGTTTAGTTTGGGGATAAGAGAGCATGCGTTTGGTTTAGGAATAAGAGAGATGGGTTGTACTCTTTTTTATTTTTACGATGGGATCATCCCTAGTAAAAATACGTGGATCCACATAAAATTTTTTGAGGAATTAGACCAACCCGGATTAAAAAAATATTTCTTTTTAATGATCATCGCATCCACGTATCCTGAAATCAAACAGGTCGAAAAATGAATTGCACGTATCCTGAAATTAAACAGGTCGAAAAATGAATTCGAGCTAACCCAACCCAATTCATCCTTAACCTGAAAGATACCACAACCCGATGGCGAAAACCGCGTGCCTCTCTCGAATCCACTCACCAAAAGCAACCCCCAAAAACGAGCGGCCCACGACCCGAGAAAAAGGACACGCCAACCCACCATCACCCAAACTCCTACCACCACCTCCCTCACCCGTCATTGACATGTGGGCCACGGCTTCCACCACAACCCCACGGGCCCACCTGTCGGTGAGACAGGATGTAACCAGCCGCCCACACGCTAGCGCCCGTGTCGCCGTCTCCGATTCCCCCCACATAATCTCATCCCCACGTAATAAAGCAACGCAGCTAGGGTTCGCCCCCAAATCACATCCAAGAGAGAAAAATTTCCTATCGCCGCCGATCGCCGCCGCCACCGCTGGTCGATTCGCCGAGTCGAGAGGTTGGGTTGCGTTGGTGGAGAGAGAGAGAGAGAGAGAGAGAGATCGAGAGGGATGGAATGCTTGGCCGAGATGCCGCGCGCGCCGCTTGCCGACCGCCGCCCGCGGAAGCGGCAGCGGCTGGGGTGGGACGTCGGCCCCGAGATCCACCAGGTATGCCCTCCGATTCGGTCGCCCATGTCGGCCTCCATCGCGGATCTATCTATTGGTGCGGTTATTACGGCGTTTTGAGTTGTGTTTCTGGTTGTCGATTTGGGTCGTCTCGGTAGGTGAGGCGAAAATAGATCTGGTGGAAATCAGCCACATGTTCTCGCTTGGTTGGTTGGTTGGACCAAAATTCTGTGTTATGTGTTAGGATTAGGGGGGATTAGGAGATTGCTTGAACGAGTTCCCTGCTAGTTTTGGCGTGGGTGGGGTTAATCTGTTTTTGGATGCATGATAGGCCCTTGAGTAGATTATGGCCACAGATTTGTGGATCGATTTGTTTTAATCTGCTTGTTATATTGGACAGATGTTGATAGTTTCAGGTCAAATCTTCACGCGAGTTAATCTTGCTTTTGTTATGTGTAGTACTTATTGTTATTGAATGTTATGTTTTGGGATTTATTTCTTGCTTAATCATATAGGTACTATCTGCTGATTTCTAAAACTTCACTCTCCTTGGTTAGCTTGGGGATTAGATTTCTGGAAGGACAGATCTATGCATGCAATATTTTATCTAAATAAAATTGCAAAATATTTCTAGAAGTTAATTGAATATACTATTCACAATTTTATTGCAGAATATAAGGTGCAGCAGCTTATCTAAATATATTTTGGGCACTATTTGTAGGTTCAGATAGGGTTATGTGGGCAAGAAGTTGCTAATGTCATCAGTGCTGTGACGCTGGGGCTCTCTTCTGGTGGTATTGTTTCCTCCCAGGGGGCGCAGGAAATCCCTCGTTTTGCCTCCCCTCCTCTGAGAGAAGATGACAAGGATGGACATTTCGTCTTTGCTGTTGGAGATAACCTCACACCACGATGTAATTATTGAATACATTTTTTCTTAAAATTTAGTTATGCAGTAAATTTGTCTTCTGTTTTTCCTATATTCTTGTGACCTTTATTTGACATATACCTTTTTAATGTTTGCAGACAGGATTAATGCAAAAATGGGTGAAGGTCAGTTGGGAGAGCTGCCTCTGTTAGGAATTGAACATCTTAACTTGAGATGTTTCTTGCATGCTGAATTTGTTGACAGAGCGGAGTATATTGAAACTGAAACTTTTTGGAAATACATCAGGTACCTTTGGTCAGGTATTGGAATGTTGGGATAGGGAAAGGAAAGAAATGGTGGCCATCAAGATCATCAGAGGCATTAAGAAGTACAGGGATGCTGCAATGATTGAAATTGGCATGCTCGAGCAGCTTGGTAAATATGAAAAAAGCAGATCCAGGTGAGTCCTATGGTTCACTTTTCCACTTCCCTTAAGTAATTGATCTATCTGTGTGCTTTACTTTCGCAAGATTGCTTGTATATATAAGCTGGTCTATTTTGCAGTTGTGTTCAAATTCGGAACTGGTTTGAGTATCGTAACCATATCTGTATTGTAAGTACATCATTAGATTATGGCAATTATGAACTAACCAAAAGAGATAACCCCATGAAGCTTAAACATTGGTGAATTTGAATGGATGGTGGGCAGGTCTGTGAGAAGCTTGGACCAAGCTTATATGATTTTCTGCGGAAAAACAGTTACCGCTCATTTCCAATTGCCCTAGTTCGGGAGGTTGCCAAACAACTGTTGGAATGTATAGCATGTGTGTGCACAGTTCCTTCTGTTACTCTTATTACCACCCTAATTAGCAGATGTAGATTATTCTTCCATAAATTGCAGGCTGTCATCAGTTGCTGATGCTTATTCTTTGCTTCATCCTTTTAGGAATAAATATTTATCTTCTCTATAATGTGTTGCAGTTATGCATGAATTGCGCCTCATTCACACTGATTTAAAGCCTGAGAACATTCTTCTTGTTTCTCCGGAGTACATTAAAGTGCCCGATTACAAAGTATACTTTGTTCTACCTATTTGACCTTTTAGCCTTTTTAATGTCTTCTGTTTACCTGGTTTAGCTGATGATGATTCAACAATATATGTTATCTTCCTAATCCTTATATAATCTCTGCTAGGTTTCATCCCGTTCCCCAAAGGAAGGTTCCTATTTCAAGCGGCTGCCCAAGTCCAGTGCTATTAAGGTGATTGATTTTGGCAGCACAACATATGACCAGCAGGATCAGACCTATGTGGTGTCTACTAGGCATTATCGAGCTCCAGAAGTTATCTTGGGTATTTGTCTTGCCTAGTGCAATGCCTCCCCTGTCAGCGTGATTATGGTTTATGTTTACAATTGGAATGGCTGTTGTTCTGTTCAGGACTTGGATGGAGTTACCCATGTGATATCTGGAGTGTTGGTTGTATACTGGTTGAGCTATGCACGGTATGTTGTTGGGTGCAATATTTGGTTTGTATTCTATCACAACAACAGCAGGATTTTTGAGTTACCAAAGCTACCGCAGGGAGAAGCATTGTTTCAGACCCATGAAAACTTGGAGCATCTTGCTATGATGGAGAGGGTGTTTGGTCCTTTGCCATATCACATGCTTAAAAGGGCAGAGTATGTTACTGCCCTTGATCCATCTCATTGTCGTAAGCATTCACAGCATTGTGGGGATTAGTAGGTGTTGTGTGCTCATTTGTTGCTTGTATGTAGCCGGCATTCCGAGAAATATGTCAGAAAAGGCCGTTTAAACTGGCCTGAAGGTTGTGCGTCACGGGATAGCATGAAAGCTGTTATGAAGCTGCCACGTCTTCAGGTATGATTTCCATATCAAGTTAATACATTTATCTTGTTATGTTTGATACATGAATCTGATTGCTTTATTCTGCATGCAGAATCTGGTGATGCAAAATGTAGATCATTCTGGGGGTGAGTTCATTGACCTTTTGCAAGGTCTATTGAGGTACGATCCAGCTAGCCGCCTAACAGCACAAGAGGCGCTTAGGCATCCATTCTTGAGGGAGCAGTCTGATCGAAGAAGATGACAAAATTCTTATGTTGATTTTCATGTGACACCTCTAACTTGTGTGTTGTATGAGCTCGAAAAGTTTATTCACAAATCGTGAAGTCTGTATTTCTGTTTGTAACCTCAGCAAGCATTTGTGTATAGAAGACCTGTATCAGTTTGAATCATAAATCAAGTGTTTTGAAGGTGCTTTGTTTGGCCAACTGATTTTAAACAATTGTTGTCATATAAATAACTATTGCCTACTGTTTGATTTGTTTCGTCTGAAATATGTGGCGCTAAAAATGCCTAAGCATGTGAATTGGCTAGAATTTAGTAGCAAGCCTTCTGAAGCGCAACTGCACGACCAAGCACGAGGTTGCATGCTGCGGCTATTTCGGACGCATACGCAGGTCAAATTTGCAAAGTTTGAACAATTCAATTTACGTCAAATGATTACATTCTGAGTCGTTAGAAATATGCTCTTTGGATGTTTGGATCGTCAGGAATATGCTCTTTGGATCCTCAAGAATATGCTATCAGGTGTTATCGGTTATCACAAATGCCACATCAACAGAAGATTCATACAGAATTTCCTGACTACTAATACAGAATATTCATAATCTGGCCGTTAATGTACTAATTCCTGATCAAACTATTTATACTGTATGAGACGATGATGAGAAATAGAGGCGGACGGGCGATGATCCAGACCTGAAGCGGTGTTTAAGTTCGTTTCACGAATCAATGTTGTTCGAGTTCGTTGGTCGGGTGCAGATGCCCTAGCGAAGGAGAGTTTGTTTAGGTTTTGCCCCGGGTTAGAAGTACCTATGTAACTTTCGAAAATTTTTGGTAGATAACTTTTAAAGATAATTATATTGTAAGTAAAGTGTAGTTACAATTATATGTAACTATATATAACTATTATACAAATTATATACATATGGTTAAAACTGTGAGCAGGTCAATGAAAAGGTTACAGGGACGTGAACGGTGGGTTTGAGTGCCCATACCCCTTGGTTATGCAAAATTTTTTCTTATCTTGGCACGCATCTCAAAGCAAATCCAATTGCTGAAAAATCAAAAGTTTCCTTGTAAAAAAACTGTCGTAGGTATTCAAGCAATGCTGAAACTATTCATAATTATATAGGACACCTTAATCTGGTACATATCCAATAGCTTAAACCTGGCTTACTAATCAAATAAACACTAACAGTATCACCGTATATACCAAGTTGGCTGATGGCACAGGTTAACCTTTGATTTTTTTGGAATTTGACACGACATTTAATGTTTCCTGCATTGCAGTTGAAGTTTTTCTTTTCATTTTCCTTTTTATACGACGAAAGCATTACAGTACTGTTGAGTGTTGACTCTAGCAAAAGATGGAGTGGTCAGTCATTTAGTTTA
This sequence comes from Oryza officinalis, assembly GCA_008326285.1. Taxonomy (NCBI): domain Eukaryota; kingdom Viridiplantae; phylum Streptophyta; class Magnoliopsida; order Poales; family Poaceae; genus Oryza; species Oryza officinalis. The sequence continues at coordinate 25,477,199 of BDMV01000012.1, read as the reverse complement.
CTGATCGATTTACAATATGTAAACAGCATGAGCTCTTTTTTCTTTTGAGGGGTGGCATGAGCTTTTTAGATAATGAAAGTATAAGTCTGACCGCATTTTGTGATTTGTTTTAAACTTTTAATCCTGTAGGATGAAGATATGCATCCATGAACACCAATATAATGTACAATGCAGCTTTGTAACTTTTCTCCAAAGATAGATAAGTTCAACCATGCATCTTGCAGGTTAAATTAGGACACATGGTTGAGTTACCATGTGTTTGCTATTTAGATTAGCCTTAGAATTATAGAATTGCACCTGCTCCTTGCGTAAAAGGAAAAAGAATTCCACCTGCTAATGTTGAGCGTCAAATTCTTCTAGAGCCAACAAATGCTCCACTGAAAACAGAAATTTCAGGTATATCTTACATCATCTATATTTTGAAGAGAACATGATAATTTTGGTGGATATACGTATAAATACCCAGCATCATAAGCCATAATAATTAGCTGTAGCTTGTTTAAAGTAAGGTTGGACTAAATTCCATTATCTAAAAAGCTAAGAATCATAAAGCTGGATTACGAATAGATATTGGGTAATGATGTGATTTACAACTTCAGGTGTGCTTTTCCTCTCGATTTTTATGTCATCCATATAGAGATAAAATATGAAAATATTTTGATAAGATAGATATCATTACGTGACTATACAGATAGAAACATGTAAGCTTAAAACGGACTTGTACACACTACAATAAACACCTCATAAGTATCGGTTCATAGGTGTCGGAATTACCGTTTCCCACCTCTATAGATAAAAGAATATAGATAAAAAACGACATCTACAGTATAGATGCCAGTTTCTTAAAAAAAAAAAGACCTATATTTATATTAGAGGTATCAGTTCTAGATAAAAACCGATATCTATAGTATTGGTATCGGCATATAATAAACTATAGGTAGTTTTTATAAAAACCCGGCACCAAGCTGAGTCAGCGTCGGCCACATGCCCCCAACCTTATCCGATCCCCTCGCCCACCGCATCCCCTCCACCGCTCTCTCTTGCCCCCATCCCCCCATCCTCTCTCGCTCTCTCTCTCGCATCCCTCCTCCCCCTCCTCTGCATCCCCCCTCCCCTTTTCCTCCTCCAGATCCGACGGTGCTGTCGCTGGTACCGACGGCGGTGGCAGTGGAGGAGGAGTCTCGCTGGCCCCCATTTCTCTCCCGTGGCCTTCCCTCCTCTCCGTCCGCCTCCCCCATTCTCCTCATCGAGATCCGGTGACGGCGCAGACGCCAGGCGAGGTGGCGGTGGTGGTGGTGGCATCTTCCTCTCCCCAGTGACGCCACTCCAAGCCGCACCCCTCGACCTCCTCCTCACCGCATCCACGCGTCGGATCTGACCACCTAGAGGTCGGGGGCCGCCCGATCCAGCCTCCTTGAGGTCGGGGCTGGTCGAATCTAGCCACCTTCGACCTCGTCGCCTTGGATCGACGTCTCTAGCTCCGGCCACCATGTCCACATCATCATCGTCTCCGATGCTGGCGCAGCCGCGGCGGCCACTGCTAGACGCCACCGCTGAAGAAGAGATACGACACACCGCTGCTGGTCATTTTCACGGCATGGGTGGGATCCGGCGACGGCGGAGGCGGATCGTCGTGTGGCGCTGCCTGAGGGTTTTTGAATGTTGGTTGATTATGTTCATGATGTTCTTCAATGTTGATCGATTTAGTGATTGTGTTCATGATGTCTTTGATGGTTGATTGATTTCGTGATTGTGTTCATGTTGGGGATGATGGGGATCTCATGGGTGGTTTTGGATGGGGATCATCGAGCTGCCTTTTTTTTAATTTTTTCAATCGGTTATAGGTGCCGGTTGCACCTATAATCTTTATAGGTGCTGGTTTTAAAACCGACACTTAAACATTTAGGCATTGGTGCCGGTACTAATAAGAGGCTGTGTAGTAGTGACAAGTAGGAAAGAAACAAATATTACTCTAATTAAATACACACACTATTCACATGCATATGTAAACTTGATGTTTGTCCAGCTACATATCCATATTGACATGATATATAACATATTGATATTGATCTATCTTGTTAACTTTTTGAATATTTTTGAATGATTGTTTGCTTGACTTGCAAAATCAAGGGGATGCACTAGAATGCATTAGAATGCATTAATTAAGGGCTAGGAAATAGCATAATAGAACTTGATACCTATTCAAGTGTGGCATTCTGAAATTTAAAAAAACTATTCGAGAAAAATATATTTTATTGTTTGGAAATTGTTAAAACTAGAAGGTGTGCCAGTTGGCATACTTGATATTTTATAGCCCGTTTATATTGTTTAATTATTTTTAAATTTTAGGTTTCGCAGAAGGCAAAATTTTATCATAAAAATACATAAACTGTGTGTGTACATAGTATAATTATTGCAAATGCGCTTAATGGAGGGACCTGGACATATCATATGAACAAGGTGACAAGCTATTATTGCAATTTTTAAAAATGTTTAGCTAAAGTTTCAACATAGCAATCGTTTTGATAAAATGGGCAAATTTTTTTTCCAAAATTCTCTTTTGCTTACGTTTATAAACGCTACCAACCTTTTTCACGCATTTAATTTATCTACTTATTATTTCTGAATTGTTATCGAGGTGATGGGCGTAGCAACGTTTCTGTCATTGATTTTAGCAAGTACATTTCCTCTCAATCTCCCTCTCATATTTTCCCATTTGGGCTGGCTGCTTGGCCCATTCCAGTGTAGAAAATCCGCCAAGCCCATGCACTCCCACCTCCCCACAGCCCAGATTATGCATATGCTCAACAGCACGTTCAACCGAGCCAAATCGCGCAAGTGTGCAAGAGGCGAGTGAGGTCCCTTCTTTAGAAAATGAATTAAAAATCCGACCTCTGTATCCAACTAAATGTGCATAGCCTAAACAAATAAAGTCAAGAGGACTAAGGCTCACATCCTACACGCAAATATTTTCTTGCCCCATCTAGCCAAATCAGCTAGGGCAATCATGCAACTTGATCCCAGTTTCGGCAGCCTATGTAACTGTTGTAGTTTTTCTTTTTTTCCACTTCGATCCTTAATAAAATTGGTTGGCCAACCTTTCAGCAAATAAATCTGATACCCCATAATTGTTTGTGCGGGGGTCATGGATGGGCAATTTCTTGTCCTAAAGGCAAAAAGAAATTCTGTATGTCACTACAAATACGTATACACAGAGGGTTACGGACTTTGGATATATGATACAAATGAAATCTTCTAAGTAATTGTCACCTGAGAATGGATGTATGATACTATCCTAAAATGAAGTACAAATTCTAGTGGCATGATAAATTCTGGAGGTCCATACCTTAGTCCCCCTAAGCTTTTTTTCGCAATTTACAAGGCAGTCTCAGTAATTCACCTATTTATCTCCTAGCTAGTACTTATACCGCCTCATCTTTCAGCATATACAAACATGCAGTAGTACTTGCAACCACATCAACTCATCACTCCGACGATAGCAAGTAGCAAGAGAAATCCAACAAGACCATGGAACAAAAATACTATTAGGCTCATAGGTGCCGGTTTGAAGGATCATATAGGTGCCAATTTTGGGGCCGACACTAATGACCCAAGTTATTGGTGTCGATTCTCGAATCTATATGACATTATAGGTGTTGGCTCTAAATTAGAACCGGCACCTATGTGACACTATAGGTGTTGGCTCTAAATTAGAACAGACCCTTATTGTGATGCATTCTTTTTAATTTTTACAGGTGCTAAAAAGACCCAAAAAATATATTTGGTATTTTATTTGGAACCTATATGGTCACAATTCACTACCCACTAGTCCCATGATTTTTTCAACCCATATTCATAAATATGCCTCAAGCAAGATTCGAACTAAAACATCTCTCTTCATCCAAAACATCCTTATCATCTCACTTACAAACATTTGTTGTCTTGAAAACAAATGCTATTCTTTTGAGAATATTATTATCCTAACTTATAATTCATATTTAATATCATAGATGAGCTCAAATGAAATTTTTGTCAACTACAAAATTATATAGATCTAATCTAGATCTACAACTTTTATATATGTTTTGTCTCTATCCAAGATCGTTTGAAAAATTTAAATATTTATTTATGCAAATAGATCCAAGACATTATAACATATTTTCGGACATCCAAAGGACCTTAAATCAAAAAGTCATCAACTATAAAGTTGTAGATCTCGTCGAGCTCTACAAATTTGATATAAAGTTTATATTTATCCAACTTTATATAAAAGCCGATAGGTGTAGAACCGGCACCTATTTGTCTCCCCGCCTACGTTATGTGACAACATATTCACCACATAGGTGCCGCCGGTTCATAAGTTATAAGTGTCAGTTTTTAGTCATTGGTGAGGGTCTTTGGTACTGGTTTTAAAGTAAAACTGACACCAATACCCTTTTCTCAAAGAACCGGCACCTATTTGACCTCATTGGTGTCGATTTTTAATTTGATGAGTGAAAAACCTCTTATAGGTATCAGTTTTTATCGAACTGTTATCTATGTGATCAATCCCTATGTAGGTTCTTGTAGCAGTGAATGAGAGTGAAATCAAAGAGTTTCATGGTGTATTACAGTGTGATACACCCTTTGGTGAAGGGGCATGAAGTTGCTTTAGTTATATATCTAAAACAAAGTAGAATATATGCAATACGGACAGGAGGCATCAGGCAATATGTGATGAAATAATCTGATCTCTAGAGTCAAAGATAACTTTCAGGAGGCTCCTCACCAATTGGACTAAGAATCTCCCAAATCAGTACGGATTATTTCTCCATCAGTGCTGGCAACTGATAGAAACCAACTTCTCGAACATTACTGCCAATCAGTACGGGTTGTCATTGAACGTCTATGTATGTCTCGTTTGTAGCTCTGACTACTCTTGCACATCTCTCCAGCTGAATGATCATGCAGCTAACTGCTATTTGTATGATAGAAACACAATAACTAAACCTACCAAAACAGGGTGAATGTTAGAAACACAAAAAATCAAAAACTTTTAGAGGAATTAAAAAGTTATCCTCGAAGGCGATGGAGACCGGTCTGACCTGCTTGATTGCTTTGGTCTAATCACATCTTTGCCTCCGGTTTGATCGGTGTAGATCGGCCGGTCTGATTGTCTTTCGCGCCATTGTCGCTGGTCCAACCACCTGAAAACCGCCGATCTGACCGGTGCTTTGCAGCTGGTTTGATCTCCGCTATCTCGCGAGTGTGACTAACCCGAGCAAACACAAATCAAAGAATTTTTAAAAATAGATTGAACTTTATAACTTCTATTTATACTTACAAAGTGCAACAACAACACTTCTCTGTCAAAATTCGACTAAACTCAAAACCCTAACTTTTCTCTAATCTCAACTCTCACAAAATTGATACCGAGAGAGCTCAATCCCTCCACTGTTTGTACCCATAGGTGGTTGCCAAAAAGCCATGAATCTAACTTATATAAGAAGTCATAATCCACTAAAAAACCTTTCCGTACAAGAAACAAACTTAACAAACCCCAACCTTTCAAATTTGGACTCTTTTCAAATTCGACTCTGTTTTTCATACGCACACAATCTCTCATCGTACGTCGCATGGAACCACGTGCATCAACCAAGTGTATTGTTCTTTAGCCTAAGCATCACACATGATATCTTGATCATTCGGACGTCATCTCTCAAGCTGACTCCCGATTCATCACCGACAACGCTCTCTTGAGGTATCAAGACACACCTACACATGAATCAAACAAGAAACCATATCCAAGCACAAGTTCTTTACTATCTTGACTCAACATAGTACACAACAATATTATACACATATAAGAATCATCTAAAAGTCATAATCGCAAGATAATCACAAGTATCCAAATAAACAACCCAAAATTGACTCTAATCAGGATCAACCGGTCAGATCGTTGGGCTGGCCGGTCTGACCGGTCCCACACAGTCAACACCACTTCGTCAAATATCACCCAATATCAAAACGAAATATCTCACTACAAATTGTTCATTAAAAATTAATAATCAAAACACACTTTGATTTCACATTATTTAGACACCTAAATATTCAGAAGTGAACCTACATATGCGTATAACTCATATGCGTGTACATGTTCACCAGCTGTATCTTACATATGAATAAAAATATATTTTGATTAGATGGAGTCGTCAATTAAAAGTTAAGTGCGAAGCAATATTTTCTTAAGAGTGCACAAAGATGAGAGGCATAAAAATAAAATTAATTTCCTCCATTGTCATTCTTCCTGTTCTTTGTTTTTTATTATTTTTGACATTTTTTTACCATTTGATGCAATTCAACTAGAATTAAGCAGTAACAAAAGCTAATAACGACTGTAGAAGGACTAAGGAAAGCTGACAAAAACATATCCAGCTCTTTCAATTTACGCCCTGTGCAGCGCCTAGTACCCAACGCAGACTGACTGCTTGCCTCCATTCAAAAATTAAAATATTTTCTGAGGCAAATGATAGAAAGAATGCAGATACCAACCATCTGGTACATAGCAGTAAGTACCATCTCCAATAAAAAGCTTATCTAACTATTTGATATACCCCTTCAAATTTGGGGCATGCACCTTTCTTCACTAGTGTGGCTTCCCATTGCAAGTAGGAGCAACTAGCAAGCAACAACCAACAAGACAATGGGAGAGGAAGATAGAGATTTGGAGTTGTCTTACCTTGTCACGGGAATAGGAAGCATCAGCAAAGAAGTGAACATATATATACTTTATTAGTTGGGCAGATCATAGAACAACACCTGCAGAAGGTTGTCACGACATTCGTGGTAACCACTGACCAGTAGTGCGCGCCTTCCCTTGTGGCTTGCATTGCTGCAGCGGCTGGCCAGCGGTCGCAGCTACCCGGGGAGTACCTAGTTGAGGAATCTCTTCCTGGCGCAAGTACTAGCCATGATGCGGCATCGTGCACATGAAGGAGGACGGGAATATGCATTTTGCAGCTGAGCTGTGGTCGCCAGTGGAAGCGGTGCGAATGGCTAGAGCGGTGGTGGCCGAATGAAGAGCCGCAGAGCAATTTGTGGAGGTCCCTGGAATCAGTTGTGGTCTATGCATGAGTTGTGCAAGGCTGGGGGAAATTAACTGAATCTGGGATGATAGTGAATTAGAGTTCTAGCAGATATATGCAGTCATCAACCATGGCCTAATGGCATGAGAATTAACACCAATACAAGTGGAGGCATTCGATCTACATCTTAATAGTTCTTTCACAGATTGTTTGTTGTTTTGTAATCAGAAAAGAAATATATTGCTGCTCATATTGTTGCAAGGCAAGCCTCTACTTAATTACCACCATTGTTGTATCACACTTAGCCAAATTTCAGCATATAATTCGTCACTGTCCATGTTATAATACAATTACAAAACCTGTCAGTGGTGGTTGTGCCCAACACAATTAACTTTCTATTGTGTCCACTATATTTAGTTTTGAGGAAACTACGGTACATATCAAGTCAGACAAAAGTTTCAAAACCTTATCTTCACTATTTCTAGCTCTTCAAGGGTGATTATATTAATAAAAGGTCCAAAAAGTCTATGTAGAAAGCATAATTTACATGCACATTTAGTTTCGCTCTTTAATTCAAAACAACCCAAGAGGTTGATGAAACTATGAGAGAAATGTAATTATATTACCACCACCTTCTATATAGGAACATAGCTGGGTCGTAGTAACTCCATCAAGGCATTACATGTTTCCTGGTCCTTCTACATAGCACCCTATTGTTCAGTGCACAGTTCACTATGCATCACAAATTCACATCTTGTCAATAGACATAATTAATAGGAAACTATAGCAAGTGAAAAACAAGAAAGATGAAGTAAGAGCAGGAGGAGAAAAGAAACTTATAGAGATCGAGCTTAGCGTATGTCTCAGTTTGATATGACTAGGAGGCATCAGGAAAAAAATAACCATGAAACATTCTGGTTTCAGTTGGATGATTTGTTGATCTGGCACAAGGCAAGCTGTGGAGGGTACAATATCTCCAGGACTTGTATTCAAGATTTTGTCATAGCCAGGAACCGACCAGCAGACAGCAGCGGACACAGCTCCCGAGCAGGTCGGGCGACTGTCCGGGCTCCGTCGTTATCGTTTCCACTGTCGTTAGTCATCGATGTCTATAAAAATAAGTTGATCATCGAAAAATACTACTAGCCGTCTGGGCTTCACGACGGTGCTGGCTCTGTCACTGCCACCAGATCATAGCTATGGAGGATGGGTGGCTTGGGTCTTGGACGTCTCAGCCGAGCGGGAAGGAATCAGGATGTACAAGGGGTGTCGGACAGATGAGAAATGCTCAGAGATGTAGGGGAATCAGGGAAGACAGACGACGTACGGAGAGAGATCGATAGATATTAGAGATAATTCATTCTTCATCGTCTCCAATTAGAATGCAATGATGGCATAACAAATAGAATCATATCCAGGTATCAGATTAACTGATCATATGTAAGTGGGGCTAATTGATCAAGATTGATGATGTATATCAGACTCATTTTACCTGCACGCCTTGGCTTGCCCACTCCTGATGCTTTTCTTAAGATATGTTTGTGATGAAAGAGAATGCCAAACTGGCTCCATATGCAGTTTATATGTAAAGCCTGTAATGTGGTATGTTGTTTAGGCCTTAAGTTGCTTTGAGACCACTTTGGAAATTTAGGTGGATGAGGATCTGCTTATAAACATTAGCGCTCTAAGCATGATACTGTGGGTTAACCTTTCAACGTAAAGCGAGGACGAAAGTATACGCGGTATATGTGGGTCCACTCAATGCATGTGTAGAAAGGCCTAGCTGCCTAGGTGCAAAGGCACCAATTACTTGCACATGACATAAATAATTGTATAAAAAATTGACGAGTTGAATTACAATAGTATGAGTCACTGCACAGACATAGACATGCAAGTGCAGGACCGATGTATATATTGTGAAACAAAAACAATAAAATCAAGCAGAGAATAATACATATATATGCAACGACACATGAAGAATGTTTTGTTCTTGTTTCTCCATATGCAGAACGAATTTATATTTTCATGTTTATGTACTGACTTCTATCATCACAATCTGTCGTGTCAAATTTTGATGAACATTTATGCAACTATTTAGGTGATCATATGCTGGCTAGTTTGGAACGGAAGAAATGTGCACATCTTCATGGTGGAGATGAAAATGGTGGTGGAGTTGTTCAGTGTAGTCAAGGATGAAATTTGCATATGAAGGAGACCGGGCTCTTTCATGAAGTGATCTCGTGAAGTAGAGGATAATAGCAGCTGTCAGTATCTTTTTTTTTTTAGATAATGGATTAAGAAACCCGGCCTCTACATCCATGAGAGGATGTATACAACCAAAAGTCATCCAGAGTACAAAGACTGAATGTCTTACAAGATAGTTTCAAATAACAACTGAAAAACTGAGTACATAGACTCCAACCCCAAACATATGAGGTTCCTACACCACATACTACGACACCTTTAAGAGGTAGCAAAAGGCGAAATTAAGCCTCCAATCTTCTTCTCCCAGTCCATCCAAATCTTGAGAAGAGCTCCAACACTCTCGCCTCCAAAAGCATGCAACCTTCTTTCACCTTTAGAGCGTCTTCCTCCTTAAGCAACACTAACCATTGACGTGCCCAATATGTTCCTTTGAAGATTACCTGTAAAAAAGAGTTAGTTTTGAACCCATTGAAGACAACATCATTCCTACAAAGCCAAATCGCCAAACATAGAGCCGCTATGCCAACAAACATTTGGTATCTTAGTCTAGGATGAAAACCATTCAACCAACTACCAAAAAGATTAGCAACATTCTTGGGTGGTTGTATCCCAAGAGAGATGTGCATGGAATTCCATATGAATCTTGCAAGTTGGCAATTAAAGAAAAGGTGTTGTATTGTTTCATTTGCATTACAAAAGCAACACTTAGTACTCTCCTTCCATCTCCTCTTAGCCAAGTTGTCTTTAGTGAGAATGATCCCTCTCTTTAAATACCAAAGAAATATTTTTATTTTTAAAGGAACTCTATGTTTCCAAATAAAAGTTTTCCTTGGTATTACCCCGTCACATATGAGAGCTCTATACATTGAGTTGTTTGTAAAGACCCCCTTCTTATGAGCCTCCCAAATAAAAACATCATTTTGATCTAAAAGCTCAAAGGAAACCACTTTTGTTACTAGACAAAACTAAGCAATGATATTATCCCAAACCAATGCCCTTTTAAACGAGACATTCAACGGTTCCCTTCTCAAGACTTCGGCCACGGTAACATTCTTCTTCCTCGTTAACTGATATAATGAAGGATAAAGCCTATCAAAAGAAGAGTTACCCGTCCAACCGTCCTCCCAAAATCTCACTTGAGTCCCATTATGTACCTTAAAGGAGACATGTCTTAAGAAGGAATCTTTTACCTCCATTAGACTTGACCAAGAATGGGAATCCTCATGTTGCTTCTCCACTTGGGTAATTGTCTTCTTAGACAAATACTTCTTCCCAAGTATGCTCTGCCAGACCCCATCCTCATTAATTAGCTTGTACCACCATTTGTCTAGCAAACACTTGTTTTGAATTTTCAGATTTTGAATTCTGAGACCCCCAGTCAATCGGTTTACACAACACGCTCCACTTGGCCAATCGGTACTTTCTCTTGTGTTCATCACATTGCCCAAAAAAATCTGGATCTATAATAATCCAGCTCCTTGAGAATACCCTTAGGGACCTTAAAGAAGGACAACATAAACATGGCCAAACTAGACAAGACTGAATTAATTAAAACCAACCTCCCTCCTACCGAAAGAAATTTGCCTTTCCAACTACTTAGTTTCCTTTGAAAAAGCTCCTCAATCATTAGCCAATCCTTGTTTGACAATCTCCTATGATGCATAGGGATCCCAGGTATTTGAATGGATAAGCCCCAGCTTCACACCCAAAAGGTTGACATATTCTATCTCCCTCTCTTTTGCCTTACCATAACAGAACAATTCACTCTTATGAAAATTAATCTTTAAGCTAGATAATTTCTCAAAAACGCTTAGCACCAGTTTGAGATTTTTGGCTTCCTCGAGATCATCATCCATAAAGAGAATCGTGTCATTGGCATATTGCAAAATAGAGAGGCCATCAGCAACTAAGTGGGGGCCACTCCTTGGAATTTTCCTTGCTCTTTTGCTTTGAGGATTAACACTGCTAACATATCTACCACTAAATTAAATAGAATGAGGGACAAAGGGTCTCCTTGTCTTAGTCCTTTCTTGGTTTGGAAAAAATTCCCAACCTCATCATTAACTTTAACTGCCACACTCCCACTGCTCACAATAAGATCGATCCATTTACACCAAGTTGGTGAAAAGCCTTTCATTCTCAACACTTGCTGCAAGAACTTCCAATCTACTTTATCATAGGCTTTTTTGAAATCTAGTTTCAAGATGACCCCATTACTTTTCTTCCTATGCATCTCATGAATTGTCTCATGCAAAATAATCACCCCTTCCAAGACATTCCTCCCCGAGAGGAAGGCTGCCTGCGAGGGTTTAATGACCTTTTGCACAACTAGAGCTATTCGATTGGCCATAACCTTTATGAAGATTTTGAAGCTAACATTTAAAAGGGAGATTGGCCTAAATTGCTGTATACAGTTAGCTTCCTTTAGTTTTGGTACTAGAGTGATGATACCAAAATTTAAGCTATGCAGTGGCAGATTACCTTTATGGAAATATGTAAAACGTGCCATAATGTCATCTTTAATCACTTCCCGAAACACTTGATAAAACTCTGCTGAAAAACCATCAGGTCCCAGAGCTTTGTTGTGTTCCATTAGCATAACTGCCAATTTCACCTCTTCTTCTGTGAATTGTCGAATTAAAGTATAATTCTCCATATTTGAAACCTGAATAATATCCTCTTTTTGAGACTCCATCATGGAGAAAGAATTACCCTCTGGAGAGCCAAACAAGTTCTTGTAATACTTGGTGATATATTTAATAAGTTGTACATCACCCCTAATCACTCCCTCATCTTGTTCTAGCTGAAAGATTTTGTTCTTTCTATGCTAGCCATTCGCTATAGAATGGTTGTATTTCGTGTTACGGTCCCCTTCCAATATGTTCTTAGTCTTTGCTCTCTAATACCACTTAATCTCTTCTTCTCTTAGCAAATGTGCTAGTCTTTCCTTCAAGAAGTTTTTAAGATCTAATTCCTATCTAGACAGCAACTGGACCTCTGCCTTTTATCTAACTCCTCCGCCTTTGTAATAAGACTCGCCTTTTCCTTCTTAAAAAAACCACTTGTATTTTTCGCCCAACCCCTAAGGAACTGTCTGAGTCTTCTAATTTTATTCTGCCATCTCTCTAACTTTGTGGATCCCTTATTCTCCTTTCTCCAAATCTCCGATAGAAGATCACAAAAGCCTTCTCTTAACAACCATCCAAGCTCAAACTTGAATAACGGTTGTTTATCGCAATGCGTCCCAGTTCCTGTATCCAGGAGCAAAGGCGTGTGATCAGACAATTCTTTGCTCAAAGCTCTAACATTAGCTAGTGGGAATTTTTGTTCCCAATCCGTGCTCATAAGTACTATATCTTGCTTTTCGAATGTCGGATTAGGCAAAGAATTAGCCCAAGTGAATTTGCGACTAGAGAGTTCTAGCTCTCGCAAGTCCAAACTATCTATCATAGCATTAAAAAGGAAAGACCATTTACCATTGAATTTATCATTATTTTTCTCAGAAGGACTCTTAATAATATTAAAATCCCCTCCAATTACTATCGGCAAAGCTTCCTTACTACAAGCATTCACTAGCTCCACTAGGAAAGCTTCCTTATATTCTTCTTGGGCAACTCCATATATTGCTACGAGGATCCACTGAAAACCATCTCCTTTGTTTCTCACATGAAACTTAACATAGAAGTCACCTTCATCTATACTTGAAACATCAAAATAGACCACATTTACCCCCAAAAAGATTCCTCCTGATCTTCCTTTCAGTCTAGTCTAATGCCACATGAAATCTTGGCCACCATAAATACTCTTTAAACAAGTACTTGAGAAGTCATTCTTGCATGTTTCTAATAGAGCAATGAAATCGAGCTTCTGCTCCTTGGTAGTTTCTGAAAGAAATCTAAACTTAGCCAAGTCACTTAGACTTCTGCTATTCCAGAATATTCCTTTCATGATGAACCACTCTTGTTTAGACTTGCTATTCTGACCCTCTTTTTCTTATCTCTCCGTGAGGCTTTTTTGGACTTATAGACTCTAAGGTCTTTTTTAGCATTACAATTTAGGTGATTATTGTCCATAACTTCGTCCATTAAGTCACCATATATATAACCAAGGACTAGGTTATCCAAAACCTTATCCTCCTCTGACTCCCCTTCCTCCAGGCAAACTATGTTATCTTTATTAAAAACATCCTTGTTGTTTAACCTCACCATCTCAGATTCCTTTAGACTAGCAACTGATTCTAAAATACCCTCATTAGAACTACCTTTGTTTTCTAAGTCTAGTGCTATATAAGAATTAGACACAGACAACAAAAAATTATTTAAAACATTACCTGATGGTTGTTCCATATTCTTCCATGCTTTCCTCTTTTTTGCCTTCTCTACAGCATTCAGCCCACCGTTTCTAGCCAATCTCTCACTAGCCTGGAGTGGAGTAACGATAACCTCCTCAATCATAGCTGCCCGAGCTACCTTCTCCTCTACCATCGCACCAACCTTCACTTCTTCTATATCCCGCTGCGATTGAACCCCTCCTTGCTCCCTTGACTGCTCCGTCTCTCCCACCACCTTGTCATATGCTTCTTCGAAGATTTTTCCCATAGCTACTTCCAAGATTTCTGAGGCCATCTCTATGATTTCTCCCTCTTGCACTCCTTTTTGCTCATTACCGCTGTTCACATTTGTACCATTATTGTCATTACCCCCACTATCCTCCTTTCCATCAATTATCATATCATCATTTTTTCCTCTTTTTGTTTCCCTTGTCTCCCTTCCCTCCTCTTGCTCCTCTTCATTATCATCATCTCCGTCCGCATCTCCTAGCTCCATCTCCACCTCATCACCATTCTCATCAACACCCACCTTCTGAGCTTCGAATCTCAGCTAGAAATAATGATCTCCTATCACTATATCAAGATTTTTTGGAATTAGCTTTGGGTTCAAGACAGCCACCAAGATCCTTTTATAGTCATTCTTTTTTGTTGTTCTCATATCAACTGTTTGGGTAGCTCCCAACAGAGAGCCTACAACCCAAAGATTTAAGTACTCTCTCAACCTCTTCCGCAAACCAAACACACGTACCCACACTTTTGGTAGAAGATAACCGTCCTCTTTCTCCTGCCACTCCTCAAACTGCAAGCGCAATCCAGTAAATTTCCCAATTTCTTTCACATCAGCACCCCCAAAGTTAACAGCCCTTTGCAACTCTATTTTTCATGGAAAAGGCACCACAAAGGAATCCTCCTCATATGCACTCAGTTCCCACTTCCACTTTGCTGAAAAAATCCTTTGGAGCTGCACCACCAATTGATCAATTGTTAAATTTCCTCCCACCATCCAAACCAAATCCACCTTTCCCCCTTTTCTACTCCTTTGCAAGGGATGGTGTGGAATGTGGTAGAAACCAAGTCCTTCCATTGCATACCCCACTGCATGTGCCGCCGGCTTAGGTTGCTTAAGCACCGGGCAATGATGGTTCACATGATCTATCACAAATATAACAGTAGATTTCAGAAGTGCACTTTGCTGCCTCGTGTCCATTTTGGAAGCACCTAAAGCACACCTTTCCTTTTTCATGAGCCTTCCCAGTGTCAACTTCTCCTTCCTGCCTTTCAAACAAGGATGGATCACAAGCCATGCCCTCAAACTTGTTGTTCTCCTTCACCATCTCTACGGGTTCTATTAGTTTCTTTGCTTGCGACCCAGCTACCTCCAGCTCTCAGACCTTGATCTGACCACCACCTTTCTTGGTACCAGACCCCCTCTCCCCAACAGAAAGACCTGTCCTTCCTTCCTTACTTTCATCTCCTGCATTTGCCCCTATCTTGCTGTCCTCCACTCCCTTCCCGGCATCTTCATCAAGCACCAAACGCTCACCTTGTCGTTGCTGCTCGAAACGGAGATATCCTCGACCCGGCACAAACCTTCTCATCCTTCCTGAAAAGCCACCTCGCCTACTGCCAAAGCATGCCCCTCTTGGTCTGAATCCACTTTTCTGCCATCCTCTCCCTCTGTGACCTTGTTGTTGGAAGCCATATCCAGGGTTGAAGCCAAACTGACTTCCCTCAAAACCTTCTCCTAAAAACTCATCTTCTTCTCTGAACCCAGCCCCATACTCCCTGCCTCGTCTGCTTTCACCATCATGGAAACCACTTCTCCACGCCATGCTCGCCCCTAAGCTTCCATTTCTCAGGTCGCCGTCCTCTCTCCCGCCGCCCTCTCCCTCGTCGCCAAGAGAACCAGCGTTTCCTCTCCCTTCTCTTTTCTCCGTTGTCTGCCCCAGCTGCTCCCAGTGGCGACCTGCCGCTTCGCCTGGGATTAATCCCTTGTGGGACTTCTCTACACCACGCACATACCGACCTGCTCGAGCGAAGAAATGGCCCAAGCTGTTATCAAATTTTATTTGCATTGTCCGCTGGCCTTTACCAATCATAAAAGGCCCATCTGGCCCATTATCTGTTCCTTCGTGCGACAGTAGTCCGACAGGCAAATCTAACGCCTCGATACTCCCCATCGGATGTCGCCATGTATTTGAAACTTTGAATTGACTCTTGGCCTTATCGAGGTTCACCGGAGTGAGAGCCAACTTTGTGGCCTTGCCCCTGATTGATCTCGCCCACGTGACCAACTCCCCGACATCATTCCCTTCAATGTGCTCTGGTTGAAACTCTATTTCCTATGAAACACTAGGCTCAAAACCGATCAACGTAGAAGCTAGCTCCGCTTTATCTTCTACCCTTATCGTTGCCAGTGCCTTCACATCAGAATTTTGTCTCTCTCCTATTACTTTCACCAGAACATCTCCAAACATTAGCAGCTGTGACACCCTAGCAGCAGGCAATGGCCCCTTCCAAGGTTTGATTTCATTCAACTTCTTCCTTGCTACCGCTGCAACCAACTTCTTTACCAAAACCCTATTTCCTTTCCTCCCAGATTTCATGGGGTACAAACATCCCTGTGGGGATGTGTTCGACCAAACCAGATGTTCTCCCGCTTTTAGCACTTCATCTATGGAGAAACCCTCCTTCAACGCTCTCCGAACATAGCTACCTTCCTAAAACACTACATCCAACTCCTCATCCAACTCCTCATTCTTCCCCTCCGGACCGACACACAACTCCTCTTCGTCCCAGAGCTTTCTCCATCAGCAAGCGCCCAAAAAGAGACCCCAAAGCCTTAGGCTTCTGGGTATCTAACGTGCCGTTGAAAAAATGCTTGGTCGGAGTAGAAGACCACCTCTTCTTCCGACCAACACTATCCGCACATGAAACCTCTTGAGAAGGTACTGCCGGCGGAGACCAAGCTAAACAATCCTCGAACCCAAAGTCCCACTGCCCACACCCAACACTTCCGTTCTCACCTTCAAACTTACCATGCCCATTTGTTGTGGAAGATTTCGATGCTACCGGTTGCAAATGATGCTTTGCCAACGCACCAGGAGCCAGCATGAGCTGCCGCCTCCTGCCGCCAATTCGATGCTGCTGCATCAACGCTCTCTCAACTCATGGATATCATTAGGGCATCCCTAAAGATGTCACCAAGGTGGGTCAATCACACAAGTGACATGCTGTCGGTATCTGCTGTAGTGGCTTGTAATTAGTTTTGGATTGTAACCCTTAAGGTCGTCTCATGAGTCTGTGATTTCCCAGTTTTGTCAGCCTTCTACAAATGTTGTCATCTTCTTTTTTGTTTCTGCCTTGATCTTAATAAAATTGGTTGGCCAACCTTTCAGCAAATAAATCTGATACCCTACAATAATTTTTGTGAGGACCATGGATGGGCATTTTCTTGTTCCAAAGGCAAACAAAATTCTCTATCTCTGCAAATGCACAAATGATTGCTCACTTTGGATATATGATACTAGGAATCTTCAGAGTAGTTGCCCAGAGTTAAGTACAAATGTGGATGCACTTGGCGAACATGGATTAATGGCATGAGCAATTCTGGAGGTTGATGAATCAATGATGGTAACTACTCCAGAATTTCATTGTGATGTTCACTAGAGTTCCCGACCTTCCAAAAGGTTCTGATAAACAACGATTTGGACGGAGTCGCGACACAAATCGATCCGGCTTCTTGAACGCGCACGCTCTTGAGCCCCGCAATCGCAGCACCATGTCTCCTCTGGTTATCATCCGTGTCGAAACGTGGGTGACCTTACCGAGAAGGCTAATCCCTGTTTGCCAATCGAAGAACACAAACAAGAACGAGATAGAATACAACCAAAATTGCAGATGAATGATTAAGCTCACAAGTTGGGGTCTTACAAACCGATCTAGCGGTGAAACTGTTCTTGACAGATTAATCTAAGCAAAACCCAAAACCTAAAGATAGCGACGGCTACTGATATATGGAGTTTAGGGTCATGCAAGCACCCCTTGACGCAACCCTAATGGGCTCCAACACGATACACGGGCCAAAGGCCCAAATACGGCGTCGCAGCACCGGGACAGATTCTGAATGTCAATTTGTTCGGTCAATTCCCGATGACTCGTAATGAATTTGGACATGGGACCAGAACCATTGGAAAGGTTATCTTCTTAGCTTTCCATCCATATAAAGAATGCCCCAATCCAAGCACATATGCGACCTGGGCACCTGTTTTAGTGCAGACTGGTCCTGGACTCCGAAACAGACACGAAGTCGACTTGGTTTGGACCTCCACCTTGACTTGAACGTCCTCGCTGATTCTCCACGACTCTAAGTCCCTCTCTAAGTATTTCCTTGTCCTCTCCATTATTCCTAATCATAATATAATCATTAGGTAGCAATCTATTCTTAAAACCATATAAAGAAGAACTTAGGAACGAGCTCACCTCTAAATTCAATTGTCATGCGCGAGCTCTTGTGATTGGACCTTGAATGACCAATGGAGGATTGTTGTGTATATCCGAAGGAACGATGGCCGCATCACATTGCCTAGCCCCCTAAACGTTTTTCCCAATTTACAAGAAAAGCCTTAAGTAATTCACTTATCATCTTCTATGTATGACCTAATCTTTTAGCATTATGGATACAAGCTGGTCAGCCCGCAAGCCCACTTACAGGTCGTTTTCAAGGACCAGCCTATGAGTTGGCATGCTTAAATGTCATTCAATCTTATTTTATCATGCATGCCAGCAGCTCTTGCCACCACATCAACATATTCTGACGATAGCAACTAGCAAGAGCTAGCCATCCTACAACACTTTGGAACAGTGTTGATGGTCGTTAACTGTGAACTTTACCTGTCAACTTTTGCATAAAAAATACACAATATAATATCAAACTTAGTGGTAGGAGTTTATTACTAACCTTCTGCATTAGTTTTGGTAAATATATGTATGCAGGTCATTAATGGATGAAAATGCACCCAACATGCGACAAAATGAACTCTAGCCAATCATACGCGAGTACAAAGATTGGAGGGCCCACATGACAGTCGAAACTGATCTAAAGTGGAGCTAAACCATCCTCAACTGCCATAGGGGCCTACCTGTCAGACACTGGAGAAGGTCGGTGGCCAGAGGCAGTGAGCCTGTTTCGGCTAAACCAAGGTTGGCGCCCTATCCACCCCCTTGCACATGGCGATTCCCTATTGGTTGGTGAGGACAGTTGTGGGTGCATCGACCTCCACAACCATCATTTCAACTGTCATAAGGCGGCTATAAAAGGAGGAGCTCAACAGACTTCCAAGACACACAACAAAGTAGAGTACAACTCACTTTCATATCTTAGACTTTACTTTAGTATATTGGATTAGTGAGAGAGTGAGGGGAAGCTCCGGAAGGAGTGCCCCAAATTATCGGAGTTCTCTCCAAAAATTTCTGGAGTAGTATCGGGTTTGTCGGCATTCTTCCATCAGAATTTCAGAGAAGCGCTAGAGTCGTCGGTCTTCATTTTGCTTGTATCACAACGGATGTTTTTTTTATAAAGTAAGTATTCAAGATTTCTTTATGCTATTTAATTAGTTTACTTAAGTGAGATATATTCTCATCGGTGCGGGTTCATCGTTTAGTTTATAATTAAGTACTCTAGTACTAGGACTCTGGATAAAGAAGGAAGTTCTTGAGTAAGAGTAATCAATAGCTTAGGCATGGTGTCTAGGTTGGCAAATACCTTCTTTTGTTGTGTGCTCCACGGAAAGTGAGGTAGGCGGTAGGTGGTGACAGCCCTGTCCATCCTTTGTATCCCTTCTTTTGGGCATATCATAGAGCTCAAGGCCAGACTCAGCCTGTCAGACCAGGGAGGGCCGGTCCCCGAAGCCTTTGATAGAGTTTTACCTTTAACTTAAGTTAGCTAGTTAAATCCATAGGAATCCTCTCTAACCTATCCTGTCATCAGTTGTTGTCATTGGATATAATCCCATTATTAGATATACGCATACATTTCTTGTGATTCGATACACTTGGAATACTCTGAGATGAAGTGCTACAACGGTATCTATGCGCTTGTGGATTTATCTGTGTGCGTAAAAAATACCAATAAGCATTTCTGGTGCCGTTGTATCATCTCTGAACCTAATTCATCCTCATATCTTTTCTTTTCTTTTATTCCTTTCTCTTCTTACCTACCATGGAGCACCTTTCTATTCAAAAGCTTTCTGCTTCAAGGACCGAGTTCTGTGAGCCACCCTCTTCTTCAAAAACTATCCGTTCATCTGGCTATGAATTCCGCCCTAGCTTTATAGCCATGGTTCGGGAACTATCCTTCTCGGGGCACGAAAGAGAAAACCCCTACCTTCATCTGCGAGAGTTTGAGCAATTGTGCTCATGCCTGACAATTGTGGACATGTCAAAAGACACCTTAAAGTAGAGATTGTTTCCCTTCTCTCTAACAGAGGGTGCGAAGTAATGGTACACCCATATCGTGAGAAAATTACATGGTGAATGGGAGAAATTAAAAAGTAGGTTTTGTCTTGCTTTCTTCCTGTTAACTCGTGTAGTCTCTCTACGTATGATGGTGCTCGGCTTCCAACAGAATGAGAAGAAATCCATCGGTGCAGCCTGAGCTTGTTTCTCCTTGTTAACTCAGGAGGGCCTAGACTTGTCTCTACCTGATCATGTGTTGTTACAACATTTTCACTTGGGTTTGGACAAGGAGTCTGTTATGTATCTCGATACTTTCGCTGAAGGGTCGTTCGAACACAAAATGACATCAGAAGGATGAGAACTCTTGGATCGTATCATGGAGAACACCTCCTTTGTTTATTGCAAAACCGTCTTGGAAATCGAGGATACACAAGAGGAACCATCAACCATTGAATCAGAGCCGATATCCTCCACAACCCAAGATTCGACCGTTGAATCCTCACCCAAACCATGGGTACCGAAGGAAAAATAAATTCAGCCTTTGGAATTCCCCTTCCAGTTTGAGGGTGATCTCTTTAAAGATTATGGAAACACCTCAAACTATTCTTCCTAAAAGAGAGTACCAGTCCTGCATAGTTGGTTTGAATCTCTCAAGGAAAATTTCCTCAAACAGACGGTGCATGAGTTAACTACCATCATGAGTGATGAGTGGTTAAGGGAGGTGAAGCTTTCTTTGGAAGCAATTCGGATTAGCTCCCCATCCTTAACCATTCCTTGTCTCATGAGAGAGACCATGGTGAAAACTCTTTATAATCCCAATGTCGGTGCAAACATTATGTCCACAACCTTCGTACTAACATATGCTTAGGGGACGAACTGTTGGCACCAGCAGATAAAACCTTTCGGGACTTTATTCGCAAAGTGTCAATTAGGCACAATATTGTCGAGGTCATCTTAAATTTCCACGTGTTTGATGTTTATTACTTCGACCTCCTCATAGGCCATTCCATAGAAAAACTCTTCATAGTTGTGCTTCTAACCAGAGTCTTCGACATCAAATGGCGTTTTCCATTCCAATCTCACGGTCGAAAAACTCTTTGATGGAACCTGTTTCCGAGTCCGAGCCAATTGAGGAAGTGTTGGCTGTCTCTCCATTTGAGTCCCCTAAAACCCTACTCGAAAATGATGCCATTGCATTTGTAGAGGAAGAGGACGATCCTGGGGAGGTGATCGAGTTACCCAAGACTGATCCACCTTCATGACCTCCTGTTGAGCTCAAACCTCTGCCTTCAGGCCTACCTATGCTTTTCTACATGGTGACATGGAGTCACCCGTCATCATAAGTGACAAACTTACTAATGACGAGACCTCCTGACTCACAGCCGTGCTAGAAAAGCATTGCTCTGTTATAGGCTACTCACTTCAAGATCTCAACGGCATTAGTCTGGCTCTCTGCACACATTGCATTTCTTTAGATCCTTCTTGTGCACCCTCTCGAGAGCCACAACGAAGGCTAAACAATGCAATGAGGGAAGTCATGAAAAAAGAGGTCTTGAAACTCCTACATGGCAGGATAATATATCTTGTACCGTATAGCGAGTGGGTAAGCCCAGTTCAAGTTGTGCCTAAGAAAGGAGACACGACGGTCGTTGAAAACTCTAAAAACGAGTTGATCTCACTATGAACCATCATGGGATGAAGAATGTGTGTATACTATAGAAAGCTCAACAAGGCTACTAAGAAGGATCATTTCCCGCTGTCTTTCATTGATGAGATGGTTTAGCGGTTGGCAAATCACTCCTTCTATTTCCCTGACGGATATTCTGGCTATCACCAAATTCTTTTGACCTCCAGACCCAATGGGCATAAGACTTATTTTGCTTCGTATGTCATATGCAAAATTTGGTTTCCCTCTGGCAACAAATCCAACAAGAACTCAAGAAGTTCTGTGAAAATCTTGTTTGACTAGCCGTTACTTGCCTTAACTTCATGAGTTCTAACACAGATGATAACTTAGTGTGCTTTGGCTTACACCCAAGATACAATGGCGTCTCAGAATTTGCAACCAACTTAGTGAACTTCTCAAAATCCCTCTCGCTATGATCTGGGTCTTCAACATCACGCAACATAAATGATAGAGTTTGAGGGTCCAAATCTATGGCATCACCGCCTGATGGAGAAGGGACAAAAATGTCATCTCGAACTCCTGGGTCGTTCATGACATTCGCCACTTCATTAGCTGCTACATCCGGTGCCTCTTACTCTCCATGCTTGCTCCAACATCTGTAGTCATTCATGAATCCTCTAAGGATCAGATGAGAATTAACCCATGAATTATTCTCGAACATCTTCTCATTCTTACAGTCTGCACATGGACACAACATATATTTGCTCATCCTATTTTTCTTGTCATTATCCGGAAAACTAACGAATGCAGTGACCCTCTCCCTATACTCTAGGTTCGAACGGTGAATATCGTACATCCAACTTCGGTCCATCTGCAATCAATAACATAAAAAGTGTAAAACACAATACAAGATACATGCTAGAAAAAAATAATTATCACAGTTTTTTTACCTCCATTTTCGACAAAAAATCGCCCTCTTCACTCTCTCACCCGAAATATGAACAGTGCACTGGGTTGGGATGGAAAGCAGGTGGTAGCCGGGGGTATATATAGGCCGCAAGTCATCTCAAACGGGTTAGGGCTATAATCCGTTTGAGGTGATTGAACCACACCTCTAACCGGCCAGAGCTGCGTGGCCTGTCATAGGTATCAATCATCTGTGATAGGTCGGAAGGGGAATCGGACAGAGTTGTATCTCTGACGGATTCTATTTTAGGCCTGTCACAGGTGACTTGATACCTGTCCACCTATGACGGGCCGTAGCCACAGGGCTCACCGATGACGACATCCCGTGGGACCCGTCCAAGGTGAATGTTATCTATGACGAGCATTTTGGTCCCTCACTGATGATCTGTCAGATGTGAACGGATCTGGCGTAGTGGATGTGCCTGTGACACACCATTGTTTTCTGATCTTGGTCGGCAGGTGCAAGCTAAGCTACGTAAGAGTCCCATCAGTAGAGCCCCTAGCTAGAGTGCATGCATCATGCTGCACGCATGAATGCAACTGATCGATCGATCATATAAGGAGATATATATCACCACGTCATGGAGAGAGTTGGTGGCTGGAATATTGACGAACTTGAGCTGCTCCATGCCTCCATGAAATATCCATTAATTGACCGGCAAATACCACATCACACACACACACATATATATAATATATATATATATATATATATATATATATATATATATATATATATTTTATTAGGAAGTATAGGTACTAACTGGTTTTGTTAATCTGCGGCTGATCCAGTTAGGCATGTTGGTACGTACGTTACGCACGTACGACTCATTTGGAAAATATCATTTATCCCATCAGTATATCTACTCTGTCTCGTCGACCATTTTTCGAAATAATAAGCTAATCCTGCGCATAATGGGTTCTTCAATTCAATATTGACTTGTGCACAAAGATGGCTGTGTTCTTCTAGAGCTGTACTATGTTTTTTTTCTCGGGCCGGGGATTCTAGAGCTATGCTTAATATCGACTTGTGGGTATAGTCTTTAAAAAACGTAATGTATACGTTGGTAATATTACTAAAACCCTATCCATCTCACTAGTGAATTTGCAAAATAAAGGAAACAAACAAACTTAAAAAAAACAACTAATTTTCAAATATGATGAGAATCTGCCTCGCTCTTCTGTGTCTAGGTGTCTTGCACTTCTGTAAATTAAGATCTTTTAAAATATAACAATGACTACTGTAATATACTTCATTCATCTCATAATATAACAACTACTAGCCTTCAAAATCCTTTTACAAATATAGCAACTTCTCTACCTACCTCCTATTATTGATCAACCAATAATAACCATCTAGTGTTTAATTTTTTCACATACTTTCTGAACTTAATAAATCAGAACCACCCCTATTTAATTTCACACTTTCCTCTCTAACCTCATAAAAAAATTGATTTTTCATAATAGGGGTGGTACCCCTATTGAAGAATTGATTTTTCATCGTGGTACCCAAAATCACAAATATCTCGGTTAGATTAAGAATCGGTACTAAAGATAATTTAGTACCGGTTCTAAGAGTCCAAGTCTCTAAAAATATTTTTAGTCCCGTTTGATGTTACCAACTGGTACTAAAAGTGCCTTCAGAGTTAGTTCAAAAAGAAAACATCTCTATCGTAGTAGGTGGAATGATAATGGGTGTAAGGGCTGAGGTGAGAGATTTTGAGTTTGAATCCCATATCTCATACATCAACCGGTACTAAAAACCGAGATCTTTAGTCCTGATTTACTAATCACGGTTGCTATAACCGGTATTAAAGAGGGTTTTCAACCGATATTAAAAATTGTTTCTTCAATAGTGTTATGCGCTTTTAATTTTAACTTGTGCAAGTGGTCACCAATAATTTGCTACGGTTACTTCCAATCACCAATCGCATGGTTACACTTACAATGATTTGAGCCGTACTTGGGTGGACGTGCACCAACAACTTTTCTATTTTGGTTCTTCCCTATGGTAATTATGACTTCGTAGGATGGGTGTTGCTCTGATCATATCCAAAACAAGGTGCTATGAGCCTCTGATTGACATTTCTCTTATAGCTGGAAACCACACCATGCATTTACATATATCAAATCAACATCCCGCTGTTTGAAACAAATTGTAACTTTTGGAATAAACAAAATTTTGGATTCATACTATATATATGTGAAAAACTAAAGACTACATCAGGAAGCATCATTTTGATGTACTTTTCTTTATTGAGCGATGCTCCGATGCTTTCCATTGGTAGTATTATACTATCAGCAGAAATGATTTGAATCGTTTGTTATTAAGGGTAAATTAATAATTTTTTAATATAATGATTAAGGGTAACTTTGTCATTTATGTTTTTTCCTGGCAAGATCGATCTATAGTCATCCATTGTATTGGTATCACTCATATTCCAATGAAAAAGCTAAGAAAAGGTTTAATCACTACTAAATAACGATTAGACCTCTCCATACCTCTTTTTCACAATAATACCTATTCACGTTTCTACTACCATTAACTATGGTGGTAGTATAATTAGATCTGAACCTTTCAATCAAATTAGATCAACGGTTCAGGTTGCTTTCTACTACCAGTAGAGAGCATCATAGTAGAGCTCTTTTTTATAATATATAATCACTATCAGATTTTTTAATTTCTACATCTACCGAGTCATGGAAACCTTTTAAGTTCTCAATATAAGTGCCTTTTTTGTGAAGAGTTGTTTTATAGAATGCCCCTCTTTTTTTACCTAAGAGGCATTTTAAAATTGTGCAATGCGCTATCATAGTGGAATTAAAGAATAAGGAAAAATGCATTGCTATATATGGTCAATCCATATCCCATGAGCTCATGACCAAGTGATAGTAAACTGCTCCTAGTATTTGATACGTTAACGATCATAACATTACATATTATTACTTCATAATAAGAGTCTTGTATTATTGTATTATATTTCTGCTTAGTCAATTAAAAAGAATTGACTGCTAAAGAAGGCATCTGGAAAAGATGTAGAACAGAACCATTTTGGACAATATTAAAAATGTCTGCAAAAAGCACCTTCCAAGACAATGCAATTTCTTTACTGTAGAGAGGAATAAAAACACTCATGCACCGCAATTTATTTTCTACGCAAACTTTTTGTTTATTTTAGTGAAAAAGAGAAATTATAAAGATTCCGTCTTTTCCAACCTTTCGGAAAGCAGCATAAACTTAGACGTAATATTACTAATCCTAGCAAACTTGATGTATCAAAATTGATGGTACTTGATTCAACACTAGTCATCTTCTGTACAGAGGGGAGCACTAACTATATCCTCTTGTGTACATTAGAAACTCAAAATTAATATACAGTAAGACACAAAAACAACACCTTAACAGCAGCAGACCAGCATCCTGGCCTCCAGCTGCCTCTCCATGTTGAACCTTGCGATGAATTCCTCCACTCGCCGGTTCAGCTCGTCGGCCGGCGGGAGTTCGTCCCTCTCGTCCGCCGCCTCCTTGTCCTCGCGCCGTCCTTCCTCCCCAGCCAGAACCTCCTCATCTTCAAGGACTAACTGATCATCAGCAACTTCTTCCTCCTTTCTCATCATGTCAGTGATGACTACCTCACCAACAGCTAGATCATGACCTTCCTCTCCGATTTGATCAATTTCTACACCATCAGAACTCAACAATGCATCCACTTGTTCTCCTAGAACGACGAATTCTTCGTCTTGCAGTTGCTCGCACTGATCATCGCCGGTGATCGCCGGCATCACTGAGTCCACCACCACCTCCTCCTCTCCTTCCTTCTCATGGACCATGTCACCCTCTACCATTGCACCAGCATTCTCTTTGACCTTTGGATGCCCAAATTTAGACTCGCCGACGAGGATGGCGACGATGATGTTGGAGAAGACGAACAGGCACTTGGGCGCGACGACTGCCGAGGCGAAGGAGGGGAGGTCCACCATGAACAAAGTCCTCATGAAGGAGTACATGTGAGGCACCCACGTCGCCATGCAGAGGAGGCCTAGTGAAAGGAGAGAGATCTTGACGATTTCCTGGATTCCCATCCTTGGGACGATCAAGCTAGCTTAATTGTAGTGTTGCTGCTTGAGCTTGATGACTTCTTTTCTATGCGTGTGTTGGTTTTGGTTTTGGAAGAATGTGCATGTGACTGGAACATGTGGGGGTACATGGAACTGAGATGGACAAAATGGGTGCATATATAAGGCTCTGAAAAACCTGAATTTTTTTTGTGGGGCGTTCTCACAGGCTAAGTTATTCCATCTGCCTATAATTGTACATAAAATCATTGGTTTCTTTTTCCGTGTGCTAGCTGCATGCTTGTCTCCATGCCTTTGAAAAAAGTGATGTGTGTAGGGGGATCGTAGGATGGTGATCGCCTGGCTTGTTGCCGCGTGCATCTAGATTCGTTGCAAAGCTGTCCGTTTTCCTCTGGCTATACAGCCCTACAGCATGCAAACGCTAGCTGTCGGCATCGCTTGGTTACAACTGCCAATATTTACCGTGCACACAACACACACATGAAGAACAAGAATCCTAAGCTGTTAAGCATGCATGTACATCGCAGAAAATGGACGGCCAAGATTCGTAGTTTCCCTGTGATGGGTCCCACTCGTCAGGGACTCATAGATATAGGGAGAGAATAAAATAACATATTTTCTTGCCGTGTTCTCTCTCTAGTTTTTTCTCTGCAAACAGCTGCATTGACAACTGCTGCGTCGTCTTGTCGGCCACACATAGCTTGTAGGTACTATGGTGTAGCACTATATGGTTGCTGGATGCAAGCTAAGCTATGTAGGAATCCCATCAATAGAGTTATAGAGACCAGAGTGCATGTACATCGATCAATATGTTTGCATGACAACAATCGATTGAGCAGCTAGTCAAGGGTATCACGTTGTGGAGACATTTTATTTTTACTTTTAGGGCACACGTTTTCGAGCGAGTTGGTAGATGGAATATTGCCAAACTTGCTCTCTACTCCGTTCCATAGATACTTACATGCATTCCACTTTACGGGCCACCTGACATCACAGCACACTACCAACCGGTTTGCAAATCTGCGGCTGGGAGATACTACTTTTTGTCCCATCAGTATATCTGCCTTATTGTTTTTTAATCTGGTTGTTTGTACAAAACAATATATGTATGTGTTCCTTACGTCACTAGTACAGAATTTCATATCTGTAATGGCCTTTCCTGTGTCGAGGATGTACGGACCGTCACAGCGTCGTTATCTCTAAAGGATCGAAATAAACACCACAAAGATATACTTGTACAGACATTATTCATATGCATGTATTTTGAACCCGTCACCGATAAGACCTATTGGTGACGGGCTTATTTTTAGGCCCGACAAAGATATGCTTTGTAATCTTTGTCGGGCCCTAAACCTACGCCTGTCACCGATGATACTCATCGGTGACGGTTTCAAATTTAAGCCCGATAAAGATAATATTTAGACCCGTTACCAATGGTTGTCATCAGTGACGGACGCAAACTTAGGCCCGATAAAGATAACTGCAAAACCCATCACCGATGTCCGTTCGTTGGCTGTTACCGATATTTGTTGCACACTATAAATACTCCAACCGCCTAGGAAAAGGTTATCCCATTGTTCACTATTTTGGTGGGAGGTTGAGGAGGACGATTTTTGTCTCTTTTTTCCAAGAAAAACAGAAAATTCATAAAAGTAATTGAAAAATACTAATCAATTCCAATAAATTTAGTAATACTTATCTTACAAAATGTTTATATAATATTTGTTCACTTTTGCAGCAATGAACCGAAGTTGGATGTATGGAACTGTGCGACATGGCAAAGAGTATAAAAGTGACGTTTCAATTTTTATAAACACCGCCACAGGAGAACAAAAAAAGAAGAAACAACGATTACATGTTTTGTCCATGTGTAGATTGCAGAAATATGATGATGCTTGATAGCAGAGTGGACGTACACGCTCATCTGATACATCGAGAATTCATGGATGGCTACACATGTTGGGTGAAACATGGAGAGCAAGAATCAGTTGACGATGTTGTAGCTACAGACAGATGTGGTGCACAAAATCAGGAAGATGAAGATGAACATGACATGTTTGTACCTTCTCCATTGGGCGGTGAAATGGTTGATGTGGATCACGATCTACTGCAAGACATGTTGCGTGACGTTGAGGACCCAGCTTACAACGAGAGAGATTCCATGAAGTTCACTAGGTTAGTCAGTGACTCGGAGACGCCTTTATACGCTGGATGCAAGACAAAACACACCAAATTATCAGCTACTTTGGACCTAATGAAGCTGAAGGCAAGTAGTGGATAGGCAGTCAAGAGTTTCACAAATATTTTGGGAATATTAAAAGCCATGCTTCCTGAGGAGAACACACTGCCCGAGATGACATATGAAGCAAAGCAGGTTGTGTCCCTGGGATTAGAGGTTCGTTGAATTCACCCTTGTCCAAACGATTGCATATTGTACCACAAGCAATATGCGGACTTATATGCTTGTCCTGCTGCAAGGCTTCGCGATACAAGCGAAAGAAAAGTGCTGACGAAGGACAGAAGTCAAAGCGGGGTTGTCCGACGAAGGTTGTGTGGTATGTACCTATCATTGATCGTTTTAAGAGAATCTTTTCTAACCCCAAGGAAGCGAAGTTAGTACGTTGGCATGCCATAGAGAGAAGGAACGATGGTATGCTAAGACACTCTGCAGATTCGATTCAATGGAGGAATATTGATCAAAAACACCTAGAATTCGCAGCTGACCCTAGAAACATGAGGATATGTTTATGTACGGATGACATGAATCTTTTTA
The DNA here is from genome assembly GCA_008326285.1 of Oryza officinalis. Lineage (NCBI taxonomy): Eukaryota > Viridiplantae > Streptophyta > Magnoliopsida > Poales > Poaceae > Oryza > Oryza officinalis. The sequence goes on along the minus strand of BDMV01000012.1, from coordinate 25,447,701 downwards.
GAGACATGAGCAGTTCTCATAACACTTGCCAGTTCTCATTGCAAACTATAATCTACCGCCATGGTTGTGCTTCAAAAAGAAATACATTATGTTGTGCTTGTGTTAACGCCAGAATTTGGTAAGCCCCAAAGTCATTATCGGCCTAGTTTGTGTATCGGCTCAGAGTACATAGCGGCCTCAAAGTCTGTATCGGCTTCGGAGGTCTACAAGCGGCCGATAGGAGTTATCCATATTTTCAGCAGTCGGATTCTTATTAGATTCGGAAATATCTTATCCAGAGAAGACCGAGTTCAAGAAGGGTGCGGTTTGTATCTCTTAATTAGGAAGAGTTTGTTAGTTTCCTTTTTATCTTTAGGAAAGTGTGTTTAGTGTCCAATAAGGACTTTATCTGTTTCCTTTTATCTTTAGGAAAGTTTAAGTCATATTCTGTTAGGATCTTTGTTAGCCTATGGGTATAAATATGTAAGCCTGAGGTTCATGTAATTTTTATCTCACGATCAATACAACTTCGGCGCATCGCCAATCTTTACTTTTCATCTTCTTCGGCGAGTTCATACCCTTCTTGCGAGGGGTAAGTCTCGTTATGGCTGCCTGCGCTGTCGGGGCTAGGGCTTCGACGTTCTGATCTCGTCAACGTAAGCACCTACTATCATATATCTTAGTCAATCTGGTTTGGCGTCTCGATTTAGTCGTATCGACCGAGATTTATTTTAGGGTTTACGCCGGTATCAACTAAATCGCCTCGCTAGATTAGATTGGCTAAGGTATCCACCACCCCGAAAATCAGTCGAGGGCTTGATTGTCTAGATTTTGCGTTTCTTTTCATACTTGGTGCCGCTAAGTCGTGATTAGAACCGTAATCTCTAGCCTGTCTGTCGATTGCCAATAAGGGTTTCACCGGGGTTTCAGCCGGTGAGTTATCTGGATGTTGCATCGGCCCAAGAGTTTTACATATAGATTGGATCTGGCCGATGACAATAGAGTATTTATTGTTTATCTGCTTATTGAGAGTTTATGCCATCGGACCTCTGGCCGATGTGTGATTTAATCTTCAAATCAATGTTTATTTCATATTTGGATTATGCCATATCACATTGCTATATCATCATGTTATCGTCAACCGATCACCTTTATATAGATGTTTACTCAGTACACGGCTGATGGTTCAAAATCCTAACTACATCGGCTGATCGGTTGTTTTGGTTATCGGCCTATCGGCCGATACATTTTTGCCCTATCGGCCTATCAACCTTCTGTTCTGCTATTTTGCCTATCTTGTCAGTGTCAGGATCAAACTGACTGGCACGCCCGCGCTTCATCAATTTTAGGACCTGCACTGGAGCTAAGCAGATCTCCCAGGCCTTTGTGTGTCCGCGCGCCGGATCCTCATCGGCGGTACGGATTCGGCGTCAACAGCTTGTTAATCCATGAACTGAAACAACCCAGTAATGATATTGATGTGTTCTTGGAGCCTGTTATCGATGATCTTGAGATTCTCTGAAAAAAAGGTGTGGAAACTTGGGATGCCTATGGTCAGGAGAACTTCAAGCTACAAGTTCTATTGTTCTGTACCATTAATGACTACCCCGCACTTGGTAATCTATCTGGACAAACTGTGAAAGTAAAGAAGGCTTGCTCCGATTATATGGAAGATACACACGGTAGGTGGCTGAAAAAATCACGAAAGATGATTTACATGAGTCATAGGAGATGGCTCTTGCTACATCACGTATTTAGAAGAAAGAAGAATATTTTTAACGGTAAAAGAGAACTTCAACCTGCTCCCAAGGATTTGTCCGGAGGTGAGGTTCACGACATGGTGAAGGACATAACTATTGAGTTTGGGAAGAAAAGAAAACGTAGTAAGGCAAATGACAAATGTATGTGGAAGAAGAAATCCATATTTTGGCGACTACCTTACTGGAAGGATATTGAGGTCCGTCATTGCATTGATCTCATGCACGTTGAAAAGAGTGTGTGTGAGAGTTTGGTCGGCCTACTGCTGAATATTCCTGGAAAGACAAAGGACGTGTTAAACGCGCGCCTTGATCTACAGGAGATGAATATTCGTAGCGAACTCATGCTTGTAACTGATGCAGAGACAGGAAGAGTGTACCTTCCTCCAGCTTGCCACACCTTGTCGAAGCATAAGAAGATCGCAATATCATCTTGCTTGAAAGATATTAAAGTTCCATCGGGCTATTCAGCAAGGATGAGTAAGTATGTTTCATTGGATGATATAAAACTGGTTGGAATGAAGTCTCACGATTGTCACGTGCTAATCACACAGCTCTTACCAATTGCTATAAGAGGTATTCTTCCACCCAAAGTCCACCACACGATCATGCGTTTGTGTGCCTTGTTCAATGCAATCGGTCAGAAGGTTATAGATCCCAAAGATCTAGATGGGTTGTAGGCCGATATTGTCAATACCCTCTGCCACTTGAAGATGTATTTTCCACTATCTTTCTTTGATATCATGATTCATCTCCCTGTTCATCTTGTGAAGCAAACAAAATTATGTGGCCCAGCTTTCCTAACGGAAATGTATCCGTTCGAGAGGTACATGGGAGTTTTGAAGTCGTACGTTTCAAATAGAGCAAACCAGAGAGGAGCATCATTGAAGGTTACACGACCGAGGTGGTTATTGAGTTTTGCGTCGATTACATGTCTGAGACCGATCCTATCGGAATTCGAGCGTCTCGTCATGAAGGAAGGTTGTTAGGTGTTGGCACCATAGGTAGAAAAATAATTGTGCCCGATCAAGCCTCCTATGCGCTGGCCCATTTCGCTGTGCTCCAACATATGGCAGAAGTTGCCCTATACTTTGAGGAACATTTAGCAAAAATCCGACAGGAGAATTTGTAGCGATTGTATATGTGGATAAACAAAGAACATAACTCTCGTTTCAACGAATAGTTTAAGAATCGTATTACAAGGTCAACTGATGGCCTAAATAAAATAGTACGGTTGTTGGTGGCGGGACCGTGTTGGGAAGTTGACACATGGCAAGGATACGATATTAATGGATACACATTTTACACCATCGAATAAGATGACAAAAGCACAGTGCAAAACAGCGGAGTTCGTATAGATACATTTCAGGATCAATCTGGGTTGAACACATACTACGGCCGCATAGAGCAGATCTTGGAGCTAAACTACGTGAAGTTCAAAGTCCCTTTATTTCGTTGCCGTTGGGTGAATATACGCACTGGTGTCAAAGTCGATAAGGAAAGTTTCACTTTAGTAGATCTAGCCAAGGTTGCATATGCCGACGAACCATTCGTACTTGCAAAGCAGGTCGAGCAAATTTTCTACATAAAAAACCTTGCAAACAAGAAGCTGCACGTCATTAGGGATGACAAGCGAAGAATTGTTGGGGTTGACAACGTCATCGATGAAGAAGAATACAACAAGAATCTTCATGTAAGATCTCACATAGACCTTGACGATGATCCTAAAGAGTATGTGGCATATGCTCGTTTAGATCGTACGGAAGGCATATCCGTAACTGAAGACTTTGTATTAATTTGATTTGCGCGCAAGTTGATCAAGAAGCATCAGATGAGAAGTGCTTACCTTGAGGATGTCGCCTTTGCTGGGGAATGCGTGAGAGTAGTTAGGGGAGCTTGAAGGGGCACAGGCAGTTGCACTATCGGGGAACGATTTGCTATTTCTTGTAATGAATTCGCTATTTAGTATGATTTGATAAGGAAAAGTCAACAATGGTTTACTATTTTGGTACAAAATAAGAAGTATTTTGGTGTAATGTTTTTACAATCGGGCTTGCTATGTAATACCCTACAAGATTGTGTTGCTTTCAAAATTTTGTGTCTATTATAGTTTAAAAAGGCATAAAGCAAATGCCGCACTCCTACTTAATAAGGAATAAGGCAAAATAAAAAGTGTAAACCAAACCTTCTAAGGAATAAGGAAAGTCAACAATGGTCAACTATGAAAGACAAAACAAAAAAAAAGTAATTACTAAAAAAAGGAAAAATACTATCTCAATCGGGTTTTAACTTAAGCCCGTCACGGATGGCTCATCTCAATCGGGCTTTAACTTACGCCTGTCATCCGTGATGGCACTTGAGTTAACCCAACCTTAATTGTACCACAGATCGCATATGCTGCCGGCAGGGCGTCCTCACTACAGGTCTGCTCACAAAGACGCGATGACAACATCCTCCAAAAGCGGTGGGCACCGAAGAACATCGTGGACGAACAAGGGGTGTTGGCTCCAATATTCCATGGAAGGTTGGGTTTCCCCAATATATGTGGCAGTACAGGAAGTGGAAGCTGACAAAGGCGGAGAAAGATGCATGCCTGAAGGAACAGCTTAGAGAGGAGATCAGAGTCGAGCTTAGCTCTGAATTCAATGAAAAATTGGAACGAGTGGAGGCACGCATAAGGGGTGAGCTCCAGCAACAAAATGTCGGTCCCGTCGCCGCTCCAAGAGTAGAAGCGAGCCCCACATAAAGGCATAGCAGTTGTGCATCAACTGAGCCGACGCGGCGGTAGAACAACCGCCAACCCTGTTGCAGTCGACCAAATAATGGTAAAACCAACAAACAATGCATATGTTGTCTTAACAAATCCACATGTTATATCATATTCTAAAAACATGGATGAATCTATCATAGGGACCCAGACAGTGCACCCTAGTAGTTAGGGTGACACCAGCAAGTACAGTTCTAGCCGCCGAGGGTGTTGCATTCAAGACTACGCCGAAAACCTGAGTGCATGGGGTGCAACTGATGGCCGGGCAGGCTAAAGTATTAGTGGACATGGTCAAGGCCGAATGGTTCAGCTAGACTCTACAGCATCCACCAAACGATGAATTTTGACCATAGGAGCTGCATGTAGAACCTTTATCCAATGGCCCAAGGACCTTATTGAGATAAAGATGACTCCTAGGTCAAATAATGCACCTAGTACTCGTCCGCTACCAATACCCACTCCAACTCTTCCTTCAGCTCCTCCTGCCATTGAAGAATAAGATGAAGATATTCAATTGCATATGATATGGATTTTGGGGATGATCGTATGGAGGCTGACAACATGCCTCACATTCCCCCTCCTATCAAAAAGAGCAGGAAGGCGCAATCTTCTCCTCCATTTGAAAAAGGAGCAAAAAAGCTGTTAGAAAGGGGAGAGAAAGAAGAAAGCTGCAAACCTTGCTTTTGGTTCCAACAGAGCTAGATCTGGGCAAGGCGCCATTAGTTCCTCTTGCAACCACCTTCCAATTAGGCATGCCATTGGTTGGAGACCATGACTTAGTGAAGATGGGCCTTGCTTGCAAGGAGTTGCACGGGTACTACATGGAGAAGACCAACGCAAGGAGAAAAAATAGAGAAACCTCTATGACGGGCTATCATGGTCCACAACCATTTCTTGGGCGAGAAGCCTATATTGTGTTAGACTTTGTAGATCTATTTGACCTCTACAGGCTGCGAGTGGTGGACACCAATCTCCTTAAGTGCTACTCGTTGTAAGGATTGTTGCGTACAAAATATGATAATAACAATCCATATATTATGCTTATAAAGGTCTTTGTCTTGTTTTTAGATTATATTGGAAGCATATTCAAAGACGTGCACCGGATGTCGCCTTACTCGATCCATCTATGGTCAATGTGACAAATCTGGAACACGATCGAGAAAGGATGACATAATATATCAAGGATTGCTTGTGGGCCCGTCAGGACAAAGAGTTTATTATGTGTGCCTCTAATTCAATAGTAAGTGTGTATCCTAATTAGATGCAAGTCCACAACGCATAAGGCTTTAGTTTTTAACTTGCAATATATTAACACCGTAGGAACCATTGGATTCTTTTGGTTTTAGTGCCGAAGTGGAGTATGGTATATTACCTTAACTTCAAAATTGATAAGAAAACATACGATTGGTCGAGGATTAAAAATGCATTAAACAACGCGTGGGACCCATAAGTGCAAAAAGGCGGAAGGCACATGGAAGAAAAACCCAACCACACTCACAAAATAAACTTCCCATGCCATCAACAAGTTGGCGACCAGTGTAGGTTCCACGTGTGCCATAACATGAGGGCCTTATCGAAAAAGGTGGCATTGCTCAATCTTGCGGTTTATGCTTCAATTGTGTGAATTGTGTATACGCCAATATATGCTAAGTACTTCAAAGTATATACATATACATTAACTTGGCGCCTCATATGCAGGAAAAATTTTTCAACATTCCGCATCACAACTTCGAAGTCATTAGAGAGGAGTTAGCACGTTTCATGCTAGATGAATTGTTATCAACCAAAGGAAGCTTTAGAATACAATCGTAGCTAGCTCGTCTCTAAATGGTTGAACATTTTTCAATGCTTGTCAAAGACATGTGATTATTGACCATTTATGTATATATTATATATAATATAATCCGGTCTAATATTTCTATATATACTTGCAATGCTAATTACATATAAATTTGTTCCAATTTATAACTCGGTTTTGCAGGTTTTGATGCTTAACTCTTGAAGATGCATGTCGACGGTTTGGTGATCACTGAATGGATGTGTGAATGGATGTGAATGACATGTGTAAATGGATGTGTGAATGTGGATGTGTGATCATTGAATATATGTTTAATTTGTGAATTGCTGTGAATAGCTGTGTGAATGGGGTTGCTGGGAAAGGGAATTGTCAAGCACGCCAAATTTATACCGTCTAGTGTTATTTGTGATCACCACATGATTTTGGCTGAGTGGGATCCATACAGGCATAAATAGCCATTCAAACCTCAATGTGTCCATGACCACAACACAACACCATTCGATATAAACTCTGCGATGCCGAGTAATGAGCAAAGGAGATATTGCTGGGACTCAGCATGCCAGTAAACTTCAGCCTGAGACATGCCCGTCAAACCACTCGAAGATGGCGACCAGATGTGTTACACATCTCAGGAGACTTGACTCAAATTACTGAGCTCTACAACATCTCAATTGCTCAAAATTCTTACTCATGCTTTGCTAGCCTCAGGAAGATGCTAGCTTTGCACTTTCATCTAAGCCATGATATTAACTCAAATACATAAAGGGTGACTTAGATATAACTAGATACAAATAACAAAGTTACTTACGTATAGCCATCCGGCTAATTAGTTAATGTCCTACGGAAGCATGTCTGCCCAAAATCCCCAGAAACAACCGACTAGGGGTAAACCCCTAAATAGGACCAGTCCTGAGGAAACAACGATTCCCGTCACACTCAACTACCTGCAACAAATTCTAAACAACAACATATACACAAGGCAAGAGTCAGTACATTAAACAAGTTAATGTACTGGCAAGCGCACAATCAAACCTACATACATGAAGGCTATATTCAATGAAAGGCTTATATGTGGTCGAGGTTTTCAGCATAAAGCTAATTTTAGTTCACAACCCATTTGCAACGCAATTTGAAGAACGCATTTTAACAATAATATAAAGTGTAATATTCATGGCATGATACCAACATAAATAGATAGTAGCCTTCCATTACGATCCAATCCGGTTGTAGGGCAATCATATCACATATATCAATCTCATTACCGTTCCAAGACATTTAGTTTCAAAAGCATTTATGAAAACACAAAAGTATACCCACATCACATCACTATGCCGCTCATAACCGTGAGCACGACTAATCGATTAGTTTTTAGAACTCTGTAGAGTTTGTACAGCTTTACCCACATGGCATGAACTCTCTAGTTTGTCTTGTGCCGGCCAAACCACTACCACACTCTACATGTTGAGTGCGGTGTAGAGGTCATAACGAGGCTTTTACATTAAGTATTGTCTAACCTTGCATGAGCACGATAAGTGTGAATCTACTCTAGGCTTAAGTCCTAGAGCCGTTAGGTGGCAGGCCCATGCCTTAAACCTAACGCCGTGATGGAGAACACATCCGTTCCCCCACGAGGCACATTATCGTTGTATTGGACAGACTTAGACGCCCATGCCGTGAGGTGGAGCATTACACTCGTCCCCTCACGGTAAACACATAGCTAGTATTATTCGCTAGCCTTAACTTCAACACAATCATTAACACATACATGGGTAGTTCCTATAGATAGCCCATAGTACACTCATGGCCACAACCTCTACTACAACGGCCTCCTGAATGCAAGGTCAGACAAATGCTTAACTTAATAGGTCAAGGTTACCCCATAAATAACGCATGTGGATGTACGGTAAACATAAGTGGGTGATATGTAGTTCGGTCCTTAAACGACTCAGGCGAACACTCCCCCTATCGATATGCAACTACAACCATATGCATACCACTTACCGCCTAAGTCTGAAATTCACATTCATTTTATTTTAGTTCGCAAATAAGCAGAGATATCATCTCTGTTCATAAGTTTTAAAATGATTCAAATAGCATAGCAAGTGATCCATAACCATGATTTAACTGTTCCTAAGCAAGGCTAAGCATTTGCACTTTATAAAAGTGTAGGTGTTTCCATCTGAGTACAATTAGGGTACTCTAATTAATCTTAAGGTTTCAAACCGCAAGGTGTTGGAGTTTTAAAAAGGATATATGCAATTTTTAGGATATAGCTACCATGTACATTTTTTTGGAAATACCAATAGTTAGAATTACGCGTGCAAATTTATAAAACAACACATTTAGCCCGAAAAACATGGGATTCAATATGTTCAAAGGGTGAGGGCAAACTTGCCTTGATTGATGTCCTTACTGGGGTCAACAATAGGTCAAATCTCCTCACCAACAACGAATTCGTCTTCTAAAAGAAATAACGATAATCGAATAAATACCGAAACATACAAATATTCAAAATGCTCTAAAATGCATGAATTCACTTGTGTGGTTAGATACTCTGTGTATATAATTTGTAGTGAAGGAATTTCTATTTTATCCCATTGCATTTGTGAGTTATAAATTTTTAAAGTTCAATACTAGTAAAAGATTAATTAAGTTCTATTAGGCTCTAAGTGCATTTTGGGTCCAGGACCTATGAAGTTTTAGGTTACTGCAGCAGAGAGTACTTCCTCCAAAGTTTAACAAAATTTAGTTTACAATATTTAGAGCTAGCATGAGTTTATTATGAATTTTTTTACAAGTTATATGACATACTATAAGTGTTATTTATTATACAAATTTTAGATATGTTTCTGGTACTATATGTACTACATTTTAATTTATAGAAACCAAGTCTGTGAGATTAACAACCTAACCCATCTAGAATTATATTATTTGGAGTTAGAATGAATTTTGTATGGATGTTATGAATTGGTGAATGCTATATGTCAAGTATTACATATTCTAATTTTTAAAGACATTTCTTCTACTGTAAGCATCATGTTTTATTTTACCATATTAAAGTTTATAATTTTGTGAGTCCATACAAATTTGATTCACCTCAAATGGAGTTAAAATGAATTTTATATGTATTTTACAAGTTTTACTCATTTTTCTGTTGTATAATTATTGTTTTGAATATTTTCTTTAATATTTCCAAATTCTAAAGATAAGGGGTCCACTAGTCAGTCTCTGTGTCTTTTGCTGAAAAGTCCCTGGGTTTCTAAAGATTCAACCCGAAGTCCCTAGCACATGTTTAAATACATCTTCATTAAGAGCACTCAAGTTTCTGAATTATTACTAATAGGTCCTTGGTCCCACATGTCATAGATTGCATATTTACACATTAGTAGAGAGGGTTTTGTTTTCCTCACAAATCAAACCCCTGCTACTTAGATACTATGGGGCCCGTATGTCAGCGGCTCAGTGAGGGAGAGACCGGAGGCAGCGGCTGGGCATGGCGGCCGATGAGCTTGTCGTTGACGCCGGCGGCAAACGGCGGGGTTTCATGAGGTGCGGCCAAAAGAGAAAAGGTGGAGGGGAAGCTGGCAAACCCGTCGGTGGTTGTTTTGCTGGGTGTGGTGGTCGGAGTCAACGCTAGCGACGATGTGAGCGGCGGAGTGCCTCGGCATGCTAGGGCATCTCAAGTTCTAACTCGGCTCAGTGTGATTTCATGCATGCACATGCACCTACGGGGGTCGTGGTTGCTCACTTGAGGTTGTGCTTGGCTTGGCGAAGCTTGGACAGCGGCGGCGGAAAAAGGCAGAGCGACGGCGACAGCGAGAAGCGGCTAACCTATTGACAAGGAGACATATGCATGAGGTTAGTGATGCCCTAGGGTTGCTATACGTGAGAGGAATCGCGTCGAAACTCACCCGAGGACGAGTAATCGACGATGATGGCCAGTGGCCAGACTTGGGGAAGACGAAGGGGATCTCCTCAACAACAATGTCTTGGCTTGATCTTTCTTGGGGTTCTTGCTACTGGAACCTAGGCGATGACTCTGGCGCAGTAGCTTAGTCAGTGGTCCACCGGGTCGACGGGAACGGCGATGCGGTCCACGACGGCGCTCTGGACACCGACGAGGCCGACGAGCTTAGCACCAGCTACTCGACCTGCGCCAAAATAAGGGGGAAGGTACAGGTGGTTTAGGCATGGATAGGGGATCATGTTCCCACGGTTGGTCTGCGGCGAAGCTCACCAGAGAAGGATGGCGACGGTGGTGGATCTCGACGGCGCCGGAGAAGATGGGTTCGCTCCAGGAGCTACCGAGGCGATCTCGCTAGGGTTTTGGGTGGAACGCGACGAGGATGAAAGGTTTCGTCGGTGGGTAAAGCGGCGCTATTTATGGTGGAGTTCGGGGAGGCGGTTGACAGCGAGGTGGCGCCCTAGCGTCCTGGCGCATGTCCGCGACGTGGCAGCCGTTCCTGGGCTAGGAGGAGGAGCTGGCAAGCTTGTGTGTCCGACAGGTGGGTCCCTCAAGGCCTGGGCCCCACATGGCAGAGAGAGAGATGGAGTGGGAGGCCTAGAAGCTTCAATTTTTCTAAGTGTTGGTACTATTCCAATGTATTGAATTAATCTTTTCATCTCCTGTAATTATGTTGAGATTTAGTGGGAGACAAAATTTCAGAGAGTAGTCCAGAATGTCATCCTATTAATAATTCAAGTCCCAAGGTTATATCATTTTTATTTTTACCATATTAATTTTATAAAGTAACCTAAGTTACTAGGTTGGCTATAGTCCAAGACTGTTTAGGTAACTTATGGCTTTCATTTCATGTGATTATATTTCGAATTAGGATTAAGCTGACACACCTGTCATTAGAGTACAATTTAGTTAACATGCTGACCAAGGGGTTTTGCTAAATAAATTATGGTTTAATTTTGGTGAAGGTGCAAAGTAGGCTAAGTGATATCTGAATTTAGCAGATTTTACTGAGTTGGAGGATTTATTTGAGACACCAAATTATTTGATAAATTCAAACCAATTTTACTGTAAGGTTATAGTGTTGATTAGTATTTATGAAAATTTTTGTAGTGTTTAAAGTTGCACCATTAATTTTTAATATTTTTCCCTAACCTTTTCATACTATTGAGTCCTATTATGAGATGCACCATAAAATCCAAAAACAATCCCAAAATAATAAAATGTACATATGACCAAGTGTATCTTAAAATAATTTGGGTTTACATATTTTTAAAACCTCTATTCCCATTTGTTTGTATTTAATTTAAATATGATGATCAAGTCCAAAGTAAAAATCAAGATAATTGAAATTTAAATTAGGATTAAACTTATTTTATTGGAATTGAATTATGTCAACACATAATTTATAATTTATGTTTTGGTCTTGCTTCTGACTTGACCCAAGAAAATTTATACGGTCTACTTCTATTAAATGGGTTAAGCTCTAGAATGAGCTTCAAAGTTTTCGAAAATTTCAGAACTCGAAAAGTTTTTAAATTATCCACGTGAATTCTTCCTAAGTGAATTTTCGGTATGTTACAGGAATATATATATCTTCTTCTGTCATTTTGTAGCGAGCATGGCTAGCAATAGCCTAAGGCTAGGCAAAAAACAAAATTTATTTTTTTGGGTTAAATACTCATCCGTGACGGGCTTAAGTTTAAGCCCGATTGAGGTGAGCTCATCCATGAGCTCATCCGTGATGGGCTTAAGTTTAAGCTCGATTGAGATAAGTCATCCGTGATGGGCACCATACCATACCGACAAAGGTGACCTAGTCATCTTTGTCGGGTTCAAGTATAAGCCTGTCACGGATGAGCTCATCGGTGACGGGCCCTAATTTAGCCCTAGTCTGACTCATCTGCTGGGCTAAATCTATCGGTGACGGGCTTTAGTGTTGGCCTGATAAAGATAACTGTCATCCGTGACGGCAAAATACCCGAGACAGATGAGTTTTCTCATCAGTGACCTTTGGTTCATGACGGGACCCCTCCCCGACATAGATGAGGCTTGCCGCTCGGTTAAGATGAGCTGTCCCGTGCTAGTGCGTACTAAGGGTTACTACTCCCTATTTGTTATCTTGCATACCATTTGACCTTAGTATTATAGATATCATGACATTAGTGAGCATACGTATAAAATTGAATAGTTTCGGAGGAAATTACCTAACCAAACTTCAGAAAATGTAGTAAGGATCATAGCTAAACTTTGAAATTCTCAATCGGCTTTGATGTATGTTTTTACAAATATTTTGATAATATGAAAATTCTCTTCAAAAGGGGTATCTTATATGAGTCGTGCGGAATAATATGAACCACATGTCAGTGAGAACCAACCTGCAACCTGTGTCCACTTGTTAGTGAGAAGCCATATAGATGTTGCTTTGTTTTTCTACACACTTAATTAAGAAAATTTGACTCAGAAAAAATATCAAAGCTTCTTACAATATAGAAAAGAACATATGACCCACATGTTATTGAGCTAAAACATATAAACATATTAATTTTGAGATATTGAAATTGGACAAAATATTCTAATTGGACCCACTTGTCATACTTCGCAAGAGTAAAATCCTATAAAATATACTACTTGTGCTTACTTGTCATACTCTATATATCAATAAAAAAACTAGGAAAAACTATTTACGACACCACTGATTGACCACCGACTGCACCACCGTCATCGAGCAGGTGCTGAGGGTTGGACCTATGGCGGAGCACGAGATGGCAGCTACTGCCGGGGCACTGGTGGTCGGCCCCGTCTCGGAACAGGTAAGCGTTCCTGCCATAGCTTAAGGTGCTCGTCTTTGTTATCGCAGACGACCTCTTAAGTAAGTAGCACGGATAAATTAATCGACGATCATTAGTGGCCACATGTGATATTCTATTTATAGGAGCGACTATTTAACCTTCTAAATAGTCAACATTAAGCATGCATTGTGTATTTTTATTTACATGTGAAATTAATTGTGAGAAGTCTGTGAAAATAGTTTTGTAGTGAAACAGTATAAGATGAAGTCTGAAACATCTTTATACCTAGAAATAGCATGCACTACTGGAGAATCCATCTTTAGTCCCGGTTTACAACCCTCTTTAGTCCCGGGTTGCAAATCGGGACATCGATTTCGGGACTAAAGATACCTATCTTTAGTCTCGGTTGAAATAACCGGGGCTAAAGATTAATTTAGTCCTGGTTGGTGTTATAAACTGGGACTAAATATGAACACTTTAGCGCCGGTTGGTAACAGCAATCGGAACTAACGATGGATCTTTAGCCCCGGTTGGTAACACCAACTGGGGCTAAAGATGTTTTTACATTTTTTTTAATTTGCATATGCTTCTTGCTGCTTGTTTATATATTATGCATATATATGTATAAATACATATATATGCATAATATATATATATATAATATGTAATAAATGTATTTATACATATATATCGCATATACATGTATAAATACATACATACATACAGACATATATACATATATATACATATATATACATATATATATATATATACATATATATATATATATATACATATATATATATATATATACATATATATATATATATATATATATACATATATATATATATAACATATGTATATATGTATAACCAAAATATGTAGAGACACATAAGTGAATATATACATATATAGATTACGAAAATATATACAGACATATAAGTAATTACATATACACATAAATCTATGGTATGTATATATATATTACAATACTTCTATTCTAATCGTGGGTGGGGTTGACGAATATGGTTTTCATCATGATGGTATTCTCCCACGGGATCAATAACCTAATCCATGATAAATCCCATCAGTTGTTCTTGAACGACCTGTATAAATGCATCGTAGGGAAGTTGCTCCATCATCCAAAGAACCTATCATTTTAAAAAATGAGATATAAATATATAAAATCAATAAGAAATCGAGAAATAATGTATAAATGATGTTTACGTATATCGAGATCCTTGTCACTGTTAATTCCATGTGTTATGGTATGAATATAGTTGCAAACGTAGTAGCCGCATAATTTCGTCCCTTGCTTCTGTTTTGGACACTAAAGGAGATCGAAACAATAGATTTAATATATATTTTTATTTTAGAACTAATTAAATGATTCAATATAATTTTAGAGCGTGTACTCACCGAAAAGTTCATCCTGACATCTAGTTTTTCTTTGAAATTCTCGCGGACGAGTGTACATAACCGTGTCCATGCCTTATGCACAGTTGCAAGCTATGATTAATTATCCGAGATCCGCATATATAGTAGAAATAGCAACACTCATAACGACAGTGCAATGGATGGCATTACCTGTCTAGAACTTCAAAAATTTTGGTGAAAGTTTCCTTTGGTTTATCAATTGAATTATAGACATGGAGTTTGCTTTCAGTAAGGTCTACAACAAAAAGGACCCATTGGAATCTGTAAATTGTGTGAGATGATATATATTTCACGATATGAGTACGAGAAGGAAATTGATACGAAAGGAGGTAAAAACTCATGAGGTGTTGTACGGCAATAGTACAAAGGTCTTGAAATGTTGTTGCACTAGGAAATGGAGAATATTATCCTTTGTTTCTTGCTCAAAATCCTTTTATCACCGTAGTGTTAACTTTGCGGGGGTCCATGAATCCAACCATGATAGCTCCCTGCTTACGGCATATTTGAATCTTCATTCTACAACGGGAAAAAAGAACGTTTTCACGCCCGGAAATTCACTACCAGAATTTCCGAAACTGAATGTGTATTAAAACCCCTGTCCAGGACCAGCCAGGGTACACAGACGACAATGTTGACATACAGATCCACGTCTTACAAACAGAATAAAAGTCTTACAGAAATGCAGCGGAAAGACGGAAAGACCAACTAAACTAGAACGGGACTCTTGCAGCGGCTGGCACCAATCCACAGGCATCCTCGACGGCGGACGAAACCTACTCCTCTGAGAAGCCTCCATCAGACGCATACTCCTCTTCTGATGTGGGGAAAAATTAAGCAAGGCTGAGTACTACCCACGGTACTCAACAAGTCATGCCGGAAAAGGAGGCATGATGCAAGATATTCCAAAGGAAGGTAGGGGTTTATTTGCATAAAGTAAGCATTTAAAACAATAGTTGAAAGCAGTAGTAAAACGTTGAATTAATTGAACAATATTAAACCATCACTGTCCAACGCTATATCCACGTTGCGACAGGCCCAAACCAACCACCTGAACTAAACCAGTTCCAATAATTCAAGTTATTAAGAAAGTGAAACTAATCACGGTGAATCTGGTCGATCGCCCATAACCGCGGGCACGGCTATTCGAATAGTTCTACTCTGATCAGAGGTGTACATCTGTACCCACAAGACACAGCCTCAACATCATGTCAACCATGCGTCGCGATACTGGAAAGCCAAGGGGGGAGGTTGTAGATACACATGGTCACAGGTCAAGTGCTATGGCCGCTGCTTGTCTCTCCAAATGGATTCATGCCATCCGTACTTAAACTGAACCTTACGTTTCGTGCATCCTCTCTGAAGTCTTGATATACTCTATCGATGTTCCGCCACTGCGACCCATCAGCTAGGTGTCTCTGCATCCCGTCTTGTTGACGTTCTTTTGTGTGCCAATGCATCATTTTTGCATGTGCTTTGTTCTTGAACAATCGCCTCAGCCATGGTATGATAGGGAAATACCACATCACTCTTTTCTTCGAAGGTTGTTCGTCAATATCACCTGGGTCATCTCGTCTAATCTTATATCGTCATGCCTTACAAATAGGGTATGCTTCTAGGTTCTCGTACTCCTCACCGCGATAGAGGATACAATCGTTCGGACATGCGTGTATCTAGAGGGCAAAGTATCTTCTTACCTTCGTACGTTGTTTCAGGCAATTTGTTTTCCTCCGGAAGAATGTTCTTTACGAGTTTCAGTAACTTGCCAAATGCCTTGTCACTCATACCATTTTTTGCCTTCCATTGCCAGAATTCTAGCGTGGTACCCAACTTTTTGTGCCCCTGTTCGCAACCTGGGTACAAGGACGTTTTGTGGTCCGCTAACATACGCTCCAAATTTTGGACCTCCTTTTTACTTTCGCAGTCCTTTTTTACGTCGCACAACATCTGACCAAGATCATCCGCACCGTCGTTAACTTCATCAGCCCCGTCCGCCTCTTGTTGTATTTCCTTTAAATCCACCGTATTGAGCCAAGGCAGGAATGTTCGTGTCTTCTTCTTCATCATCTTCCATTGCAATCTCTAACTCTCCGTGCGAGGTCCAACAATTATAGCTAGGCATGAATCCCAACTCAAACAAGTGGACATGAATAGTTTTTATATAGAATACTCCTTCTGACCCTTATGCTTGTTGGCATTGGCAACACTCAAAAAATAACACACACCTTCAATAAATTCTGATGACCATCGGTCCGCGGTGTACATCCATTGCCGATCCATCTACCTGAAATGCACAAAAATCATAAAAAGAAAATCCACGAAAGTCAAACTAATTATATATAAGTAATCATACAACAATCGTACTTATTTCTAACAAATTTAATGATTTTTAAATTAATTTGGTTTTCTATCCTTTTATTATAATTTTTTATATTTTTCCTTAATCATCTCTTTTATAACATTTTTATCCACTTCTTTCTAATTTTAAAAAGTAACCTCATTTTTCCTAAACAAATTTTCTGTCTCATCATTTCCATAAACCTTTTTAGAGACAATAATGTATAGAAACATAGCTATAAATATAATATGCTAAGCATACATCATCTTTGAATGAAGATGCTAATCTTTAGAACACTCCAATTTATATATTATCACCAAAACACTTTCACAAAAAATTTTGACAACACCTCCCTTCCTTCTCCCGACTTTTGCAGTAATGGCTCGAGCTGGAAGAGAAAGAAGGAGTATATAAAGATATTTGATTTTTAGTCCTGGTTTATCTTTAGTCCTGGTTAGTGTTACCAACCGAGACTAAAATGATTATCTTTAGTCCTGGTTGGTAACACTAATCGGGACTAAAGATACCCGACGGCCTAACACGGCCTGACAAAAAGTGAACCGGGACTAAAGATGATCTTTAGTCCCGGTTGGTAACATCAACCGGAACTAAAGATCATAAAGTCCCGATGTACTTTTTAACCGGGACAAAAATGATCTTTAGTCCCGGTTTCTATTCGAACCGAGACTAATATGATTTTTGTCATCCGAGCAAAGATTATTTCTTTAGTAGTGATGGAGATGACCGTAAAGTCAACTAATTAACATGATCCTGCTACAAACAAACCGACCAAATACAAATATATAAGTCTAATAATCCATACATTTATGATTTATCGACTTTAGCAAGGACCATTAGTACAAGAGCCATCAGATCTAACCACTGTTGCAACACACTTTACACACGTAGATTTTTCCAGCGCGCAGAAGGTCCGTAGCTAGAGGCCCTCATCCTTGTTACATTATTTAACTTATCCTATCTTGATTCGTCACTGCTCTGAAATGTTCTTTTGTGCGCAATCGCATACATCATGATCAGGATCACCAATATTTTTTTAGGGGACAAACAGAAGCTGCACGGACGCATGCTTATCCCTTTGTGTTGAAATCAGCGGTCCATTTATTGGAAGATTGTTACACTATCTTGTATAAAATACAGTATCCTATACATCAGCTGAAAACCGTCGATAATGGAAATGCCGGATTTTCCTAAGGAAAAGTGGAGCTCAAATATAGTTCAGCTGCTTAAAACTAAAGCTTAAATAATGATGCTTCGTTCTACTATCTTTACATGAAGATGGCACATATGAATTATTTTTGTCCTTAATTTCGTCGGAAAATAGTTTCCCCTTTCTGATATTATATATTTAAATGGCTGGTTTTATTTCAAAATTTTTATTTTCTTTCTGAAAAAAGCAGTAACTGCATGGTGTAAAAGTTGAGTTACTATTTCATATTAAATTGACAATAAGTTATGGATATGCCTAAGGAGTATTACACTTTTCAGATATAAATTGGATCAGTGTGGATTAAAGTGATCATGGTACATCGAAAAATGTACTATGGACTAAAATACATTGTCGGTCTTTAAATTTAGATTGAGGTGTTATCTAGATTGATAAACATCTAAACTGTACATCTAGATCCTAATATTACTTTACTATATCACCCAAGATTCAGAGTGCAGATGTGGCAACTCTAGTGCTCATGTGGGCGCTCCATGGCATGTAGATTTTTGTATTTAGCCTCCTTCCCTAACTTATTTCCCAAATCGACTTCCACCATGTCCTAACCAACAAATATGCATTTGTCAACATTCTGCAAATTTATAGGTAAGTCATGCACCAAAAGATTTGGGAATGACTGGGGTTGATTTAGAGGCATACTTCAGTTGAAGGGTATGGTCTAAATGCAGAATTCTCATCACCGTGGAAGACTATGTCACTATCTGAGCTTTGTGATAAGCAATTTGGACCTCGGATGATACATAAAACATAATATTAGGGAACCGTATATATGTTGGACTTCAACGATAATCAAAGGTTGTTATAATATGTGTCGAATATATTAGTCCTATCAGGAGTTGGACTCGGAGTTGGAATAAGTGTAGGATAGAGTTAGAGTCAGAGTCGGACTTTATCATATGCTCTCTTAAATAGAGAGGAGGGCACCACAATGTAACCATGATGACTACAACATAGAGTAGACACGCAGAAAGATGATGACGGCATGGCTATGGACTCGTAACGGCTACGTGCTATGTTGGTTTGGGAGGAGCGCCCATAATCAGAGCCTCGGAGATGTAGGCTTCGGTTGAAGCTCATTAACAAATATTGTGTGTTCCTATATCGTCATCTGGCATGTCTTAAACGATCAATGATTGAAACGATCGAGAAGATTAGTCATCGTTTCGCTATATCGACTAACTTTTATAACAAAGGTTAAAAGACTAGGCATGTATTATTCATTATTGTAACTCTTGCTCAACAACTAACAAGCTATAAATGGTATATCTAAGTATGTACTCATGTATATACACACTTGCGTGGACCACAATTACACTCAATATATAATAAGCTAGGTCTCAATTCTCATACAACACGTAGTATGTACTCATGGAACACACTTTTTTTGTCGAACACAGGTGTTCCTTTCTTAGGGGCATAGAAAAGAAGAGGAGAATACTAAACAGCACAGTACTTGCACTGTAAAGAGAAGAGTCTAGAAAAATTCGAAGTAGTCATAGAGGTACAACAAAATACTATATAACAAGACTCCTATGCTGTCAAAAGTGTATTATACTTCTGTAATTTGTGCAAGGACAGGGGAGAGCAAAGTCTTGTTAGGTACAAGAGATTGGATGGCAAAACTACTGAAAAGGACAAGTAACAATGAGTATCTGCTGTCTTTTCCCGATTATTGATTCAACTATTTCTTATAGTTATGTTGTTGGGACCATGTCTGAACTTAATACAAAATAACCTGATTGGCTACCACGCGTTTGTAATAGATAAGTTGTCCATGAAGCATTTTTTTAATTTCTTGCCAAATTCATATTTGTATCCTAATAACCACATCTCCTTTTCTGCACTTGCATGCATCATGTGTGTTCTTACACTAACATCTTTGTGTTTCCATATGTAACGGAAAACATGTACACACAATTATTAATACATAGATTATCAATGGGGAAAATAAACAATATAAAGGTGCTCCAAGTATTACATTGGATTTCGGTACTACATGTATAGCACACAGCGCAAAAAATTCGAATCCGGATCCCCAGCTCTGACTAAACTGGATCCTTAGGAAGGTCGATAGTTTGGATTTTTTTAGAGAACATTACTGTAGTTGTATATGTCCTTGAAAACTAAGTGGGTAAGTCATCGTGCACACACTCGCGACAAGGAATATTTACTTTGTGACACCTGCCTGACAACTTTAATTATTCTCCGGCCATAAAAAAACTCAACATACACTTACAAACGAAGGAAAGCAACAATGTAATGTAATGGTGTATGTACAATCGAACTTGGAGAGCCCCAAGTACCCTGATTCCATGTCCTATCATACCATTAAAGTTGGAGTGCTCCTTTATTCTACATTACTGAAAAGTTTTTTCATGTTCCATGTTGCAGTAAAGTTTTTTCTTTTGTTTTGGAACCAAGCGAATATTCTTATTACGCAACCCCTCTGCTATGTACAGTACTCTAAAAGGGTTGCATAACTATGACAAAAGTGGAGACACAGATATGAGGAGGGATAGAGTATTCTCATTCACGTTCTTTCAACTGTACACAAAGCCTTCCTCTCCTCTTTTTATATAGCCAATTCTTGTACATGAAAAATAGGGCCTCGCCCAATTAGTGTATTGGGCTGACCTTCATGGGCCATAACCCAAGTTTCCCAACAATTATAATAATTGTTCCTACGATCATGAGACATGAGGTTGAGTTTTAATTGATAACTGTCGCCAGTAGCTGATATTTTCTTGTTGGTTTCCTAATGAATTGATTGTGAAACAACCAGGGCCATAGACCTCTTTGCCAACAACTTGTTCCGTCGTCTTCAGCACACTAGGCCGCGATAGACATCTCTCCAATGGCTACCAGCCGCATCGGCCAGTGAGGAGGCCAGAGTCACTAGATGCGGTGACGCCATCATAATCGACCATGGTGCATCTGGCTGGCTAGAGTATGGAGGGAACCGTTGTGTGCCACCTCTCTTCTGTCCTTTTTTGTTGTCATTGCCTCCCTCACCGTCTCCGCCCCGCTTAGTATGATGCCGGATCACCTAAGGCCACTTACAAATAATCTTTATATTGCACATCCATGCAAGGTGAAACTGATTCGTATTATTTTTATGATCATAAGGCAAAGCTACTACTTGACTTGTGTGGTTACAAGGTTAACCTTATGGCCAAGCTGAAAAGAGATAGATAAGACTCAAATTCATTACCCAACCATTACCATCATTACAATCAAGGGCAAGTAACCATGCATGCATCATCAATTTGTAAACCATCATTGTTGCCATATACATAATCAAGTAGAGCAATTGCATATACTGAAGTGCCAATTATGCAACTATCACCATAGTTGCGTAAACCATCATCATAAACCATCAATTGGAGAGGTTACACGCACCCAACAACCAATTGTACGGTCCTTCATCTCTTGCCTTCTGTGAACCAAAAGTGACGTGGTAAGATAGGAGTAAACTTGGGGAAGATCTCGATTTGGTCCCCAATCAACTTCTTTGATTATACAAGTACTTCGTGAGCCTGCACACCTTTACTTCATTCATACAAGTATTTCTGCAAACGAGAAGATATAAAACTCATGGTATAGTAACATTTATTCAAACATATAATAAGGAAATATAATACAGAACATATGCACCTTTACCTTATTGATGTATAAGCTAAGCATGGTTATATCTGAGCCAGTGATGTCCTCATCAAGGGCAAGTGGTAAAAAGAGAGGCTTGGAGTATGAAGGATCTTTCCATGTTTAATTCAACTGAGGAAGGCTTAGGAAATGAAAGCCTTACAGAAGCCTGTCAGAGAAGAAGAAACATCACAACACATGCAATTCAGGATGCTATGATGCAGATATGAGGTATTTATAGTCAAACTTCTCTATGGTTTCCTCATTGGTTAAGGAATTGCAAGCAACAAATAATTGATTTCTTTTTGGTATATATTCTGTTTGTCTACCTTGTGTTTCTCTTTGGAAAATGATTTTGATGTGAATAGCTGTGTATATGATTGATAGTTTGGAGTGAGAAGTTTTCTACCTTTACAGACTATTGTTGGGGTATGAAATGCCTAGCTTTTCGTGAGACATTAAAAACTAAACTAATAAAAATCTATTCGCGAAAATTTCGTTCTTTGAGTGTGAGTCAAAGTCATGCTGTGGATCTCAATTCAAATCTCCACTTGTTCCCTATCCTCGATACTAAAAACCAACTTCTCGAAAATCCCAAATCCGACGAGCATCGCAAAATCAAATTCCGAAATTCAACCTCCCCCTTTGAAACCCTCACCAAATACTTGCCCCCAATTCCAAAAAAATAAAAATATCAAATTCCCACCATGAATCCCTTCCTTGACTCCAGCTTGAACCTTCAAGATAAAAAATCAAATTTAAATTCAAATCCAAACTTCAATTCTCTCCAATTTAATTTCCTCTAAAAAAGTCTAATGTGCGTCCCTCCTTGTCTTGGGCCTCTTCTCCCGGTTGGCCCAACCCACTCTTTCCCTTCGTTCCCTCCCCACCTGGGCCGAGATGGGGGGCCTGGGCCACGTGCCCCCCATCTCGGCCCAGGCGACCGCCAGCCCGTCTCACGGCCGCCGCACGCGTGTCGCACATGCCAACACGGAGGCACGTCTCCTTCCTCGCTGCCATGCCACTTATCTCTCTCTCTCTCTCTCGCCACATCGCCCATTCAAAACCATGTTGTTGATTTTGTTTCGTACACTCGCGTGGTCTTGGCCGATCCCTGTGGTCGCCGCCGCCGTCACCCTCTGGTCATCCTCCTGCGTCGAGGACCACCGTGTCTTCGCTCGCGGCCAAACCAACCGCTGCCGCATTTCGCCGAGATCGCCATCATCATCCATGGTCCCCATGCTTGCAGCCAAAATCCGAACGCTGTGTCACACGCCTCGCTAGCTGTGCCTCGCCCAAAATGGAAGGAGCAAAACACCCTTTTTCCTCTGCCCCCTTCTCCCTTTTTCCCTCCCGGGTTCGACAACTCCCTCTCCGCCTCTTCTCTCCTGGGGCGCGCCATGACGTTGCCGCTGTAGCTTGCCGCCCCACTTTGAACGCGCTAGCTAGCTCCCCCCCTCCCCCGCCTGGGTTCCCTTTGCCTCCAAGCCATCCCAAACCCGTCGCCTATAAATAACCGCCTTCCTACTCTGCTTGCTTCGTGCCTCAAGGGCTCAAGATGGTGGAGTCATGTCACCAGTTGACGTAGAATCACGCCGCCACGCCTTGAGCACGTTATGTGCAACCCATAGCGGCACCCGGAGACACACTGCCGTAGGGAGTGGGTAAATGCCACGAAACGAACACCAAGGAGCGATACCGTTATGGTGAATGCGTGCCGGTTTGTCCTAAGCTCGGTAGGCCAGCTAGGATGTCCTCTAACACCATAGAGACGAGAGACAACGAGCAATTGGGGGATTTGAGGAGAAAAGACTTTAGGATAGGTAGCAAGAAGGAGGGAGATGTAGAATATAAAGGGTTTGGATAATAAATTGTTTTTGACGATTGATTGGTGGTTTTTTCAATCAGCCTTGCCCCCCTTATATTTATAGGAGGGGTGGACTTGTTTTCCAGGGTCTTTTCCACGTCCAATTATGCTTAGAAATCAACTAGGACTCGAGAAATCCCTGTCTAAAACAAGGAAATGCGAGAAATACCTAAATTGGACTCGGACTCTATGGTGACGGTTTGACCGCTCGGACACCTACGGTCTGGCCGCCATGTATTGTCCGGTCTTACCGGCTACATAATGGCGGTGAGACCGGCCTTCGTGGGAAATCTCTGGTATTTTCCAAATTTGGTTCAAACTTGCTATAACTTGATCCTAGTGCCAAATTTGTTTATCAACACATGCCCCCTACCTTTTCGGCAAGCTTGTGAGCCGAAAAGCACTAAGCACGAGATTATCTAAAGGTGATATCCACCAATACCGGCCATGAATGCCCCTAAGGCTTATATGTTTAAAGGTGATGAAGAATACTATGAGAGGCCCCCTCTTGTTCAGATTATATTTTGCTTTGCTTTGGCCTCCACACTTGTTTCACCACTTTTTTGTATTGATTCTTTTGTGATCGATTCTTCTCTCTCAACTGGCTACGAGAGGAGTACGGTTGATTATTAAAAATCGGTCGTTGTGGCATTGCCCATAATGGATAATAATATGGTATATAAATAGGCATCATCCACGTATCATTGAAACTCCAGGGTGCATAACAAGAGTAATACCATGAAGAAGAAGTAGGTTGCCGGTGATCCATCTTCGCTCGTCTCCCACCTTGCATGGTAGGTGAACTCGATCTCCTAGGTCACTTGTCATCTTTTGGAATTTTCGGCTTGTCATCTTGCCTCCCGAGTATTGAAGTCTTGAATGTGGTCTTCTCCTTGCCATTGGGAATTTCTTTCTCTTGTAATTGAACGGTGTGTATAGGAAAAGGTAGCTCATCCACTTGCATCTTTGTAAAAGTCAATCGACCTTCGTCAAAGGCTGATTGAATTTGTCTATGGGAAACATTGCAATTATTTGTGGCTTAAGAATAGGAGTTATGTCACTTACAATATGCTCGCCGCTTTAATTCCTCAAGTGATATGATGTGACCTTGTGACAATTTAATTTTGTCACATTTGGCCAACGTGAACTTTATCAACTTAAGAGCAGAGCAAACAAATGGTTTAGAGTTGGAGTTCCAAACCCATTCGGCTGTCTATACATCAACTGTCTCATTGTCAGAAGATTCTTGTTGATCAACTATTAACATGGGGACGATTAGACATAACTTTCTACGAGATTTTACTTTCTCTAACTCGGCTTTCTTGAGCCAGATCTTTTTGAAGTAATTGGCTTACATCTAAGAAATTATAACCATCTAGCTTTTCTTTTAAATATTCAAGTAAACCAGAATAAGCCAAATCTACCAAGTCCTTATCAGAAAATGTTAAACTATAACATCATTTTTCGTATCTCTAAATCTTCTAATGTATTCAGAAACTGGCTCATTATGTTTTTTTAACCATGTTAAATGTGACAAGTTTAATTCAGTCTCACCACTAAAGAAGTAATCATGGAATTTTTGTTCTAACTGAGACCAATCATGAACAGAATTGGGTGCAAGCAAAATAAACCAAGTAAATAAGTAAATGCAGCACCAGATAAAGACAATGGAAAAAGCCTAAGTTTCAAAATACTACTAGCACTAGCTTCTCCCCATTGTATGATAAATTGGCTGATTTGCTCTAAAGTAGTCCAGCCATCTTCTCCAGTGAATTTGACAAAATCAAGCACTCTAAAACCTTGAGGATATGGAACATAATCATAATAATCAGGATAAGGCTTTTTATATGTACGCTTCTTGACCCTAGTATCTATACCAAAAGTATTTTTGATAACTTTGGCAATTTCAGCACTAAGACTCTTAGGTTCTGCACATGGGTCATTAAGTATAGGATTTGACAATACTCCATGTTGGTTGCCTGAATTTTGCAATATTCTAATAGCAGGATTAGGGGCAATAGTGGTAAAAAGTGTTAAAGCTTGCTCTGGAACATAGCCGTTAGCCTACGATAAGTAGGAACGGCCAAAATAGGAGCCGATCCTACAAAAGACGTTGGGAGCGGTCTAACCAACGGTGCTCCTCTGGTCTAATCGGCCGATGTATCTAGTCTGACCGGTAGTAACACACTGGTCGGATCGGCGTATGGTGCAAGAACAGGGGCATTGCTAGAATCGATTGTTACCTTGGATTTGTTGTCGACGAGCACAGTGAAATTTTCTTGCGTGATGACACCTTGCCTCGTCTTCTGGTAGCATGAAGCCATCTTTCGCCATAATTCTTCAAAGTGAGCTTCGAGTTATTCGCGATCGACTTTCGGCAACTCTCCATAGTCTGTAGTCATCATGTTGATCAGGATTGGTGTGAGAGCCCATGGTGGAGAACTAGGGTTTTGCCTATAGCAACCAAAATCATCCCCATAGGAGTTGCGAAAAAGATGTGTTGACGTAGAATTGTGCCACCACACCTTGAGTACATTATGTGCAACCCACGGCAACACCGGAGACATGCCGCCATAGGGAGTGGGTAGATGCCGCCCGACGAATACCCAGGAGGGACCCCATCAGGGTGAACGCGCGCCGGTTTGTCCTAGGCTCCATGCATGTCTTCATCAAATAATCTACACCAACACGTCGTTTAAGACCGATGAGGCTAAACGACGAGGGTGGGCGAAGCCGACGCAAAGGCTACGTCACCAACACATCTATGTTCCCGAATCTGGTTTGCATAGTTTGATTCAAAATTTTCTCGCTGACAGATACATAGGTATTTCAGAATTTCAGAATGGAGTGTTGAGTGTTGACTGAAAAAACACTAAAGAATCAGATGATGCGCCCGCCAAGGGCTTGAGAGTTGGGAGGAAATAATTCCATCCTTCCATTCAACATAGTTTTTCTTGACTAGATTCTTGTACTAGCACTAGAATTTTTATCAACTGGTGACCTCTTGCAAACATAACCAGAGGCCCCTACATCTAGTCCCGTCTGTAAAAATCGATTTTTTACAAACAGAGCCCTTAAGAGATCCGCCTGCAAAAGTACCTCTATTTTCGTAGGCAGACCTTTTTAAGACTCCACTTATAAAAATCGATTTTTGAAGATGACACCTTAAGTGATTCGCTTATAAAATGTGGAGGTGCCACTAAATTTCAAAGAGCCCCATGGCTAAATCCTCATCTCCTCTTCTCCCTCAGCCCTCTCTCTCTCATCACCTACTGCCTCTCCCTCACACTCTTCTCTCCCAGGTTCTCTTCTATCCCATCTCCTCCCTCACCCTATCCTAGGCCCTCCCGTGAAAATCATCAATTTTTGCATGCCTTAAATGGTAGATGGAGCGTTTGATCGTTGTAGTAATATATTTTGGCCGCTTATAAAAACACTTTTTCTAGTGTAGGAAGCTGCACGACAGCATAATCATGAAGGCACAATTTGACCTCCTACTTAAGGAATACTGCTGAACTTGCTATAAGTACCAGTCTTGGAGAACATATACTCAAGAAATCATATTGTAAGAAGTCGTGCAAGTGGCTAAATTTTGACCAGATAGTCTGTTGTTGTTGCCAATTTCCTTGGCCCAACTTGCTCAAACGAAAGTTAGCCATCTACTGTACTTTTTCATACTTTTTCCGTTGTAATGTACGAGTATTTTTCTAGTATATATGTAAAAGCAGGTAAGCATATTTTGGGTAAAACAATGATCTTTATTGTATAGGCAGTACAATACAGACAACAGTCACCGATAAACGAATGTATGACATGCAACGAGCAATTCATCCAAACAGGACTACGCTGGTCAAAACTATCGACCGTGCAAAGGTGCCCATTATTTCCTATCAACTGGACCAGGTTATTCTTGGAAGGGGGTCAGATCAATCTTGAGTGGCTTCTTTCCCTTGGTGACTCGCTTCAAAGAATGAAAAATAAAGACCTTTAGCCTAAATAGATATTTGGTTTCGAAAAAAATTGAAGGTCGGTGTAACTTACAGCAATTGCAATCAACTCCTTCAATAGCTCCTCCAAATTGCGAAGTGGCTAACAGAAAAACATACAGATAATATTATAACATGTGAGCGTACCAAGATTTTTCACGTGAATGTTGCGACATATGAAAGAAAAGATTGCATGGATGAACTTTATTGATAAAATAAAATATGTAGGGGTTTACCCATTGAGTTGGGCCATCACAAGGTGCGTTCAAGGGATCATCGTGTACCTGTTGTAGGATTATATATCAAATTAAGTCCCAAGAGAACAATATCATCATCATTTGTGGAGTGTCACTGGGAAAGCAATGTAAGAAACAAAAGGCAACATCACAGCTTCCTCTTAGGTTTTACCTCCATGAAAATACCATCAACTCCGACAGCAACAGAAGTCCTTGCGATGCATGGTATTAGTTCTCGTAAGCCCCCACTTGCAACCCCTCCACCATCAAGCTTACAAAAAAGACCAAATATGCACAATTTGACAACCATCTAAGTTGCACAAATACATAGATATTTGAGGAAGGGACGGTAACATGGTGTTCAAAAAACTACAAACACGAGTTGCATGCAAATTTACATCAGATATAAGCTATAGATAGTTGTTAAAATATGGGCATCCCCATAATGCTGATTCCTTTGTTGGCCAATATAGGATTTGAGTAGCACCAAAGTCAGCAGTTAAACTAGGAATCTTGCCTAAACCAGCAGAAGTGCATTGCAATTGGTAAATATACCTTTTTGCCAGCTGGCTGTTGTAGAGCATGCGTTACATCAGCTACCTGAAATGTAATATCCATCAATGGTCCATGCACTATACCATAGTTGATAGCTTATTCAAAGGTCTATGAAATTACTAGGTTAAGTAAGAGAATAAAAAATGAATGCATGACAAAATTGGTTTAGTATGAGAATAACACATGAATGTATGACAAAATAAAATACATTTCTCAAAGCATAAGATAGAAACGCAATTACATTCTGATGAAAAAGAATAACAAAAATCTACTCAATTGAAAAAGTCTTCATCTTCAATTGAAGAAATGCAATGTCCCATGTTTCTTTTTTCCCCTTGAATTCTGTTGGTGTTAGGAATGTACAGAATACAAACATACATTCCTCAAGGAATTCTGGTGAATACTGAAAAGAGAATAATAAAACTACTATATTAATGGATTCCTTGTAAAATCCTAGGTTGATTTTTCCATATATTATTCCTTCAGCCAATTTCATCAACCAGAAGCAAGCAGGACAAATCAACACAGAAGTCATCAGGTAGATTATGCAGTTCTGCTTCTGCACAACAGAAAAGTGCTAACACTTACAACTGGGCAATTAGCTTCCCTCAGCCATTCAAAATTCCTTGAATCAACAATTAGATCATCTGTGTGTTGGAATGAAAACAGAATTCAACCGTCATGAAGCAACGAAAAAAATAATTTTCTTGGAGAGGGCGCAAAAATAAATAATTTGCATGGAACATAGCCGTTAGCCTACGAT
This sequence comes from Oryza officinalis, assembly GCA_008326285.1. Taxonomy (NCBI): domain Eukaryota; kingdom Viridiplantae; phylum Streptophyta; class Magnoliopsida; order Poales; family Poaceae; genus Oryza; species Oryza officinalis. The sequence goes on along the minus strand of BDMV01000012.1, from coordinate 25,418,577 downwards.
AAGTAGGAACGGCCGAAATAGGAGCCGATCCTACAAAAGACATTGGGAGCGGTCTAACCAACAGTGCTCCTCTAGTCTGATCGGCCGATGTATCTGGTTTGACCGGCAGTAACACATTGGTCAGATCGGCGTATGGTGCAAGAACAGGAGCATTGCTAGAATCGATAGTTACCTTGGATTTGTTGTCGACGAGCACAGTGAAATTTTCTTGCGTGATGACACCTTGCCTCGTCTTCCGGTAGCATGAAGCCATCTTTCGCAATAATTCTTCAAAGTGAGCTTCGAGTTATTCGCGATCGGCTTTCGGCAACTCTCCATAGTCTGTAGTCATCATGTTATCTTGATCAGGATTGGTGTGAGAGCCCACGGTGGAGAACTAGGGTTTTGCCTATAGCAACAAAAATCGTCCCCATAGGAGTTGCGAAAAAGATGTGTTGACGTAGAATTGTGCCACCACACCTTGAGTACATCATGTGCAACCCACGGCAACACCGGAGACATGCCGCCATAGGGAGTGGGTAGATGCTGCTCGACGAATACCCAGGAGGGACCCCATCAGGGTGAACGCGCGCCGGTTTGTCCTAGGCTCCATGCATGTCTTCATCAAATAATCTACACCAACACGTCGTTTAAGACCGACGAGGCTAAACGACGAGGGTGGGCGAAGCCGACGCAAAGGCTACGTCACCAACACGTCTATGTTCCCGAATCTGGTTTGCATAGTTTGATTCAAAATTTTCTCGCTGACAGATACATAGGTATATTTAGAATTTCAGAATGGAGTGTTGAGTGTTGACTGAAAAAACACTAAAGAATCAGATGATGAGCCCGCCAAGGGCTTAAGAGTTGGGAGGAAAAAAGATGTGTTGACGTAAAATTGTGCCACCACACCTTGAGTACATTATGTGCAACCCACGACAACACCGGAGACGTGCCGCCATAGGGAGTGGGTAGATGCCGCCCGACGAATACCAGGAGGGACCCCGCAGGGTGAACGCGCGCCGGTTTGGCCACCTCCCCTCTCGTTGCCCGCGGGCTTGTCCAATCGGCCTGCTGGGCCATGTAGCTGCGCCCGCCCATGCCTCCCTTGCCCACGCTCGCCAGCCTGCTTCCCGCTTCCGGCCTCGCGCGAGCACTAACCAGTCTACGCCCTCACTCGCTCCGGCCGATTAGGTCGTGTCCTCATTTCTTGGCCCGTTGGACTAAGTCCATTTCCCATCCCCCACCCAAACCATAGCTCATTCCCTTGAGGCCTACGGACCAAAAGTCCATTTCCGCACCTCGGCCTCGCTTGCTTGGCACATTCAACAAAAGTCCATTTTTACTCCCTCCGTATTTAACCAGCCATCCATGGACTCAGTCCATAGTGCACTCGTGGGTTCTCTACCATTGACATGTGGACCCCACATCGGAGAGTATATTCCCGAGAATATTCTCTCCAATAAATTCAATAAATCCTTTTTCCTTTGTCCTAAAATTCAATTAAATCTTCCAAAATTCATATCTTTTGATCCGTAACTCCGATTGACTCCATTCAACTTCCAGTAATTCTATAAAATTGAGATATATCTAATGTCACTATTATTAGTCCTAAATAGGTTCATCTTTGTGGTCTTTGTGCAGGTTTTAATTGTTTGCATATAGTTATGGATGTCGGATTTTCGTTCAAGCGTGGAATTCAAGAAGCTTCATAAAGACCTTGAGCAAGGCAAGTCACCCTTTACCATATTGCTCCTATAATTGAAAAGTCATTATTATTTTGTTTGCAACTTGCATTATCTAGGAGTACACATAACTTGCTTGCCAGATTACCAGTCAAGGTGTTGGGTTTGATTTGTGAAACTAAAATGACTCGTTTGTGTCAGGATCTAAGTCTTCTATGTGGCATGAGGTAACCCTGGGTTGGCTTTGGAAAGGCTTGGTTGCGAGCCTCCGATGCCGATGGGTGTTCCGAATAAGTTCGCGTCTTGTGGGTAAAGTGTACCCCTCTGTAGAGGTTAACTAACTGTTCGAACAGCCATGCCCACCGTCATGGGTAGATGTGAGGTGTTTCCTGTTGCATAGTTTTGTTTGCCTGTGCTTTGTGAAAAGTTGTTGTGGTTTAGGAATTTTTACCAGAATTAGCCTATGTAGCAGATGGATGGCCTGGGTGGTCAAAAATGGATCTGTGTGATATGGGATATCTGAGGGCATCATAGACTAGGCTTTCCGGTTGAAAGTAGTTTTGCCGTGCTCCGGGGCAGTGAGACTATTGCAAAAATAGAAATGGCTTAGGGAGCGCTTAATCAAGTGAAATAGCTGTGAGAGCCGAGAATCAATGAACCAACCTGAGAAGTCGAATCGAGACGCAAGTCTCTTTCCGACCCAATCTTAAAAAGAGAAAAATCACTCAGTGGTTTTAAAATGTTTCCAAATAAAGGATTTGCAAAACAACATTGCCCCTCTTTCAAGCTTGCACTATACACTTAAGTTCCCATAACTTGCTGAGTTCGTTAGCACTTACCCTTACTCTATATATAGCCCCTCCGTCCTGAAGGTGAAGTTGAACTGAGGTGGTCAACTGAAGGTGAAGTTGCCTGTCCCATAACTGAAGTGAAGATTAGGGTTTAGTCCTGGTTCCCAGGCATCGCCTGTGGTGTTGGGTGTTAGTTAGTTCCACTGCTGTTGCTGTTGTCGTTGTTGCTGCCTTTGTATCATCAGTTGCATTCTTAGGCCGTCCTGAGTTGCAACCTAAGTTAAGGTAAATAAGTCATCTATTTAATTTAAGAATTGCAATGATTGAAAATTGTCACCGTCGATACCAGCACTATGTCCTGGGACTGGTACCAATCGATATCGCGGTCTTAGGAAGCGGTACACGCAGTTTCTCCTATGGCACGCTCTTGTCAGGTACAGTTGTACGACGAAGCCGGATCGGGGTGTGATAGGATAGTTCCATGGGGACTCGCACTGATACAATTAGGTACAAGATGTTGCAATACATATACAATGGCTGAATTTTTTAAAAATACATCGTCATATAAAAATGTAAGAATTAATTCCAATATTTTATGTATGTAGATCTATATTGTTCAAAAATCAAGTAAATATAATATAAATTAACATTGGCAAAATATACCACAAAAATATATTCAATGATGGATCTGAGAAATGTACTGTAATATATATTCAATGGTGGATTGAATGACACTAATTTTGTATTTTAGATCTCCTATGTTTCTCTATAAACTTGTTGAACTTAAAAATTCTTGACTTATGATAAACCAAAATCAGAGATAGTATATTAATTGTCTATACTAGAAATCTAGAATAATACTCCCTCCGTTTCATATTATAAGTTGTTTGACTTTTTTAAGTCAAAATTTCTTAAATTTGATCAAGCATATAAAAAAATTTAGCAACGTATACAACACAAAATTAGTTTTATTAAATTTAACATTGAATATATTTTAATAATATGTGTATTTTGTATTGAAAATGTTAGTATAGTTTTTAAAAATTTGATTAAACTTAAAGAAAAAAGTAAAACGACTTATAATATGATAATATGAAATGAATGGAGGATAATATATGTCCTTAACTAATCTGGTTTGAAATGACTGGAATAATAGTTAATGTATTCCAATCAAAATCAAAGCGCTGTCCAAGCGACACGTCTGCGAGGGGTCAAAAAGGAAATTCTCAGAACATAATGCTGAATTATGTATGACTAAAGTAAAGGGAAAAAGGGACATCTACTGCTTCGGGATTCTCTGCATACTTCATAGTCAATCTTTTTCTGCTTTTTCATTTTTGGAGAATATGATGCTCAGAATATTATCCCTGTACATTTTCACTAGATGTTAAAATGTGGTTAACTTTAAGAAAAATAGTGGCTAAACTTTGGATATAGCAAAATTGTTTGGATCAAGACCGTCATCACCTGGAATTAATTGTTGATTTTTTTCATGTCTGCAACAAGATGGGTATTACGCCTATATTTGTGTCCAAGGAAATATATTTTAATATAATTCCTTCATTATGAAACGTGGCAACTTTGCTATGAATTTACAAAGGACATATCAGCTGTCCGCGTGGAGACAAATCGAATACTTTCTTCGATCGAGAACTTAGCTATATATATTAATACATTGAAATTAACCAAAAACTACTATAATTTAGAAATAAAATCATTGCTGGAATATGAAGAGTAGTTTGTGATGGAATTTGAACCAGTTTGAAGAAAAATTAACAAAATTTGAGGAGTACGAGTGGATCAGCATTTTTGTTCAGCTCTGTTTTTTAAATCTCTGGAGCATCTGAGATAGGTAGATAGATCTTGCATGCACGCAAATATATGCACATCTTGTAATATACCGACTCATCTATGAAAATATATACAGATGGAGAAGGTAAGCACAATCTGCTTCATCATCTACCAATCATGATATGAGGTTAATTAACATTATTGTGTCAAATCATATCCCTGATGGTTTAATCTGTACAAGCCATTACAGACAATTTAATATTTTTTTAGATAATTTAACCTAGAATGAATTATTGGACTGCTTGTTTTATTTTAGTTCAAAATTGATTGGTAATAAACTGTTTAATATTTAAATTGCAGATTGGCTTGTAAGTTTAACTTAGAATGAAGACATCATGAATTTTAATGAATCATTTAACGACATGTAAAATACACGAATACCTTATGCAATTTAAATACACTATAAATTAAAAATCATGAAATTTGATAAAAACATTTATTCCATCCATTCAATAAGAGCAAGTTTGATAATAGAGGTGACTGTTCCCTCTAATTTTATATAATTCATATACTCATAAACTAGTAGACAACATATACAACATGTTATCTCTAATATACAAACCCCAATATCTCTAATGCTATCATATTTGTTGTAGTTTGTACAGAGGCTACCTCTTACATGAGAGATGCCTCATCTTCTCTTTTTTTCCTCACTTCTCTCCTCAAACTCATCACATAATCCTATTTAACATTCTTAAAGGCAGCACATTAAGTCTGCTTACACTTGCTCTAATTCTATTGCATGAGCATGGTCTGTAAATGTATCTTTGCCTCAAAACATTTATTTAGTAGCAGCAGACAAGCATCCTTGCCTCAAGCTGCCTCTCCATGTTGAACCTTGCAATGAAGTCCTCCACTCTACGATTCAGCTCATCAGTTGGCAACCCGACATCTTCCCCCTCAATCATTTCCTCCTCGATCACCTCGGCTTGTGATATTGCTCGTCCCTGTTCTTCCACTTCCTCAATTATTTCTCCATTGCCAACATTAACATCAATTGCTAACTTATTATTGTTGTCTCCTCTCGATTCCTTGTCCACGTATATGGATGATGAAGCATCCACTGGTTCACATTGATCTAGCTGTTGCAGGCTGTCGTCATGTACAATTACCGTGCTAGCTTGTTCTTCACTGATGTTTCCTTCAACAACATGGTTAGCAATCACATCGTTTGACTTGGTTGCTGGTGAGAAAGCTTCAACCCTATATCTCATGGAATCATCAGCGCCATGACTGGTCAGAGTCGAAGACTCGCTGCAGCTCTCCCCCTCAGAGAGTTTTAACTCGTTGGCGAGGAAGATGACGATGATGTTGGAGAAGATGAATAGGCACCTCGGCGTTGCGAGGGTGGATGCCGCGGAAGGGACCGAAACCAAGAAGATCTTAATGCAGGAATACATGTGTGGCACCCAGGTTACCATGGATATGATGGCCAGTCCAAGAAGAGTAGCTTTGAACAAGGCCTGGGCCTGGCTTGCAGAACTTCCTTCCATGGCGGCTTTTGCTGTAAGGAGACGTGGTGGTGCTGACTTGCTTTCACTGGTAGCAGGAGAAGACCATACATATGCATGAGAGCACAAGAACCCAATGAGTGAATTGCACATACTGGGTGGCCTATTTATAATGCAATGGTAGTGGCTAAGGTCCGTTCCTTTCCTCTCGCACGCAGGCTAAGTTATTCTCGAGTCAAAATCACTTGATTCTTTGCCTTGCTTTGTTCCTACGGACCACTCTTTATAAAAGTAGAGGGAATATAGTTTGTTCATTTCTCATGTTGCCCCATGTGTCCAGTACCTACTGGATTCAGGAGCGCTCTTATGTCTTGTTCTGCAAACGAGAAAGCACTACTGGCTATAATATTAGAATTATAAAAAGAGAAAATTGGATACCTGCCACTCTCAAAGATACAAGTTATGCAACTGCTCATGTAATCAACAAATTAAGAGGACGCAACTGTAAGAAAAAGCCTATCAGAGAATATCATATTCAGCGTCAAAAAAGAATATCGAGTTGTACTATGCCACTAAATCAACGAAGTTGCAATTCCATTATTTTTTATTGATCCAAGTAATATTTTCCTTTTGCTTACCATCTAGCGTTCGTTTCGCTGCTTGTCAGCTCTTCTCCTGTTTTCAAGTATAGGGGCAAACTTAAATTTGGTTAAGGAAATTAATCAATTAAAGGAAACTTATCTAAAAGATGCTGAGTTAGAAGAGAATGCAGCGTGACAATTTATCTATTAATTAGACAGAGTCAGTTAGTTAACTTTTATTTCTTTGAAAGTGTGTTTAGTGTCCGATCAAGACTTATGTTTTTTCTTTTATATTTAGAAAAGTTTGTGTCGTGTCAATTAGGACTCATATCGGCATAAGGGTATAAATATGTACACCCGGGGTCTTTATAATCTATCTAAACGATCAATACATCTACTTTCGACGCATCGCCACCCTCCTTTCCGAGGTTTTACTTATCAATCGATGGAACTTGGCACCTGACGCGGGGCTGCATCGGCTTTCGATCTTCGGCGAAGGGGGTAAGTCCAATGTTTCGTCGGCCCTGGTGAATGTATCGGCTACATTGGTGTTGCTCAAGGCTGCATCGCTGCAACCTCTTGGATCGTTCTGGTTTAGTTGATATATTTGCTTACTTGATATTTCGATTATATCTTTAATAGCATTGTGTTTAGAGACGCATCGGTTTAGCTGGGACTATCTTGGATAGGTCTGATCTTCTGTATTTGCCTATATTTCTCTACAATCACAATGATGCTTCAGATATACTTGTTATATCCATCACATTAGACAGATTTATCGGCTCATTGAGCATTAGATTATTATATACAATCTCGTACTGCATCGATTAGATTCGATCTACTATATTGTTGTTGATAATCAAAGTCTTGCTAAGTCGATAGGTTCATGCTAATGTCTCATCGGAGGGTTAGCCGATCTTATCTGATACGTTAAATCTTAGTTTGATGATTTTACTGTCTTGGTTAAATTTAACATATGACCATCCTGAAACTCAAAGGTTTGATTGTTTAGAATTTATGTTTCTTTTCATACTTAGTGCTGCATCAATTGGGTTTGATCTACTAAGTCATGCTTAGAATTATAAAAGCTAACCTATCTTTGATTGCCAATAAGGGTTTCATCAGGGATTCAGCTGATAAGTTATCTGGACGTTGCATCGACTCATAAGGATTACATATAAGTTGGTGTTAGCCGATTGAAACAAAGATTTTATTGATTATCTTATCATTTGGATTTAACGACATCGGATCTTCAGCCGATGTATACTTTAATTATCAGATCAATATTTATTTTATCATATCATTATTAGCCGATTGGTTTTTATTATCATCAGACGATTGCCTTTACTTCATTATTTACAACAGACATATAACCGATTAATCAAAATCCTATCGACATCGGCTGATATCGCTACATCGGCTAGTATTGCTCCATCGCTTGTTTGCCGATCGACTCTTTGATCATCTGTTTATACATCTTATCAGTTGTATGATCAAACTGACTGGCATGCCCGCATTACATCAATATTTTAGGACCTGTACTAGAGGTAAGTAGATCTTCCAGGCCTTTGTGTGTTTCGATATGGTTCGTGTCAACACAGATTTGGCACTATCGGTTGGACGCGGATTTTTTGTCAACAATGTTTAGTGACTTTTTTTAATAAAACCTAATGAACTATTATTTTGAATAAATATATTTTATTTGTACCATCAATTAGTCGTCCTTATAGTTGGTTCAAATTGATGCTTGTTGCTACATACTTACTTATAAATTAATGAAGACATATCGTAGACCTAACTTCCTTATTATGCATGATCTATACCAACTTTTGAAAAGAAAATACCTAATTAACATGAATCAAAAATTTCAAATTTAATAGTAAGATATATAACTTTTTAATCAACTATATACTGCAACCTTAGTGTGACTAATATGCGGAAAAACTCATAATCTTATGGTATAGGATAGGTGTAAGACCATTAATATCTAAGCATTTAAAAGTTGTTATGAAAATGGAACATGCAATGGTTGGTCCAATTTTAGTCATTTTTGTGAAAAGTAAGAACCAATTTTTTTTACAAACTTATTACATTTTCTCCAACTACTTCAATTTAGTCCCTATTGATATTTTCTATTTCCTATTTTGATTTGTACCGGTTCAAAATATGGGTGTTATGGATGTTGGTTTAATTATGAATACAATAAGATTAAGAGATCAGATGTATAGCATTAAATTTATGCATGTTTTAATATTTTGGATGATTTCTCGCTATAAAAAAAGGGATCGGGTAGAGTGGGACGGGTAGTGCTGTGTTGTGCGCATGTGTAGGGGAGGGTGAAGTGGAGGGGTGTTTTTTACTATTTTGTCTAAATGATTAAAGTGAAAACCAATGATCTGATTTTTTCTCATAATTTCTAATATCTTTTTTTCTAATTTTTAAGACGTAACATATGGTGGTTTAAGATTTTTCTAAAAGTTTATCTATTGGCTAAAAGTAATGGATCCACATATTTAAGTGGAAATTGATGGTCACATGTTTTTTCTTCCAACTTCTAAGGTTTTATTTTTATTTAAGATGTAATATGTGATGTCTTATGGCGCTACAGAGAATGTACTATGTTTTTAGGTGATATAGTACTTATTATCATTCCTTCTATGATGTTATGTTCTTTTTTTCTATTTAGTTACCATGCAAATGATATGGGTCTATGTTCAAATGATGCATTTTTATTTTTAAACTGTACAATATGGGTAATATGGATCTTAAATTATTTATCTGATTATAAATAAAACAACAATTCAAATAAACTAAAAATCGGATATAACTTGATAATTATAACCATTTAGCTTTTTATTTATTCATCATTTTTATTAATTAGTTAAAATTTAGAAGACGAATAAATTGAATGAGAGAGGAGAGGAAGACAGTGTCGAAGGGGAGAGAATTATAATTAATAGTGTTTTAGTTGCTTTTATTGTATCAACTATAAAATAGAGTAAAAGCTTTATTGATTGATTAAAATCTATTGTTTTTACATGACTTTTCCTATGGTATACTCATAGTAGATATAAAAATATGAACACTACAAATATAGTTAATGTGTTAATGTTATTTTGATTTATGATAATGTTACAATGGAAGAGTAATTTTTTAAACATTACTCACAATTTGGTTTATTTTACTTTTATCATTATAGATCTAATTTAGTTATTGTGAAGTTATATAGTATGATCAAATCTATATAATTATTATTTTATAATTTTATAATTGTTTCAATGGCATGCAAAAATTAGAAAATATAGCCTAAAGTAATATATTTATTTTCAAAGTTAAATTACAGTGGATATGGGTCGTTAAATGTAAAATAATTTAAAGACATAAACGAATTATTAGTTGTATGATTTAGATGTTATAGTTGCTTATTTTTTAGGACAGCTTTTGCTTTGTAAGTAACATAACTTGGGAACATTACTCATAGTTAAAGTTCATTTTGCTTATCTAATTTAATTATTATGAAGTTATGTACGGTAATATAATCTATATTATTATTTTATTTCATATTTTTTATAATTGCTTTTATGGAACACAAAGGTCAGAAAATATAACCAAAATATTTTTTTTCAAAATTGAATTCTAGTGAAATTTAATCATAAATAATTTAAAAATATAAATGGATAAAAAAATACTGATTTAGATGTTATAGTTGCTTAATTGTTTAACAGAAAATTTTTGTTTTTCTAACTAATAAAGCATGAAAATGAAAATAAAAGAAGGAACAGGTAGCAAAGAGAAGGAATCGAGGGAAGAGGAGGTTGGACGTAACGTACGTACGTTTTCTAAAGAAAAAGTAAACGTAAATACATACTACAGGCTCACAGGTGGGCCTTTGTTTGAGAGAGGACTTTTATCTTGAAATTTTTAAAAATATTTAATTTGTTAGCGTGCCACGTGGTGGCTCAGGAAGATTTGTAAGATTTCATGTGTTGATTTACGAGCGTTTGTAAAAAAATTAATGGACTTTTAGTACGTAATAGATATATTAAGCAGTGACTGAGTATTTATTCTGTCTAAAAAAAGAATAGCATGCGTGTACTTCCCAGAGAAGATGAAGCAACACATGGACCTTGGCTGCCTAAAGAAAATCCCCATTATTGTTTTGACAAACTAAAAGTTGAGAATATTTTCCTTTTCGTGGAAGATACTATAACATGAAACGTTTTTCCTTAGCTGCAAAGGAAAGAGGACAGAAACTCTGTTGGTTCAGCTAGGTACTTTCGCCCAAACATGTATGAGGACTCTGTATGTCTAACTAAATTAGACAGCCATTAAATTAAATCGTCCGGACTTCAGCGTGGTAGTTCATTTCACTATTCAAGACCACTTCTTTTCTTCCTCACCGTTTTTTTCCTTATTACTTGGTGAATGTAAACTGCACAGGAAGATCCTAACGCAGGAAAAATCGGCCCCCGTGGATGGCTGCAAATGATGCTGGGGTAGGGGTTGCTGTGTTTTCTCTACGAGTTTATAGCCTCATTGTTTCTCTTATATTTATATTTATCTATACGATTTACTAATAATTATAAATAATCAGTGAATAAAATTTTTATATAGGTGTTATTAGCGATTTAAAAAGCGATTTAAAAGAAAATGATGTGACATAAAGTACAATAAAAAACGACAAGATCAACTCAAAAGTTAAGTTTTATATTTGAAAATTGGAATTATAAGCAGAAGCATAGGCTATTCATCGAAATGCTTTGATGGATTACTTCTGTCAGCAACATTTTGTACATCATTTCCAAATCTCAAAAATGCTTTGATGGATTACTATAGGCTCACATGTTGTTATGGATAAATGATCATAGTCATTGCACAATTTGTTTCTGCGATTTACCGAAACAACTCTAAAACTTAATCATACTATTCCTGGTTTGTCTGCTCCACAAATGGAATTTTGGCCTACTTCGACCACTGCCGTAGAACCTCAAACCATTTGTTCAGTTCATACCGATTTGTGGCTGGTCCTTCATCTTGTTGCAGTCCAGCACGACACTGAGATCTCTAGAGACAAACAGAGGATGAATAAGGTATTCACTTACCTCCTCTCTTGTTGAAACAAACACATTGATCCATATGTAGCGCTTGTTTGAATATTTGTTTCACCACTACAGGAAGAGAAACTCCTACATGCTGATCGTAACTGGAACACACAAGTACTCCTAAAGCCTCCCAACCCTACGATGATATGTTTCCGTTTGATTTCTGCAGCGATAATATATTTCAGTATGTAAAAGACAGAACTTTTGCATCTCTTCACAATTTTAACACGAAGACAAGGTACGTATATGTGGAGACTGTGGAAGATGTACATTCCTGATATGAGCAGCCTAGCATCATCGTCATTTCCATTTCCCTCTCCTATTGATCAAAATATTCCAAATCATTTTGAAGGAGCAATAACCCGCGCTCGTGCAAAGCAAATAAATCAACAGGTGAACTTGTTACTAAATAAGAATAGCATTACACATGAGAATCAGGTATGAAAACATTGAAGAGTGGCAAAGAAGCAACACCAAGTCATCAATAGCTACCAATCAAGCTATGAATGCCATGAAGGCCATTTCGGTTTCTAGCGATCAGCTCGGAGTAAAATGCTCATAGAAACTGCATCTTAAATCCAATAAAAGTGCTCGACCACAGCTTGAAGAGCTTATGAGATAAGCTTTCCAATGGATTTGGCCCCATCAAATAATTTCACCAGAGCAGAGAATTATCGTCTAATTAATATGGAGACTAGAAACTGTTAACCTTTTATTTATCTTAATTTGGGTGCTGCGCATGGTTTAATGCCACACCTCTCCATCTCTTTTCAACTCTTCTATATAATAGGATCTTTCTCAATGTGTAGGGGACTTTTTTCTTGAGTATTTTAGCCACAGGCTGAATCATCTCTGAGATTGTGCATTCCTTCCCGTTGTTCTTGCAAGCTCTTTGTGATTGCAGCGAGGATTGTAATCCGCTGGACTTGGTGGAGTGGACAACGTGAGGTTGGGCGAACTGCGTGCTGCAAGTTGTTGCGCATGCAATGGTTGGCTGTACAAGACTCGTTAGGTTTCACGAATATCTTCGATTCTACACTGTGAAGGTTGGGCGCACCCTCGTATCATTTAGTATGAGAGCCCGGTTGTCACGGTAGAATCTTTATCCCTAGTTGTAGTTTCATTTTCATCCTATCTGAAATTGGCCTCACAAGAATATTGAACCTTAGTTTACAATCTGCTGCTCTCGTGTGTTTTGCTAAGTTTTAATCCAAGAGATCGTGTTCTTATTGCTGAACAGTTCTTTTTTTTCTCAGCATTACTTGTGTGATCCCCTATGTTCAGTTCAATGTTTTAGCTATTTTTCCCACATACAAACTGAGATAATTGTTTTCTCATCCTTGTTGCAATGACCATAAAATTTCTTACCAATTTGCTATAGATCATTTTCCTCTAGTTTAATTTACAAATATTGGGTGGAATCTTGCTACTATCATCTGAAAGAAAAACCTGAATTCTTCTTTGATAGCCAATCTTTCCTTTGCGAATACTTGATCGCATAAAGACTAGCTGATCTGTTACAAAGGGCTGCACTTGGTGATTGTGTCCTCCCAGTTGCAATAAACAAGAAAGCAAAAAAATAGCAAAAAAAGCAAAAGAAAACAGCTGACCAGAATATTAAAAAAATTGTTGTTGAAAATATTTGCAATTTTGGGAGAATTGTTCTGGTTATGCAAACATGTGTCCTATTCTATAATCATTTCAATCAGCTAGCATCTTTCCATAACCATTGCAATTGAGCTATTAGTATTGTCACTCATATCTTCTAGTAGCTCATCCCTTTGATTGCATTTGGTTCCATTATCTTGTGTGTGAGTTGCTTTCTTCACTAGGATTTGCATTCTCTTTTGGATAACTACTTAACGAGACTATATCGAGAATTCAAGTTGTTTAGGACATACACTTCTCCTACCAAGCTCCACAAATAAAATCGTTGTAGGCTTTGATTTCAGCTGTGAGTTCGCTTAACCTCATATAGTTTTCGCTTTACCACTAAAGTGTAAACTCCTCTATCAATCAGCAAATGGTAAGTAAGAACTTCAGTGGTAAGGATAAGTGATTTGAGAGTACAGTTCATACATTATACATATATATATATATATATATATATTCTTTTTTTTCACAACTAACAATGTCAGGTCAAGGTGAAAATTCAAAGACTAATAGACGTGCTTCGGATGCCCCAGTCAACTGGACTGAATATTGTGCATTGAGAGGCACACTATGACGATAGATCGTCGCTGGAAATTAGCAGCTGAGAGAAGAAGTGAATAACTCCATTCAAGATCTTCAGATTGAAGTGAATGAACAACTGAATGTACTCCACACCAACATAGTTGCTGACATTCTGAAGCAACTATGGCCACAAGATGACCAAGGCCCTGTGGTAGATGAGACTGATGAGGAAGCAGTTGCTTGAGGGGCTCGTGCTGCCAATAATCAACCTCCTAGGCCTGCCAGAAGTGATGTTGATAATAACAATGGAAGGGGTCGTGGTCGTCGCATGGGACGTGGAGGAATTGCATATGAGCCCATCCGTGTAAATTTGCCGCCCCGCAACAAAGCACATAAACGCAATAACCGCGATGGCAACAACCGTCCCGAGGAAAAAAGGTTTGGTAAACTTAAGTTTTCTATGCCTAAATTTGCAGGTACAAATAATCCTGAAGACTACTTGGCTTGAGAACTAAAAGTTGACAAAATCTTCTGACCACACAACTACACTGAAGGAAAGAAACTTGCAATGGCCTCGCTTGAATTTGAAGAATATGCACTGATTTAGTGCGAACAAATTCAGAGTCAAAGAGAGGATCATGATGAACCTCATGTTGCATCATGGGCTGAAATGAAGGTTGAGATGAGAGCAAGGTTTGTCCCTTGTCATTACGAACGTGATCTATTTGATAAATTGCAGATATTGAAACAAGGAAACCGCATGGTGGATGAGTACTACAAGGAAATGGAGATGGCCATGATTCGTGCCAATGTGTATGAATACGAAGAGCAAACCATGGCACGTTTTCTTGCTAGTTTAAACTATCATATCAAGCGCGTCACTGAATTTCAGCCATACAATAATGTGGTGGAATTAGTGCATCAAGCAAGCAAAGCTGAAAGACAAGTGCAGCAAGACTCCAAGATAACAAAGAATTCTTCATTTGTTTCCCGTTCATCTCATAGCAACTCACAACCTACAATAGGTAAATCTACCTCCCGGATCAATTCATTTTGAGCTAACAGTTGTAATGCAAGTGCGTTTTCTAGTCCAAATGCAGCTCGAAGTGGAAAGGAGCAATTTCACCAAAATGCGAAGCAAGGCCCAACAGTTAACTCTTCTTCTTCCATGGGCTCTACAGCAAAGAGTAGTGTTGTTCAATGTTTCAAGTGTTTGGGGCAAGGACATATATCAAGGGAGTGCCCAAACAACTGCACAATGCTTTTAACTGAAGGAGGTGAATATGAATTTGCAAGTGAAGGAGAGGGTGATCAAATTGCTGATTTGGGTAATGAGGAAAATGAGATGACTTACTGTGATTTTGAGACTGGTGAATCCCTCATTGTCAGAAAGAGAGTGTTGAGTGTACAACCTAAGAAAGATAATGAACAACGCTGTAGTCTTTTTCACACGAAGGCAAAGGTAAATGATCGTGTGTGTAAGGTAATCATCGATGGTGGAAGTTGTCATAATTTGGCGAGCAAAGAAATGTGTGAAAAACTTGGATTGAAGCAGCTACGACACACGCATCCATACCATGTGTAGTGGTTGAATGATTGTGGAGAAGTGAAGATTCAGAATATGGTGAAGGTGCCTTTCAAAATTGGTGAGTATTGTGATACCGTAGAGTGTGACGTTGTTCCAATGACGATATGTCATTTGCTGCTCGGTTGATCATGGCAATATGATCATGCAATTCAACATGATGGCCGCCCCAATCAGTACTCATTCAAGTGGAACAATAAAGAAATTGTCCCTCGACCAATGTCTCCTACTCAAATTTATGTTGATACAATGTGAAAGAATGAGGTAAATGTTGGAAATGTTAGGGAGCAAAAGAAGAACAAAACAGAGAAACCCAATTTTGTGAGTGAGTGCCACAAACCAAATGAGAATGGGAATAAAAAGGGTGAGAAACAAAAATTAGTTATGTTAGCCACTAAATCAAAATTGAGAGAAGTGCATGAAAGCTCACATTGTGTGTATTTTGTGCTTGTGTACAAAAACCTGTTGCTTTCTACTAATGACATCTCATATCTTCCGAGTGCTGTCACAAATGTTTTGTAGGAGTTTGATGATGTTTTTCCAAAAGAGATGCTTGTTGGTCTTCCACCACTTCGTGGCGTTGAACACCAAATCGACTTAATCTCAGGAGCCTTCCTTCCAAATCGACCACCATACCATACCAATCCAGAAGAAACAACAGAAATTGAACGAGAAATACAATCACTTCTTGACAAAGGGTATGTACGTGAAAGCCTTAACCCTTGTGCTGTCCCTGTTATCTTAGTTCCTAAGAAAGATGGTACATGGTGCATGTGTGTAGATTGTAGAGCAAGTAACAACATCACTATTAGATATTGTCATCCTATTCCTAGGTTGGATGATATGCTCGATGAATTGAGTGGTTCTGTTATTTTCTCTAAAATTGATTTGCGCAGTGGGTATCATCAAATCATAATGAAAGAGGGAGATGAGTGGAAAACTGCTTTCGAAACAAAATTTGGTTTGTATGAGTGGTTAGTGATGCCTTTTGGTTTAACTAATGCACCTAGTACATTCATGAGACTAATGAATCATGTTTTGAGGGCCTTCATTGGAAAATTTGTTGTAGTATATTTTGATGACATTTTGATATACCAAAGAAGAGCATGTTGAGCATATCAAACAAGTGCTACAAGTACTTAGAATTAAAAATTTGTATACTAACATGGAGAAGTGCACATTTTGCACAAACAAGGTTGTATTTTTGGGCTTTGTTGTTTCTGCACAGGGAGTAGCAGTGGATGAATCTAAAGTCGAAGCAATCAAGAATTGGCCTACACTTTTCAATGTAAATCAAGCAAGGAGCTTTCATGGGCTTGCTGTGTTCTATCAACGCTTTGTGAAAACTTTCAGCACCATCGCTGCTCCTTTAAATGAGCTCACCAAGAAAGGCATTGAATTTGTTTTGGGTAAGTCACAAGAAAAAGCATTTCAAGAACTTAAGAAATGTCTAACTGAAGCTTGTTTTGCCTGATTTTGATAAACCATTTGAAATTGAATGCGATGCTAGTGGTTCGGGCATTGGCGGTGTTTTGATGCAAGAGGGAAAACCAGTAGCATACTTTAGTGAGAAACTTGCTGATGCTCAATTGAATTGTTCTATCTAAGACAAAGAACTGTATGCTTTTGTCCGTGTTCTGGAAACTTTGCAACATTATCCTTTGCCCAAAGAATTTGTCATATATTCTAATCATGAAGCTTTAAAATATTTGAGACGGCAAACTAATGTTGATATTTCTTAATGACATTACTAGGAAAATAATTCCCAGCAATGGCGCCCGAAACATTAGTCGGTATTCTTATGGTTACAGATATAAATCCACAAGCACACGGATATACCGTTGTAGCATTTCACCCGGAAGTATTCTAAGGTATCGTAGTTGTTTAATCCCAAGGGAAGATATGGTTAAGAGAATGCCATGTTACTAATTTTATATCATACTTATGTAGATCAAAGTCTATGCAGGGGTTATAACAATAAATCATAGGGTAGATTGACACATAGAAGAGACAACAAGATATAACTCTCCCTAAATAATAAATCTAGGCTAAGTAGAGAAGAATAAAGAAAAGCATCATTTCTATACTTATATTATATACTCATTTTAGTATACACTTGTTATTATACATTTACATGGCTGAGCCCCCTAACTATGCCTTTCTGGTATATCGAGAAACCACTCCTGAATTGCCAAGTTCCTTACAGCAATCTGTCATGGCCATCCAACCGGTTAGAGATATGGAAGAGTACTTGCACCAGGAACCTCTCTTAGCCCTATATACGCACGTGGAGGAATACCCATACTGAGCTGTCAGCATCAGCGGCCTACCTCTATAGTTCAATGGCATATAGCACAACTTAATGATATTTAATAACCTAAGCACCATGCTTACATTACTAAATATTACTCTACACCTTTGCAATTGAGATAGAGAAATCATATAAATGAACATTAAGCCAATACCATTACATATCTCCAGTAAGTTAGCCATATAATTAATACAAGACAAGTTTAGACTAAAGTAGGTACTCGGATAATTATGCAAATAGAGTAAAGTACCATGACTATATAAAGAAGAGTATTTCATTATTCTAGCATAAAGTCTTACAAGAGAGATATATTAGAACCATACCTAGATTCTCCCGGAAGACTTGAAGAACTAGAGCACTATTCTATTCTTAACTCGACTAGCACTAGAACAATATAAACTATGGAGAGTTTCTTCTTCTTCTTCTTCTTGGTGTGTGTTGGAGGAGAGGATGAGAGCTCTTTATATAGTGATGAAGCAACTGGAGATTCCAAGCATCAAAAGAGCATGTTCACTCTTGAGCTGTCATGTGTCCCTCCTAATGACGGTTTCCATCAGTAAAAATGGTCACAACCGTCATAGATAGTCGGTAGTGAAAATGGAGGGCCAGATGGGCTAGGCCTGGATCAGCCGACCCCTGGCTGACCTCTCTGGCCCAGTCCTTCTTCCAGGGCTTGCTTTGGTGGGTCCTTGGTCACGTGGCATGGTGGTTAGGCCTATTTGCAGATGTTTCATTGGGTTTGTGGGCCCTTCCATCCATGTGTATGCCACACGTTGACCTCTGATTGATCGAACGTATATTTTCCACCATTTCTCCTCCATTCATAAGGTAATCTCCTATAGTCAAATACTTTGCCGAGTACATGTGGAACTAGGTTATTTCTAAATAAATATGCATACAAGCATTGCTAGTTTTTTATCATTTTTAGGAATATTGACGGTTGAAATTGGTATGTAACAACCATCAATAGCTAAGCTGAACTGTAGGCATGCTAAATGGGTTGAATTTATTGAATCTTTCCCATACATTGTGAAATACAAAAATGTAAAGAAAATGTTGTTGTCGATGCCTTATCTCGTAGGATTGTTCTTTTATCTCAACTTGATATTAATATACCAGGTGTGGAAAGTTTTAATGATTTGTATGTTGTAGATAATGAATTTGCTGAACCATACTCTAAATGTAAAGATGGGAAAGGCTGGAAAAAATTTCATGTTCATGATGGGTTCTTTTTCCATGCTAACAAGTTATGTGTTCCAGATTTGTCTGTATGTTTGCTGTTGTTGCAGGAATCATATGGCGGTGGTTTAATGGGCCATTTTGGGAGAGAAAAGACTTTGGCCATGCTGTCCAATAATTTTTATTGGCCAAAGATGCGATGAGATGTTGAACGATTTGTGCAACGATGTGTCACATGCCATAAAGCTAAGTCCAAACTTAATCCATATGGCTTGTATACTCCACTTCTTGTTCCTAGTGTGCCTTGGGAGGATATTAGCATGGACTTTATTGTGGGATTGCCTAGAACAAAGAGGGGGAGAGATTCCATATTTGTAACAGTGGATAAGTTTTCTAAAAAGACACACTTTATTCCTTGTCACAAGACCGATGATGCTTCAGATATTGCTGATTTGTTTTCCAGAAAAATTTTGAGATTGCATGGGGTGCCTAGAACCATTGTTTCAGATCGTGACGTGAAGTTTATCAGTTACTTTTGGAAGACATTGTGGGCCAAGCTTGGGACAAAATTGTTGTTTTCAACAACTTGTCACCCACAAACTGATGATCAAACAGAGGTGGTAAACCATACACTCGCCATGTTGCTGCGAACAATGATCAAGAAGAACTTGAAGGAATGGAAGAACTGCCTTCCATATGTTGAATTTGAATACAACAGAGTTGTTCACTCAACAACACAATTGTGCCCGTTTGAAGTGGTGTATGGTGTTAAGCCAATCACATCAGTTGATTTGTTGCCACTTCCTTTCCAAGAGAGAGCAAACATGGTGGCGACAAAGCGCGCTGAGTTTTTGATAGCTTTGCATCTGAAGACCAAGGAAGCTATAGAAAAGAAGGAATAGTATTTCGCTCAAAAGGCAAATAAAGGACGTATGAAGATGCTTTTCAAACCGGGTGATCTGGTTTGGGTGCATCTACGCAAAGAGCATTTTCTGGAGAAGCGCAAGTCCAAGCTTATGCCATGCGCTGATGGTCCATTCACAGTGTTAGAGAAGATAAACGACAATGCATACAAGATTGAGCTTCCTGGAGATGACTACAACGTGAGTACTACTTTCAATGTTGCTGATTTGTCACTATTCTTTGGACCAGAAGAAACAGAGTCGAGAACGACTCCTTTTCAAGAAGGGGAGGATGATACGGGCAGCCTAGCGTCATCGTCATTTCCCACCCCTACTGATCAAAATATTCCAAATCATTTTGAAGGAGCATTAACTCGCGCTCGTGCAAAGCAAATAAATCTACAAGTAAACTCATTCCTAAATAAGAATAGCATTACACATGAGAATTAGCTGCTACCTAATGCCCATAATTTAATTGTCCTCAGGTATGAAAACACTGAAGAGTGGCAAAGGAGCAGCACCAAGTCATCAACAGCCATCAATCAAGCCATGAATGCCATGAAGGCCATTTCTTGATCAGCTGGGAGTAAAATGCTCAAAGAAACTACATCTTAAATCCAATAAATGTGTTCGACCACGACTTGGAAAGCTTATGAGATAAGCTAACCTTTCCAACAGATCTGGCCCCATCCAATAATTCCAGTAGAGCAGAAAATTATCGTCTAATTAATATGGAGACTAGAAATTGTCAACCTTTTATTTATCTTAATTAGGGTGTTGTGCACTAATATTGGTTTAATGTCATGAAAAACGTCTTGATCAGATCTGGACACCTCTCCATCTCTTTCCAAATCTTCTATATAAACGGATCTTTCTCAATGTGTAGGGAACTTTTGGGAATATTTTCAGATTGAAACAATTATGCTATATGCATTTTCTTGAGTATTCTAGCCACAGGCTGAATTATCTCTGAGATTGTGCATTCCTTCCCGTTGTTCTTGCAAGCTCTTTGTGATTGCAACGAGGATTGTAGTCCGCTTGACTTGGTTGAGTGGACAACGTGAGGTTGGGCGAACTCCGTGCTGCAGGTTGTTGCACATGCAACGGTTGGCCATATAAGACTCATCAGGTTTCACGAATATCTTTGGTTCTACGTCATGAAGGTTGAGCGCATCCTCGTATCATTCCAAATGACCAAAAGTTGTATGTCCGCAGTGCCCATTTTACAGTCTGAATGAATTGACCAGACCACGTATTGAACAATTAGTTCATTTAGCACATGCAAGTTTGGTAGCTGTGTGAGTTCAGAACACCTCTCAAACATTTATTTTGCAAATCTCACCAACCACAAATAATTTTAGCTGCCACACAAATGTTTCGGGCTTATCAAATAATTAATTTCGCTTTACAGTAACAAATTTTAATGCTTTTCGAGGCAACTGACACTGGAGCTATGCATTCCGCAGAGAAATGACCATTATTCCTAACTAGGAAGTTAATCCACGCACATGCGCGGACACCTTATTTATTTAATATTGCTTGTATTTTTATTATGATGGTTTACGTGTGGGTGATACTTTTTCTAAATATTCTTTGATTTTATTTTAAACATGTGTATTCATTAGTATTTTATGTGGGCATTGGCTATGATTTTCTGCTAATTACCCTCACAACATATAAATTTTAAACTAAAATTACTTGGAACCATGCAGTGTTGTATTTATGAGAAAATATTATGTTTCAATAAAGAAGTTGATTCCTATCTATTTTCTACCATGTGTTTCTTTTTAAAAAAATATTTAGCATGTCATATTTTCTGAATCTTCATACTTCAAGTAAAACTTTTTCCTATAGATGTCTTTATGTATTTTGGGATATAGTAACAAATTTTGCGGACTGTTTCTTTAATTTAATCACACATGGCAATCTATATATTTCTAATTAGAGTGAGGGGATTATTCATGTGTAGCGAGATATGGGTTAGACAGTGAGTTGACGTTGGTCGCTCGCGCTTGGCAAGCTGGTGACACCGTGCTGGTGTCTTGTGCCCTTGAGGCAATACCACGTCAAGGCGCATGCCCCATAGCTTCGTCAAGCCTCTCCTTGTGGCCACATATTTCCTGTTGTCCCAGCGAGTCATCTATGTTTTTGTGATTTTTTTAAAACGTTATATTCACATATAATCATATAATCTGTCGATAAAAAGTATATATTTCTATTTTTTTAGGCAAGCACATACGCAGAAAAACGACATCTTTTCAATGCTGGACTTGTAGTACTATTCTCATGGGACCAAAGTCCAGCTTAGCATCTCTCACCAACCGTCAATCGATCGTTTCGCTAGTAGACATAAGAATATTCAGAGTCGGTTCGTAAAGAAGGAGCAGAAATCGGACTTGATCACTTACGATACGATCTATTTCTTTAGATCAATCTAATCTAATAGTCATAAAGTATAGGACAATCGATTTAAAATGAGTTCAATTTTTAAGATTTTCTTTGATAAGCATTATTCTAAGCTTTACATCTCCATGCTTCTAGCTGGCAATGATGTTATTATCTTCAATCTTAATTAGCGAACCTATGACACCTCGACGTGTCACCATTTTTATTTCGCGTTCGACGGTAACTACCTGCTGCCGTTGCGGAAGTCGGCGGCATACGGCATCCATTTGTACAAGTTTTGTTGTGCTCGGCCAAGTCAGATACATGGGCACCAACTTGCGGTATTTGAATTGTGGACTCATTGATCCCTCCGCAGTTTAATGGGTTTGTGGAACAGTTGTGGGCTCATGCAAAAAATAATCGTGGGATGTAAATCGATGGCTTATGGTAGTTACGGTATTTTTTGCCATAAATATTATAAAGGCAGTCCGGGGAGGGTTTTAAATTTTCTAAAAATAAATTTGACGGTTTAAAATACTGGATTCATATTTTAAGTGGAACGTTAAGGTAGATGTTTTTTATTCAATTTATTAGAATGTCGTGTGGTGGCCAATAGTGAGGATTGATTGCTTTTTTCCGATCATAGGTAATATATGCTTTTTATTTTTTCCCCGGTGAATAGTTATGTTTGTCTTTCTTCAGCCTTTCTTTCAGCGAACCGTGGGTATTTTTCTCTCTGGTGTACCCGGGAGATTAGGGTGGAGGGATTAATTATTTTTTAGTTGATCCAATCATCCGCTTTAATGTTCTAAACTAAGGGTACACCAACTTAAGTATAATATGAGGGCTATATATTTTTGTCTTAGAGGTGACACATGGCAGCTGATGAGCGTCTGAGAATATGTTTATAACACAGGCTATTTAATGGAAATTTGAATGACATGTAAAATGTTGGAGTATGGTGTGTAGCTATATTTTTCTGTCATGTTGAGTTTATTAACACGGTGAATTTATAATTTTTTTCCTTCAACACCATCGATCTATTTATAATTAAAATGACACATTTCCGTATATAGCAATAATATGAGCAATATTGATCATTGTATTCGGTTGTCACGGAAAGAATAGGTGTTATCCAAGTGACGTATTTTCGTATATATCATAATATGAGCAATATTGATTCCAAATTATTGTTTTAATTATAAATTTGATAATATTTCCAATAAATTAAAAAACAGGGGTATTGCTTAAAAGTTATGGCAATTATCTAATTGTATGTATTTAACGTGTGTAACGGATGGAGAGTACGTATATACGTCTCTGAGGAGACGTGGTACGAATAGAAGGAGGATGGAAGGGAGTTATGTTTTTTTTTAAAGTTTGATCTAATCAGTCAGGTACGTAGAGGGAGGTCGAGGTGGGAAGTATTAGTTCTTTATGATCTAACGGTTAAAAATAATAGGTCTATCGATTTAAATGAAAATATATAGATAGAAGTTTTTCTTTTTAAAGATTTTTTATGATTTTTTTAATAAGTGAGTATTTTTCCATGGAAATTTAATGGCACAACATATAAGACAAAAAAATATGACATTTTATTCAACAGCAATCTGCATACAGATAAGTACATGAAGATAGGAAATTTTGTAGAGTAAGAAAACTAAAGCATGTCCAACGTCAAGATTAAGTGAGCTCAACGGAAGAACGTATAAGTTGTCCAATTCATTCAATTCAGAGAAACTACATATGTACATATTATTTTGTTCTTAATTACCGAATAAGAATCCTAGCATCCTGAAATCTACATATGCGCAAAGCACATTGCTGAAGTATTATATATCTTGTTGCGTTGTTAAATAATTGTTTGTTCTTACCGAACAAGAATTCTAGCAACCTGAAATTAACATATGAACAAAGCACATTGACTATGCTCATTGTCATAAGGCTCCTGCTCTTTGTGCCCCTCAACTCTGCTGTGTTCTTCATGACCAGAAGAAGCATATTAGAGAAGACCCGTTGAGAGCGCCGATATAACTTCGATATGGGCATACTAGGAAGAATCTAGAGGTTGAAAAATGTAGCAATGGTACTTAAATTCTACAAATGTAGCAGTTGCAGCAATTCTCAGTCTACTTTCTGAACTTGCAGCTTCTTGGCAGCAACAGTTCCTTGTTCTTATCTAGCCACCTAGAGAATAATTCCCAATAACAGGCGTCTCAATATTCCCAGTGCCTTCCATTTCTACTTAAGGTGGAAGTCATGAGATTGGAATATAGGATATATGTGTATATTTGGTTGCTTGCATGGCCTATTTATAGCCTTTCTACATAAATACACATACGAGTGGCACTATTAGAAAAACAATTTTCGTAGGCGGCCAAAATACGTCTTCGAAGGTGGATGCCGGTTTCTATTTCGATTCTAGACAACTGCATGCATCAAAGCACGAGAGTATATTACAATATCAATTAGATGTGTATTTCATCATTGAACTTATATTTAATGTTGAGATACTTACATCCTCTGCGTTAGTCCTATACCTCGCATTAATCTTGAGGAACTCACATGTGTAATACCCGAAAAGGACATTGCCTTTAGGTTGCTTGTGACAATTCATCATGACACACACATAGAATGAGTTAGTTGTACATTGCAGGTTAAAGAATTTAAATAAATAAGTATGCATAGTATGTTCCGTAATTATATTACTGGCCAGCATGTACGCACTAGCAACTTCTCCCTTGTTTGCAGTTGTTTTCCGATTTTTATTTTGTAGTAATTGTGAGCACTATACGCATACTAGGATTTGTGATTCGTATTAATAAACAAAATTTAATAATTATGAACACTTCATAAATAGAACACATGCATGAATAGAAATTTCTTACTATTGTAATATTATAATATTGTTAGGAATTGTCTGTATGACCTGTGATTATAATCGAGGGGGTCTAGGACTGTAGAGGTCTCGTATTTCGGGTAGAGCAAGAAGCAGATGTAATTATCGCTAAATAAAGTAATGACGGTTTAGTTAATTAGTCACAGATTAAATAATACAGATACATACAGGGAGATCTATCAAACTTATTTAAAGTTGTATGTGGCCATTATGACTCTTTTATTTTGAAATTTGAGGAATTCTCGTCCAATATATTGTGCCACAGAAAGCAACTTTTTCTTGTGCAAACCCTTCTTATATTCCGCTATCTCTTCAGACGTTTTGTTCTTTAGCCGCTCGAAATTTTCTTATAGAGTTACAATATGCTGGGTTTGACAAATCCTTGTTGGATCTAGATAACCGATGGGTTCCTTTGTCTTCTCAGCATCCATGTATTGCATCCTAGAAAAGGAAAAATATTATTAATAATTTTCTCAGGCTTATGTTGTCTATTTATTTATTTATGTAAATGCACGTTTATACACACAGGCACCATGCAACAACAAAGTTCACGTCCATTTTTTTCCGGTGGTAGACGGCGCAAAGGTTAGCGAAATCGAGCCACCAAAAACCTTCACCACCTATGAGAGCTGCGTGCGGTGTTCAAACCGTTATCGACATAATCCCTTTTTTGCAGGCGCCATGTAGCATTTATATAATCTTCTCATCTCTCATGGACCCTCTTGAAACGCATAATCGGGCCAGAAGGCTTTGCCATTTTCAAACTTCTCCGGGACATCATCGGTTGCAAAGTATTTCTCACCAGCAAGTTCATCGGCATTTTTCTAATCAACCGTGTGTTCCTTGGCACGTTTTTTCCTACCTCGAAAAGTGGTTACCATCAACTTCTCCTTTTGCTTATCCTCTACCTTAGAGTTGTGGCTTTGTAGCACTATAGGCACTTCGGACTTATCATTGTCGTTGTCATCGATCTTGGGTGCATCTACATCCTCTTTGGCTGGAGATGGGTCTTCATATACATCGGATTTTATTTCTTCCCATTCCAAACCCACTGTATCGTTAAGGTCTTGTTGAACATATGACACAATTTATAGTTTAGGTTCAGGTCCTTGTGCCTCTGCCACAATCGGCAGTATTGCCGATATAGGTGCTTCTTCTAGGCTTTTTAGTTATTCACCTACAGGTTGTTCAGCTTCAACCTGTACATCATGTGGTGCCTCCTCATGTCCTGTACTATCTTTTTCAATGATATCATTCACCGGGTTCTTCTGTGGATGCCTCGGCGGTTTCGGCGGTGCATTGGTGCAGGTCCCAAATGTTATACCATTTTTGTGCCATAATATGATATTGTCCACTGCATCCTCAAGTATGGTTATACCATTAGGTGTTAGGATGTCTAGATCATATGTTTCGAACACTTCATTCACAATTTGGGGCTGCACTTTTGCATAATCGTTTGGAATACTATCCTCGTGATAACTTCGGCTAAAGATAGCATTCCTCTCACGACCTCCAGGGTTATACCAGCTCTACCAATAGGGACTTGCAACCTGCATAGTGTATCCTCCGTTATATCATCCCAGGGATAGCCTGGGTCCGGTATGTTTGAGGAACCACCCGGTTTAGGCAGTAGACCTTGTTCATACAAAATTTCATCATTTCTCTCTGTAAGTGCTCTTTTCCTTCATCTCTCAACACATCCTTGTAGGCATCCTGTTCCTTGCACGATGCGGCGTCCTTTATGAACCCCTCATTCCAACTGAGTTTGGAGGAAACCCCTCAAACATGAAACCCATGCTGAGGATTGCCCTGCACCTTGCTAAGCGCATCCTTTTGTCTCTCAGCCTTAAATAATCCCTTCTTTTTTGCGGCGATTAATTGTTGTATTCTATCTGCTATTTGCTGGAGCTCAAGGTTTTCAAATTCAACCCTGTCCTTATCCGTAATCTTGAAGGTTGTAACTTTGACCTAGTTCTTAGAAAGTTCCTCCCAATTTTTCATTGGAACCGGTATCCCTGCCTTTCTCATATCCTTCTCTTTTTTTCTCCTTTACTCAACCTTAGGTGCGTACCCACCAGAACCCAAGCGATGGTGTCATTTGCTTCTCTTGGCCAACTCAGACATCTTCTTGCTCTTCTCCATTTCTTCCAACAAGGTCTTGAACTTAATAAACTCCTCTCATTACGACGGCGTGATTTTCCCATACTTCTCCAATGGTGTTTTGCCCTTCTGAACATATTGGGTGTTAAGTGAGTATTTTCATCTACACCACAACTTGCACATTGTCTGCATCGCGCAATTCCTTGCCGTAGCTTCGGATCCCTTTGGGAATTATATCCTATTCTTTAACTCCAGCGAGAGGTGCTTTTTATCCCCTTTGGGAATTGTATCCTTTACTTTGAGCGCACATTTTTAGGGGCCAACAGCTCCCCTTTTGGTCTTATATGGGTAACAACAAATAACAAGTCAATTATCTTGTTCACGCTCGTCTCTCCCCTTCTTTTTTTTAGGCTATGCCGACTCTACGCTTTTCTTAGAGGCGGAGGTGTCAGCTGGGACATCTTCGAGTTGGGTGACTTTTTTTGCCTGACGTTGAGATCTTCGCAGGGGCTTTTCCTACGAGATGAAGACACAAAGGAATTAGTACCAAACTCTACTTAGCACTTACATATATTGCACAACAATGTCAAATTGTAAAGCATATCGCTTTCCCGCGGGGGACGTAGTCTTTGTCGCCTTGCTCACTATTGAATTCTCCCTTCCTCCTTTTAGGGCTTCGACAAGGGTCACTTGGTGATGAGTACACGTTGGCCCCCTCAGGTTCGTCATTGTCCAAACCCTGTGACGCCTTCACAGTGGGCTACGAGACCTCCACGGTGGGCTGTGAGGCCTCCAAGATGGCCTGTGGAGCCTTCTCGTTGGTTACGGGTTCCTCTATTGCTTGAGTCCCTTTAGTGCTATCAGCCATTGTTAAGTATTAGCGGCAAAAATTAAATAGAAAATTTGTTAACTTGAACATTTATTTCCTCAAGTACATATCATAAATTGAAATATATCAAGTACATATCCAAAATTAAAAATTCATATATCACAAAAGGAAAAATAATAATGGCACCAAAAATTAATATCACAAATATATATCAAGTACATATCCAAAATTAAAAATTAATTCAACGTATATCACCCAAATTTCACCAACATATCCCAACTTATCCCAACATATCCAACATAACCCCATATAACCCAAGTATCATCAAACATATCCCTATGTCACCCAACATAACCCCAAATCATCCAAATATCATTGAACATATCCATATATCATCACAATTCATATTTTGTCAAACATATCCCCATGTCATCCAAATATCACCCAAATTTCACATATCACTTTTGGTCCAACATGTCACCCCACATAGCACCCATCACCCAAAGTACCCACCCACATATAAATATAGATGCATTCAAAATGTGGCCTCAAAACCCACATGCAGTTGATTATGATGCGGACAATCGGTTCGGCTAACGATGACGATCAACCGAGAATGACGATCTATTGACGACGAGGTTGACGACGAGAACAATCAGCCAAGGATGATGTTAGGTTGAGGACAAGGTTAACGACGATGACGATCGACCGGGGAGATGAATTATGGCTAAGGAAGACGAGGAGGCGCGGGGCCGGGACGCGGCGGCGATCGAAAACAAGGAGGCGAAGACGCGTGGAGGAGGCGGCGTCAGCCGGAGACTAGGATGCGCATGATTGGTGCAGCCGAAGACGACGAGGCCACCGACCGACGAAGATGAGGAGGTGGCGAGCCAACGCAGCAATGGCCGGTCTTATGAAAGAGGGTAGCGGCGGGTGCGGAGGCAGCGGTTGATGGCTGGACTCGAGGACGGTGAGGAGGGGCATGGAGAAGTTGGTTCTAGGCAGGAAGTGGCGGCGGCGTCGTTGGAAATATTGGCAGTGTAATGACGCGAAATTTGTAGGGTTCTTGCCTGGACTTAGTAATTTGTCGTGCCGAGGTATGCGCCTTATATAGGGCATCGATCTTCGCAAGCGTGCGGCCACCTGTGAAAAAGGTTTGCAAGCATTTTCGTAGGTGGCTAGCCCACCTATGAAGATCCTTTCCTATATACCCTAGTTCTATCTTCGTAGGCGGGCCGGCTACCTGCGAAGATAAAGATGGGCTGCAGGTCAGTGGTTGAAGGTATAAAAATGTGGGTGTAAATACTATTAAAAATACAATAACAGTGCATAATCTTTTAAAATTTATAGAAATTCCTTAAAATGTGAAAAAATTCAAAATGATAGGAAAAAACCCTATAAAAAGTGATAAGTCTAGATATTGTGTTAATTAATATATAATAAGAGTGCATTATATCTTTAACATACCTAGAAAATCCAAGAGAATTGTTAAAAAAATACCAAAATCATGGGAAAAAACTTACCAAAATGGCAAATCAATATTGTGTTCAAACAAAATACAATAAAAGGGAAGTTCACTTTAATAATTTGGAAAATCAATAACTTGCTCAAATAAATTGCGAAACGAGTAAAGATAGCCGTTACGTGTCATCGTTACATAAAAAATCGTACGAACATTAGGGACATAAATACGGTGATCATTGCAATCATATACATACGTTATCCTCTAACGATCCTCCCCACTCCTTCTCACAGGATTGCTTCATGGTACTCTTAGTAGATGCTTCTACAAGCCTAATCTTATTTAGAAATTGAGTATATAGGGGCCTGCTATCATACTAGTTATAATCTACCACATCTTCGACCCCATCAACTCCCAAGATCTTTTGCTTTTCAGGTAGAACTATTCCTTTTTTCACACTCCGAGGGTCCCTCATGTAGAACACTTGTGCCACGCGATCAGCGAGTACCCAGGGGTAATCCTTATGACCTACATTGCCGAGGTCAACAACAGTAAGCCCAACAAATATATGTTTGTATCTTTTTGCCTCGAGCCATCCATTGCCTCCACTCGGATGCCACTGTTTTGAGTGACGGTCTTATTATCCTAGGCTTTCGTGCAAAACGTGTATTCATTAATGTCTTATCCTTGCCAAGAATTGACTGTACTCGATGGACCAATTTGTATTCATTAATGTCTTGTCCTTGCCAAGAATGAACATGACAACCGCTTCATGGTAATTTCATCAGTGGTTTCTCCATCTGGTAAGTTAAGTTCTCTCAACCAATCTATGAACCGACGGTTGTGTTCCTTCATGATCCACTCATTTGTGCGTCCCTTATTGTTAACTCTTATGATTTTGATATGTTGCTCGATGTATGGCTCAACAATAACAACCTGTTGAAGAATGTTGTAGTGAGCTTCTCGAACTGATTTGTAGTCAAGGTTGACGAATCTCTTTTTTCCCTTTGTCCCCTTCCCAGCCAATCTAACCTCATGTCGAGATACTAGTACTCCAATTGCCTTTCCATCTTATAGGTAATCGATACAACACTCGACGACCTCTTATGTAGTGTAGCCCTCAATCATTGATCCCTCTGGGTGGGCACAATTCCGTACGTAGGCCTTCACAATGGCCATATGATGCTCGTACGACCACATTTGATGTAGGTACAATGGGCCAAGTACAATTATCTGGGGCACTATATGAACCATGAGGTGCTCCATCATATTAAAGTATGAGGGAGGGAAGCATACCTTAAGTTGGCATTGGGTCTCATGTGACAATGAACGAAGAAGTGCTAACTCTTCAGGATTGATGACCTTCTGTGATACTGCATTAAAAAAGTAGCACATCTTTGTGATAGAAACCTTTACATGTTCTGGTTTAATGGCCCTTATAGCAATGGCGAGAAACACGGTGAGCATGAAATGACAATCCTGTGAATTATAACCGGATACCGACAAATCTTTCGTGGAAAACTAGTCACCTAATATTTGATGAGAAATCTATGGGCACTTTAACATCGCGAAGGGAATTGCAAAATGCCTTCTTTTCCTCAGGAGTTATTGTGAAATAGGCTAGTGGGAGATATACTTTTCCATTTTCCTCTCGTTCTGTTGGGTGTAGCTTCCCTGATTCCCA
Organism: Oryza officinalis; assembly: GCA_008326285.1. NCBI lineage: Eukaryota > Viridiplantae > Streptophyta > Magnoliopsida > Poales > Poaceae > Oryza > Oryza officinalis. Next base: position 25,387,626 of record BDMV01000012.1, on the reverse strand, counting down.
TATTAACAAGATCTATACGGGATTGTAGACTATCCTTTGTCTTGTTAGGTATGTCCAACAATATTTCGATGGTGTTGTTGAACACATTCTTTTCTAGATGCATAACATCTTTCCGGGACGGCAGGTACTTAAAGAAAATTGAGTGCTTCTTGAATGAGGGAGAGGATTTATCATCTGGTTTCTTATGCTTTGTTCCCTTGGAATATTTTTTCGGCCCTTTTTTGAACACGCACTGCATTTTCTCTGTCATCGCATATATTTTCTCCCCACTTTTTGTTTCTAGTGGAGGATCATTCTCTTCAGTACCATCGAATCCTGACGTCATCTTGCTGTATTTATGATTTATGCATAAGAAACACTGATGCCGCATGTAAATAAGGTTGTTTGAACCTAGGAGGTACCTGTAGTAGGTTCCATTCAGACATATCGCGCATCCTATTTTCCCTTTAATCTGCCCCAAAACTGAAAACATGATGGGGTAATCATTAATGGTAACAAAAATGATGGCCTTCACTGTGAAATATTGTCTTAAATACTCATCTCACACATTCATCCTATCTTTCCATAAATCTTCCATATCTTCCATCAATGGCTCAAGAAATACATCAGTGTTAATACAAGGCTGTCAGGGGCCCTGTATCAGGACATAGAGTAGAATGTACATTTGCTTCTGACAAAGTCAGGTAGGAAGACTGTACATGATCAGAGGCACTGGTCAAGTGCTATGTGAGCTGCTCATGTCTCCAAATGGGTTCACTCCATCACTACTTAGTGCAAATTTAATATTTCATGGGTCTTTCATAGATTCTGGGTACTTTGCATCAAAGTTTTTTCACTGACGACCATCCGCTGGGTGACGAAGCATCCCATATTTCTTGCGCCCTTCTTGATGCCAGCGAATTAGTTCTGCATCTCTAGGGTTTTAGTAGAAACGCTTGATGCGATCTTTAATAGGAAGGTACCACATCATCAGCTGGGGTATTATTTTCTTAATTTTCTCGAATGTGTTAGCCTCTTGTTTGTCAAAACATACATCTGTAGATGTGTTGTTAGTTGATTTGTACTGGCTGGCACCTCGTGTTGGGCATTTATCCAACGAAGTGTACTCTTTCCTGTATACGATGCAGTGGTTCACGCACGCATGAATCTTTTCGACACCAAGAGAAAGGAGACAAATTAGTTTCTTCGCTTGATATGTGTTGGAAGGTAATGAGTTAGTCTTCGGTAGCATGATTTTCAAAAGTTGTAGTAAAGCATTAAAAGTACTATCAGACCAACCATATCTAGCCTTCAACCTCATTAGTTCAAGCACTGATCGTAGTGTTGTGAACTCCTTGTCATAACGCTTTGACTCATCGTACAAAAGATTCTTCGTTGCCTTCTGTAAAGATTCAAAATTATCTAAACCCCTAGCCAACCCCATTAGCATCTCAGGTTCTGCATGAGGTAGCATTTCCTCTAAATTTATGATATTATCACCACAACTATCACCATCAGTAGCCTCCATGTGATCAACATCCGGCCAATCTTCTTTGTCACCAAGATCCACTTGTTGATCCCTATGATGGGTCCATATCGTGTAGCCCTTCAAAAATCCATACATCACCAAGTGGTCTCTAATTCTCGAATCGTCTGTGATACTTTTTCATTCATATAGTCAACACATGGATAATTTATCTCCGTTGTATTGTTGCTGTAAGCGTGTGCCTTGGTAATATCAATAAATTTAGATACTTTATCCCTATATGACCGCAAATACCTCGGCATATGAGACATCCATTGCCTGTCCATAACTCTGAAATTATTTCATTTACAATTATATTAAAATTTAAATTTACATAATAATACATATTTATAAACAAACCGAACTTTGCTCGCTATGGAAAATAGAAATATAAATAACTAGGGGATGGTGTTGTACAAATTTAACGTAGATATTTTTTTTCTACTAAAGGATCAGTGTGGACAATAGATATTCTTTTCTCTCTTTAAAAGGAAGATATTTTTTTCTCTCTCCTCTAGATCTAGATGATTAGGAAAGTGGACAATATATATATATATATATTGGCTAATGAAAGCATCACATTTAAGCACAATGGATGAGAGGACAACATGGCATCAATGTGTAAACAATGACCCATTACTAATAAGGCCTAAAATAAACAAAACAATGTATGAAGAGAGGGAATGCATGGATCTAACCACTATAGAAAAATCCATCGAAAATTTCAAGTTCAAAACCTCCCCCCTATATTTTGCTTATTTTTGGAGAGGGAAACTTCGTGTGAACTGGGCAGGATTCGAGGAGAAAGATGACTATGTATGTTTATTTTCCTAGGCGAATGTCTTAAGGTGCTGCCTGGTAAGAGTTATCTTCATAGGCGGACATCTTAAGGGGTCCACCTGGGAAAATCGTCACTCTTCCTAAGCGGACCTCTTAAGGCTCCGCCTGTGAAGATCGATTTTCTCAAGTGGCGCCTTATGTCGTCCGTATGGGAAGATTCATTTTCGCAAGCGAACGGCCATCTCGCCCCCCTCTCTCATTTTGCAGGTGGCCGTTTGGTGACAAAAATTTTCTTCGCCTGAAAAAATATAACCACCTGGCCTAGGAAAATCGTTTTCCCAGTAGTGTGGTATAGGTCTTTATTGCTTAGTCACCATGTTAATTATGATAGTGCCCACCTTCTGTAATAATATGAATTGTGCTTGTTGCTTTGCTACCAAAAAGTTTTCTTAGATGCACGTAGTTGAATTGCTAGGTCTTGCCGATTGCCCATTTTGTTGGACTGAAATTGCCTTGGTTAAAGCTGGACAAAGAAATTACCTACTTTTTCTAGTAGTAAATTTTTACTTGAAGTGAAAAAGGGTGCGAAACGAGAAAAGGGAAGGGAACGGGAAACCGTTAAAAAGCGCGCAGCTATCGCGCTACTTCTGTGGGCTTGATTAAGTAACACAACATACGTTTTATCCAAGTTCACCTGTGTTTTAGTATGAATACTCTTTCTGAGTGAGTTTGTCAATACCCTTGGCATATCAAGCCTGGGTGTCTCGCACAATTCTAGCGAGTATGGGCAGAAATTGAAGATGGAGCTAGTGCATGCACGTAAAATGAAGTATGATTAATTAATTTTTGTTTGTACGAATTTGAAAAATGAGTTTATTAGATATTTTAAAGTAACTTTTATATCGCAAGTTTTAATTTTAGTTAGTACGAATTTGAAAAATGAGTTTTAGATAGCACGAAACGTAAAGTTTAGCCGTTTGAAAAACATGCTAACAAAATCTAGATAAAATCTATATCTTAATTTTCTCAATTAGAAAAGAACAGCACTTGAGTCGTGCATACTGTTCTTGAGGATAAAAAACAAATGAGATTGTGGGGACAAGAATATTCTAAGGTGCCGGCCGTATACTGTCACCCATCGCCTCTTAAGCCTCAATTGTCGTGGATATATATCAGATATCCACAAATTCGAGATGATCCTTACAAACAGAAGGCATTGATCTCATAAATGATTCAAGAGAGCACCATCCTTCTTAAATACTACCGGAGGAAGCATTTAAGACTGGTTTCTCCATAGTGATGGTGCGATTTCGACTGGTTTCTCCATTGCCAAATGTGCACATGGAGGCGTTTATGTAGGGCAAGAGGGCGTAAATTTCCTAAACACTGAACAGAAATACATTTTTTTTTTTCATTTGTGGCCGTCAGCTAGCTTAGTTTCCAGCCGATTTGAAAGCGAAAAACCTATAGGAACCGATCGATCCATCCAATTGGCCCGACAAATTGAAAACCATTTAAACCGAATGCCCATCCGTACTTCTGTCGCCCGAATAGCAGCCACCCATAGATCCTCCTCCCACTTTTCCAGCATCCCAATTCAGCCAGCACGCATGCCTGGACAATTTCATCAGGTAAAACACAGATCAATCATGCTGGACAAGCAGAGCATGACAAAGGTACTGACTTGCCACTGTTGGAACATTGTTTTGGGAAGAGTGAATTGCATTTGGGTCACTTTTTGTTGCGGTACTTTCACCTTGAACCACCCATAGTCCAATATTTTTATATTGGACTAGGTAAATTTACATTTATTTCACTTTGCATCATCCAAAATTATTTTTTTTAGCACATTAACAATCTCGAGGACGTCAGGTATGATACGCTGGAAAAATCCTCCACTTATGAGGAGGTCATACCTTTGTCGGAGTATAGGATGAACATGGTCAGTGAAGAGAGTCGAGGTGATCTAAAGTGCAATAAATGTAAAGTTAGCTAGTACAAAGTGAAAAGATTAGATTAGGGATGATCCTAAATAAAATTACGACAATAAAAGATGCTCCAAAATGCAATTCTAACTTATCGGTCATATACAAATATTCCTAAAGCCTCCCAATCATGTTATATAATTCTAACTACGAAAAAATTAAATATTTCTAACTTGTCGGTCATATACAAATATTATTCCTAAAAGCCTCCCAATCATGTTATATGATTCTCATTGATTTCTGCGAAGGTGACAGATTTCCATACAACAAGAGAGCTTTGCATCTCGTATATATGTGGGTGTATTTGGTTGCTTATACCACTCTGGCCGGCCCGTACGACTCATGCAGGTTCACAATAGCATGGATGAGTGGATGTAGAGGATTGTTTGGTTGATCGTATCAGTCAGGCCTGAATGACATAGGATAGGATGATGTTTGGTCGGTTATATGATAAATACGGTATGAAAAAGATCTTGTTTGGTTGGGCACATGATGTTAAGTTTGGTTACCTCTTATGTTGTGTAGTGATATTACCCCTAATGATTCATGGATGAAAATGAATACATATCTATTTCTTTTTTGGGATTACATATCTAATATTTAATTGACTAAATTTTATAAAATCTCTTTCATGTCAAAACCAGGAAAAAAAGCGAATGGCTTAAATCAATCACAGACATTACTAGAGGAAGGCACGTTACTACCGGTTGGCAACTTTTTTAGTTTAAGTTGTGCAACCCGTACGTATAATCCGGGAATCAATGAGTATTTTTAGTCCCGGTTTTACCAACCGGGACTAAAAATAATCTTTAATACCGGTTGGTTATGTAAAATCAAGGTGTGTTTGATTCTTCTGTTGTGATGACCAATTGGCATTAGAGGTTATTGGTTTTGATATTTGGAGATTATTGGCGAAGTGGTTTGTGAGATTATTGAATTTTTAGACGGTGAACAGGGACTATTGTTTCGCCCGGTCAGACTGGGCAGGTATGGCCGGTCAGACCGGCGGTATGTGTGCGGTCAGACCGGCCAGCTCGCGGTCTGACCGGGCGACTCTATGTCGGTTTCGGTTTCGGATTGTTTCATTGGATGTCCGTGGTTAATTCATATTTATGATTTCTATATGGATACTATGCGTATATAATACTGTTGTGTGCTAACAATGAGTCAAGTTGGTGATAGCTTGTGCTCGGATATGGTTTCTTTGTTTGATTCATGTGTAGGTAATCTTCACGTCTGGGGAGAGTATTGCCGGTGATGGATCGGAAGTCAACTTGGAGATAAGGTGATGTCCGGATGGTCAGATATCATACGAGATACTTAGGCTAAAGATCAATGCACATGGATGGTGAAGATTTCATATGGCATACGATGGAGATATTGTGTGCGTATGGGATGCGTAGTCGAATTTGGAAGGAATCCAAATTTGGTACAATTGGAATATGTATAGTTGGTTTGTTGTACGGGAAGGTTTCCTAGGTGGATTAGGACTTCTTGTATGAGTTTGGTTCGTCGCTTTAGGCTGCCTACCTCATGTATAAATAGAGAGGGAGGGTGTGGCCTCCCGGTATCGCTTTTGGAGAAGAATTGAGTTGTCAGTTTGGTTAGAGTTTCGAGTTTAGTCGAGATTTTTATGAGGAGTGCTGTTGTTGCACTTTGTAAATACAGAGAGAAGTAATAAAGTAGTCATATATTTTAATAGATCTTCAATTTGTGTTTGACTGGGTTATGTGGTCTAACCGACGAGACAACGGCGGTCAGACCGGCGGCTTCACGGCGGTCAGACCGGCAGCATCACAGTGGTCAGACCATCATGGACGCGGCGGTCGGACCGGTGAAGGTGGCAAGAGGCAGACCGATCTACATCGATTTGAGGGTAACTTTTAATTCCGCTAAAAGTTTTGATTTTTGGGTACTACAACCATTCACCCCACTCTGGTTGGCTTAGTTCTTGCTTTTTGATCCTTCAAGTGGTATCAGAGTCTCGTTTTTCTTCTTTGGATTTTTACCGATCTAGAGTTTCAAGCCATGGCTAACAAGTTTTCAACTAGGCCACATATTTTCGATGGTACGAATTTTGCTTATTGGTGTGACAAGATGCAATCTTACATTATGGCTCAAGATTATGATGTTTGGCAAAAGGTTGCTCTTTCTTATGTGATTCCTGACCAAATTTCTACTGAAGCTTCAAAAACTGAGTTTAATAACAATTGCAAAGCTCGTAATATTTTGTTGAGTGGAATTTCTCGTTCGGATTTTGATCATGTGTCACATCTTAAAACCGCTCATGAGATTTGGAATGCCTTGAGAAACTTTCATCAAGAAACTACTAACATTAAAGAACTTCGTCGAGATCTTTTCAAAAAGTAATATATAAAATTTGAGATGAAACCTGGAGAGCCTTTGGATGATTATCTTGGTAGATTTAATAAGATTTTTAGTGATCTTAGATCTATTGATTCTGCTTATGACAGAAATTACACACAATCTAAGGTCTCTCGCCACTTTTTGAATGGTCTTGATATGTCTATTTGGGAGATGAAGGTTACATCTATTCAAGAGTCTGTTGATATGTCTACTTTAATGTTGGATTCACTTTACACAAAACTCAAAACTCATGAGATGAATATTCTTTCTCGCAAGATAGTTTCTAAGTCTAGTGCTTTGGTTTCTCCCTCGACTTCTTTGGATGTTGGTGCTTTTTCGTCAAATTCTACTGCTCTTGCTTTGATTAATGCCATGTCCGATGAGCAACTCGAACTGTTCGAGGAGGACTTGGCTTTGGCTGCTAACAAGATTTCTCAAGCTATGAACAATGTCAGGTACAGGAAAAGAGGAGGTCAAACTCGTTGCTTTGAATGTGTGCACTTGGTCACATTCGTTTACATTGTCCTAAGCTTGGGAGAGGCAAGAAGGAAGACAACGATGAAGAGGAGACCAAGGATGACAAGTCCAAGTCGAAAAGCACGTTCAAGGGAAAGAAATCCATGGAGGTGGTCAAGAAGGTGTTGAGTCAAGTCTATGCTGCTTTTGAGCCATTAAGCGACATAGATTTTGATAGTGGTGAAGACAAGGAGAAGGAAAAGAACATCTCCGGTGTTTGCTTCATGGCTCGTGATGAATCAGATTCAGAGTATGAGGACAATGAGGTGAGTTCTCTTGAGGAAGCTATTCTTGTTTTAAGTGCAAAAAATAAGAAGTGTGAGAAGATGTATAAAAAACAAGAGTTCATGATTAAATCTCTAAATGCTGAAATTGCTAGATTGAAATCTCTTATTCCTGATGATGATGATTGCAAAAATTGTGAGATTTTAATTAATGAAATTTCAAAAATTAGAGAAATTAATGTCGTTCATGATTTGAAATTGAAATCTTCTTTTGCTCTTGAATTTGCTATGTACAGACGTACTTTGGATGAATTGTTTTTAACTAAAAAATTGTTGAAAAAATATCAAGTTGCTTTTTATGCTAGTTTGATGTTTAACATGAATTGTGCTAAAAAGTTAAAACAACACAATATTTTGAATTGCTCAACATGTACACTAAACAAGATGAGATTGAAAGATGATTTGCGTCGTGTTGCGTATATGAAAGATATTGTAATATCTGATGAAGTGCTTTCTTGTCCAAAATGTCATAAAAACAAAGGTGTCATGGTAGATTGTGAAAATTATGCAAATTGGGAAAAAGAGGTTTCTTATTTGAAAAGTTCTTTGGAATGATTTTCTGATGGTAAGAAACAACTTAACATGATTTTCGATCAATCTAAAGTGAATAGCTACAATAGGGGTGTAAGTTTTGATGTTCATGATTATTTCACCAAAAATCAACCCAATGTTTTGAAAGTGACTGAACATGGTGAAATTTTGACAAAACCTAATGTTGTGAAAACAGTTTTTAAATCTACTGGAATTATGTCCTCTGTTTCTGCTACACTAAAAGAAACTAAAACTAATATTTCAAAACCATTAACTTCTAGGGAAAAGTATAAATGTTCCTTTGTGGTAAAGATGGTCATCTTGTTGGTTTTTATTTCAGATTAGCACGTAAACAGAAAAAAGAAAGAGAGATTGCTTTTGCAAAATCCAAGTGGCAGAAATCTGGTTTTCCCTCGAGGAAACTGGTCAGATCGCAGTGAGTTGCGCGGTTAAACTGGCGACCGGTCCGACCGGCTACTGAGCTCGGTCAGACCGGGCTTCGGTCAGACCGAAGGTACAGAAGTGGTCAGACCGGTCTCCGGTTAGACTATCTACTGTACTTCGGTTAGATCGGCCTTGAACAAATTTTTCTGAAAATTCTCAAACTATTTTTGCTTGTGGATATATGCCTATTGGATGTACTAGTCGTGTCTCTCAGTACTGGATTCCTAAATTTCTTTTATCTAACACCAGTACTGAGGCTTCAATATCTTCTTGTGTGTAGGCTTTGGTAGCGAGGAGGGAGAACATGTAGATTGTGGATTCCGGTTGTTCGCGGCACATGACCGGTGATAAAAATTGGTTTTCTTCCCTCAAGATGGCATCCAAGACGGAATCGATTATCTTTGGTGATGCTTCTACTAGTGCCGTTCTTGCTACAGGATATGTCAAGGTAAATAACAAGTTTGAATTGAAAGAAGTAGCTTTGGTTAAGGATTTAAAGTACAATTTGCTTTCGGTTTCACAAATTATTGATGAGAATTTTGAGGTTCACTTTAGGAAAACTGAAAGTAAAGTATTTGATTCTTGTGGTGTCTCTGTGTTGAATATTTCTCACTTTGGAAGAGTGTTTAAAGCTGATTTTGAAAATCCTGTTTCGCCTGTTGTAACATGTTTGGTTGCTAAGTTCAACAAAGATTTGATGTTTTGGCATCGTAGACTTGGACATGTTGGTTTTGATCATCTCATTAGTTCAACAAAGATCTTGTTTGTGGTTTGCCTAAACTTAAGAAAGATTTTGATTTGGTTTATACACCGTGTCGTCATGCTTAGATGGTTGCTTCTTCACATGCTCCTATTTTTTCTGTGATGACGGATGCATCGAGACAGCTCTTACACATGGACACTTTTGGTCCAGCTAGAGTGCAATCCGTTGGAGGAAAGTGGTATGTGTTGGTTGTTGTTGATGATTTTTCTCGATATTCTAGGGTTTTCTTTATGGCAAGTAAGGATGAGGCTTTTGGACATTTTCGGAGTTTGTATCTTAGGTTGAATTGTGAACTTCCCGGTTCTTTGAAGCGAATCAGAAGTGATAATGGTGGTGAATTTAAGAATGCTTCTTTTGAATAATTTTGCAATGAGAAAGGTCTTGAACATCAATTTACTTCTCCTGGTGTTCCGCAACAAAATGGTGTTGTTGAAAGAAAAAATCGTTCTTTGGTTGAGATGGCTAGAATAATGCTTGATGAGTATCATACTCCTAGAAAATTTTGGGCCGAAGCTATTAATACTGCATGTTATATTTCCAATCGTGTTTTCTTGAGATCAAAACATGGAAAAACTTCTTATGAGCTTCGTTTTGGACATCAACCCAAAGTTTCACATTTGCATGTTTTTGGTTGCATGTGCTTTATCTTGAAATCTTGAAATTTGGATAAGTTTGAAGCATGTTCTACCGATGGAATGTTTCTTGGTTACCCCGCTCATTCTAGTGGCTACCGTGTACTTGTTTTGGAGACTAACAAAATTGTTGAGATTTGTGAAGTTACTTTTGATGAGGCTAGTACAGGAACTAGACCAGAAATTGCAGGTACATTTTCATAGGTTCAGGGGGAGAATGGTCGTATTTTTGAAGACGAAAGCGATGAGACGACGATGAGGTCGGCTTGGCCGGTCAGACCACCGGCACACCTCCGGTCAGACGGCGCAGGAGACGCGGTCAGACCAGCCAGGGTCATCGGCTTCCGGTTCTGTTAATGCTGATCGGGATGGTCCTCCAGAGGCTACAACTTCGACCAGTGAGGGTACAGAACGTGAAACAACTTCAGAAATCACTGCTCCTTTGCACATTCAATGACATCATCCTCCGGAACAAATTATTGGCAATATAGGTGAGCGGACTACAAGGTCTAAGGTAACAACTCATGATGTTTGTGTAAATTCTGCATTTGTTGTTTCTTTTGAGCCCGAAGATGTTACTCATGCGTTAACTAATGAATCTTGGATTAACGTATTTTGAGAGAAACAAAGTTTGGACTTTAGTTGAACCACCTTCTACACATAATATTATTGGAACCAAGTGGGTTTTCAAAAATAAACAAAATGAGAATGGTTTAATTGTGCGAAATAAAGCTAGACTTGTTGCTCAAAGTTTTACCCTGGTGAAGGGTTTGAATTTTGATGAAACTTTTGCACCTGTTGCTAGGATTGAGGCAATTAGACTTTTGTTAGCATTTGCTGCTTCAAAAGGTTTTAAATTGTATCAAATGGATGTTAAAAGTGCTTTTCTAAATGGTTATATACAGGAGGAAGTTTATGTTAAACAACTACCGGGTTTGAAAATCCTGATTTTCCCAACCATGTTTTTAAATTGTCAAAAGTTTTATATGGTTTGAAACAAGCACCTGGGGTATAGTATGATAGACTTAAAAACTTTTTGCTTGCGAAAGGTTTTCAAATGGGAAAGATTGACAAAACGCTTTTTGTTCTTAAGCATGGTGATAAACAACTTTTTGTTCAGATTTATGTGGATGATATCATCTTTGGTTATTCTGCTCACGCTTTGGTTGTGGAGTTTGCTAAGACTATGCACAGGAATTTTGAGATGAGCATGATGGGTGAGTTATTGTACTTTTTGGGATTGCAAGTTAAGCAAACATCTCAAGATACGTTTGTGCATCAAACAAAGTATACCAAGGATCTTTTGAGACGTTTCAAGATGAAGAATTACAAGCGAATCTCTACACAAATTGGTTCTACTGCTGTGTTGGATCCTGATGAAGATGGTGAAGCCGTGGATCAAAAGGAGTATAGAAGTATGATTGGATCATTGTTGTATCTAACTGCTTCTAGGCCAGACATACAATTTGTTGTGTGTTTGTATGCATGCTTTCAAGCTTCTCCTTGTGCTTCACATCGTCAAGCGGTCAAGCGAATAATGAGGTATTTGAATCATACACTTGAGTTTGAAATTTGGTAGTCTACTTCATCTTCTATATGTTTAAGTGGATATTCTGATGCTGATTTGGCGGGCTGTAGAATTGATAGGAAAAGTACTAGTGGAACATGTCATTTTCTTGGTACATCATTGATTGCATGGTCTTCTAGGAAACAATCTAGTGTAGCTCAATGAACTGCTAAATCAGAATATGTTGTTGCTGCTAGCTGTTGTTCTTATATTCTTCGGCTTATTTCAACATTGAAAGATTACGGTCTTGATTTTGAAAAGGTTTCTCTTTTTTGTGACAATACAAGCGCTATTAACATTGCTAAGAATCCTATACAACACTCACGCACAAAGCACATTGATATTCGCTCTCACTTTTTGAGGGATCATGTTGAGAAGGGAGATGTTGAATTGAAATTTTTGGATACAAAATTCCAACTTGCAGATATTTTCACTAAACCATTGGATTCATCTCGTTTTGCTTTTCTTCGTGGAGAGTTGGAAATCATTCATCATTTTGGCATGGTTTGAGGGGGAGTTTTTGTGCTCTTGGTTTTATCAAGCAAAAATTGAAAGAGAGCTTTGTATTATGCATATAGTGGTTTTATTTGTTCATGCTAGCAATACTTTGAAGTTTTATTTGTCTATTTTATAGCTTGTATGAATTTTAGTATTTACATATGGTTTAGATATAGCTTTTAAGGAAGATGATGCATGACACTTAAATTTCATATTTGAATTAATAAAATATGCAATATTGATACTAATGCATAGGTTGGATTGTAAATGCTTATATATATGCTTTGTTGAATTGTTATTCCTCAAATAGCTTTGAAATTGCTCATTGTGCAAGAGAATTAAAAATATTTATGAGAAAAAAAATGAATACCGAATCCTTGGAAACAGTCTTGACGACAAGAACGTATTCGATGTGAGCAAAAAACATGGGTGCTGAATCCTTGGAAACAGTCTTGACGACAATGACGTACCCAGAATAATTGAGAAAAATAGGAGCAAAAAAAGGCTTAAATAAATATGAAAAAATATCTTGGTTGTTTTGTGCTAAAGCTAATTTGGGAAAGAGTAATAATTGCAATAGGTCTATATGTGTGGATTTATTTTTTAATCTATGTGTTTGTAAAGATGTTGCATTATAAATCTTTTGAATTCATGAATCTTGATTGCATTATTGACCTTAATTGTAAAATCTTTGGTTTATGATTATACTCTAGTCTATGCTTGTTATATAATTGATGGGTTTATCTTCTCTTTATTGCAACACATGAATTACTATATGTATATTATTAAGCTCTTGAATATTAATTAAATATAATTCCTATCCTTGATGAAATCATTGTCAAAAGAGGGAGAAGAGATACAAACAATGCAAACAATGCAAACGTTTTTTCGTGGTTTTTCTTTCTTTTCAAAAGGAGCAGAACTTTTTTTTACTATTTTTCTTTTTCTTTTTCCAAACACCAAAACAGACTTTTTGATGGATTTGCCAATGTGTTCATCAAGGGGGAGATTGTAAAATCAAGGTGCGTTTGATTCTTCTGTTGTGATGAACAATTGGCATCTGAGGTTATTGGTTTTAATATTTGGAGATTATTGGCGAAGTGGTTTGTGAGATTATTGAATTTTCAGACGGTGAACAGGGACTGTTGTTTTGTCCGGTCAGACCGGGCAGGTATGGCCGGTCAGACCGGCGGTATGTGTGCGGTCAGACCGGCCAGCCCATGGTCTGACCAGCCGACTCTGTCTCGGTTCCGGTTTTGGATTGTTTCATTGGATATCCGTGGTTAATTCATGTTTATGAATTCTAGATGGATACTATGTGTATATAAGACTGTTGTGTGCTAATAATGAGTCAAGTTGGTGATAGCTTGTGCTCGGATATGGTTTCTTTGTTTGATTCATGTGTAGGTAATCTTTACATCTCGGGAGAGTATTGCCGGTGATGGATCGGGAGTCAACTTGGAGATAAGGTGATGTCCGGACGGTCAGATGTCATGCGGGATACTTAGGCTAAAGATCAATACACATGGTTGGTGAAGATTCCATATGGCATACGATAGAGATATTGTGTGCGTATGGGATGCTTAGTCGAATTTGGAAGGAGTCTAAATTTGGTACAATTGGAATATGTAAAGTTGGTTTATTGTACGGGAAGGTTTCCTAGGTGGATTAGGACTTCTTGTATGAGTTTAGTACGTGGCTTTAGGCTGCCTACCTCATGTATAAATAGAGAGGGAGGGTGTGCCCTCCTGGTATCACATTTGGAGAAGCATTGAGTTGTGAGTTTGGTTAGGGTTTCGAGTTTAGTCGAGATTTTTATGAGTGCTGTTGTTGCACTTTGTAAACATAGAGAGAAGTAATAAAGTAGTCATCTATTTTAATAGATAAATTTGTGTTTGCCTGGGTTCTGCGGTCTAACCGACGAGACAACGGCAGTCAGATCGGCGGCTTCACGGCGGTCAGACCGGTAGCTTTACGGTGGTCAGACCGACGGCATCACAGCGGTCAGACCGGCATGGACGCGGCAGTCAGACCGGTGAAGGTGGCAAGAGGCAGACCGATCTACATCGATTTGAGGGTAACTTTTAATTCCGCTAAAAGTTTTGATTTTTGGGTAGTACAACCATTCACCCCCTCTGGTTGGCTTAGTTCTTGCTTTTTGATCCTTCAGGTTACCAAAGATAGTTCGTCGCGTGGCTAAGGTGCACTATCTTTAGTACCGGTTGGTGGTACTAAAGAGGTTTTTGATTTTTTTCACTGCTTGTTGTTTGCTGTTTATATACATATATATATAAATACATACATATATACATGTATATACATGTATGTATGTATTATATATAAATATAAATATCAATAAATACATATACATAAAAATAAAAAAATTTTGTATATAGCATCACGTATATATAATTGCTGATATAACCTATGTACAATGGGAATGAAATACATATTTTTGATATATGTACAATCGTTGTTTCAAATGTTCTAGCATAGATTACAAATATAAGAAGCTAAGATAATAGTTCTGGTCGAGGAATAGGTTGTCCATCGTTGTGGAATTCTCCCGACGGATTAACAATCTTGTCCATAATAAATCCTATTAGTTATTCTATCGAGCACGCCTAATTTATACCGTCCAGTGTTATTTGTGATCACCACATAATTTTGGATGAGTGGGATCCATACACGCATAAGTAGCCACTCAAACCTCAATGTGTCCATGATTACAACACAACACCCTTCGATATAAACTCTTCAATGCCAAATAATGAGCAAAGGAGGTATTGCTGGGACTCTGCGTGCCAGTCAACTTCAGCGTGAGACATGCCCATAAAACCACTCGAAGGTGACGATCAAATATGTTACACATCCTAGGAGACTTGACTCAAATTGCTGAGCTCTACAACATCTCAATTGCTAGCTTTGCTAGCCCCAGGATGTTGCTAGCTACAAATAACTTTGCTACAAATAACCAACTTTACAAATAACTCATGCTCAGCTAGCCCCAGGATGTTGCTAGCTTTGCACTTTCATCTAAGCCATGATATTAACTCAAATACATAAAGGGTGACTTAGATATAACTAGATACAAATAACTAAGTTACCTACATATAGCCATCCGGCTAAATAGTTAATCCTTCGGAAGCATGTCTATCCAAAATTCCCACAAGCAACCGACTAGAAGTAGACCCCTAGATAGAACCAATCCTAAAGCAACAATGATTCCCGTAGCACTGAACTACCTGCAATAAAATCTAAACAATAAAAAATAAACAAGGCAAGAGTCAGTACATTAATCAGATTAATGCACTGGCAAGCGCACAATCAAACCTACATATATGCGGGCTCTAAGTCAAAGGACGACTATTTGTTGTCTTAATTTTCAGCATAAAGCTAATTTGTGTTCACAACCCATTTGCAATGCAATTGAACCAAGCATTTTATCAATATGTAAAGTGTAATAATCATGGCATGATATCAACATAAATAGATAGCATCATTCCCTTACAATGCAACCGGAAGTAAGGCAATCATATGACATATATCAATCTCATTAACATTTCAAAGCATTTAGTTCCAAAAGCTTTTAGGAAACACAAAAGTATACCCACATCACATCACTATGCCGCTCATGACCGTGAGCACGGCTAATCGATTAGTTTTTAGAACTCTGCAGAGTTTGTACAGCTTTACCCACATGACATGAACTCTCTAGTTTGTCTTGTGCCGGCCAAAACACTACCACACTCTACACGTTAAGTGCGGTCTAGAGGTCATCACGAGGCTTTTACATTAAGTATTGTCTAACCTTGTATAAGCATGATAAGTGTGAATCCACCCTAGGCTTAAGTCCTAGAGCCGTTAGGTGGCAGGCCCACGCCTTAAACCTAACGCCGTGGCGGCAAACACATCCGTTCCCGCACGAGGCACAATATCATTGTATTGGACAGACTTAGACGCCCATGCCGTGAGGCGGAACATTACACTCGTCCCCTCACGGAAAACACACACACAGCTAGTAATATTCGCTAGCCTTAAATTCAACACACACGTGGGTAGTTCCTATAGATAGCTCACAGTTCACTCGTGGCCACTACCTCTACTACAACGGCCTCCCGAATGCAAGGTCAGACAAATGCTTAACTTAATTGGGCAAGGTTACCCCATAAATAACACATGTGGATGTACGATAAACATAAGTGGACGACATATAGTTCGGTCCTTAATCGACTCATGCGAACACTCCCCCTATCGGTATGCAACTACCACTTGCCGCCTAAGTCTAAAATTCACATTCATTTCATTTTAGTTCGCAAATAAGCAGAGAATACTTTGTTCATAGGTTTTAAAATGATTCAAATAGCATAGTTAGTGATCCATAACCATGATTTATTTGTTACTAATCAAGGCTAAGCATTTGCACTTTATAAAAGCATAGGTGTTTCCATTTGAGTACAATTAGAGTACTCTAATTAATCCTAAGGTTTCAAACAGCATTGTGTTGGAGTTTTAAAAAGGATATATGCAATTTTTAGGATATAACTACCATGTACATCTTTGGAAAAACCAATAGTTAGAATTACACGTGCAAATTTATAAAACAACACATTTAGCCCGAAAACATGGGATTCACTATGTTCAAAGAGTGAGGGCAAACTTGCCTTGATTGATATCCTTACTAGGGTAAGCAATAGGACAAATCTCCTCACCAATAACGAATTCGTCCTCTAAAAGAAATAACGGTAATTGAATAAATACCGAAACATGCAAAAATTCAAAATGCTCTAAAATGCATGAATTCACTAGTGTGGGTAGATGCTGTGTGGATGTGATTTGTGGTAAAGGAATTTCCATTTTATCACATTGCATTTGTGAGTTATTAATTTTTAAAGCTTAATACTAGTAATAGTTTAATTAAGCTTTATTAGGCTTTAAGTGCATGTTAGGTTCAAGTTTTGTGAAGTTTTAGGTTACTGCAGTGAAGGCTAAGTTCTTAGGAGTTCAACAAAATTAGTTTCAACATTTTTAGAGTTGGCATGATTTTATGATGAATTTTACAAGTTACATGACATATTATAGGTCTTATTTATCATACAAATTTTAGTTATGTTTCTAGTACTGTATGTGTCACATTTTAATTTATAGAAACTATGTCTATGAGACTAACAACATAAACCCTATTGAATTACCTCATTTGAGTTAAAATGAATTTTGTATGGATTTTATAGTTTGTAGTTTGCATCATAGTAATTATTTTACTACATAATTATTTAGTGATGATTTATTACTGAAGGTGTCAAGTTTTAGTTCATGACATTTGAGAACATGATTCTATGAGTATTCTGAAATTTGGTTCACCTCTAAATGAGTTAATGTAAATTTTTTATGGATTTCATGAATTGGTGCATGCTATATTTCAATTATTCCATATACTAATTTTTAGAGACATTTCTTCTACTGTAGGAATCATGTTTTATGTTACCATATTAAATTTTATAATTTTGTGAGTCCAAAGAAATTTGATTCACCTCAAATGGAGTCAAATTGAATTTTATATGTATTTTACAAGTCCATTCATTTTTCTGTTGTATAATTATTGATTTAAGTATTTTCTTTAATATTTCGAGATTTTAAATATGTGGCATCCACTGGTCAGTCTCTGTGACTTTTGCAGACAGGTCCCTGGTTTCTAAAGATTCAACCCGAAGTCTGTAGCACATGTTTAAATACATCTTTATTAAGAGTACTCAAGTTTTTACATATTTACAAGAAAGACATATGGTCCACATGTCATGCAGAGAAGATTTATAAATAGAACCCTATGAGATTTAAACCTTTCTAGTCAAGTCCTAAGCGTCCTAATAATTGAGGCCCACATGTCAGCGGCTCGGTGAGGGAGAAATCGGAGGCAGCGGCTAGGCGCGGCGGTCCGCGAGCTTGTCGTCGGCACCGGCGGCAAACGGCGGGGTTTCGCGAGGCGCAGCCAAAAGAGAAAAGGTGGAGGGGAAGATGGCGAACCCGTCAGTGGTTGGCTTGTTGGCTATGGTTGTCGAAGTCAACGCCGTGACGAGGTGAACTACGATACCTTTCGGCATGAAAGTGTGCATTAGGTTTTAGCCCGATTCAGTGCAAACTAGTGCATGCATACATGTCTAAGAGGTTCATAGGTGCTCAGTTGAGGTCACGTGTGGCTTGGTGAAGCTTGGACAGTGGTGGTGATGTGAAGAAGCGGCTGTGAGAAGCGGCCAACGGACTATCAAGAAAATGTGTGCACGAGGTTAGTAGAGTTACCAGGAAGCTTCATGCCCCAGGAATTAGATGGCGTCTTACCAAGGTGGCCGGAATCGAAAAGGGGGTCGGCAGTCGAAGACGAGGAAGACGACCTCGATCTCACGACTAGAGGCTCCTCGGCTTCACGTGCTAGGCCTGTTGGATCGTGGTGGTATGGCGACGACGATGGTCAAACGACTCGGCCGGATTCGCACCGTGCATCGAGAACGTGGCTTGTGCGGCGACAGGATCGGTAGAGACCAAGAGCGTGAACACGGTGGCGCGGTGATCTCGATCCACAAGGTAAGGAAAAAGTTGGACATGAATGTGTTAGGCATCGATAAGAGATTACGTACCCGTGGTTGTTCTGCGGTGAAGCTCACCAGAGAAGGATGGCGACGACGATGGGCTTCGATGGCGCTGGAGAAGATGGATTCATTTCCGGAGCTCTCGAGATGATCTCTCTAGGGTTTAGGGTGGAACGCGGTGAGGGAGAGGATGTGCACGCATGGGTGAAGCGGCGCTATTTAAGGTGAAGCTCGGGGAAGCGGTGGACGGCAAGGTGGCGCGCTGGCGGCGTGGCGCGCGTCAATGTGTGTCAGCCATTCCTGGGGTTGGAGGAGGAGGTGGCAAGGTTGTGTGGCTGACAGGTGGGCCCCACATGGCAGAGAGAGAAATGGAGTGGGAGGCCTAGAAGGTTAAATTTTTCTAAGTGTTGGCACTATTCCAATGTATTGATTTATTCTCTTAATCTCCTCTAATTATGTTGAGATTTAGTGGGAGATAAAATTACAGAGGGTAGACAAGAATGTCATCCTATTAATACTTCAAGTCCCAGGGTTAGACAACTTTTAGTTTTACCATAGTAATATTGTAAAGTAACCTAAGTTACTAGGTTGACTGCAGTCCAAAACTGTTTAAGTAAATTGTGGCTCTTATTTCATGTGGTTACATTTCGAATTAGGATTAAGCCAAGACATCTGTCATTAGAGGGTAGTTACATGTGAATTCTTCCTAGGTGAATTTTTCATGTGTATTCTTCCTAGGTGAATTTTCGGTATGTTACATATTCTTGAACTGTCTTTATGAAATCCATGAGGGTAGTTTTTGTGTCATCCATAAGATCTGTCATTTTTTAAAAAATGGTATATGAATATATTAAATCAACGAGAAGAGTATAAATAATGTATAAATGGTGTTTACATACTTCGATATCCTTATCAGTGTTAATGTTGTGTGTTATGCAGTGAATAAATTCACAAACTTAGTAGCCACACCAGTTGTTCCCTTGGTCCTATCGTAAACACTACAGGAGAAACAAACTGACAAAATATTTCTATTATACAATAAACGAGATATGTAGTTTCTGACCATGCACGTACCGGAAAGTCCATCCTTACAGTCATGTGCCTACGTTTGTACAGAACTGTGCCTACACCCTGAAGTTACAAACTAGAATTTATGATGCTTGATGCACATAGTAGCGATAGAAGCAATCATAATGACAGTTGGAATGGATGACATTACCTGTTAATCATTTAAATGATTGATTTGAAAGTGTCCCTTGGTTTCTGCATAGAGTTCAAGACACGGATCATGCTTTTAGTAGTGTCTATGACAAAGAGGACCCATGGAATCTGCAAATTGCATGAGATAATATACATATCATTGTATGATTGTGTGAAGGAAATTGGACCAAAAGGCGATAAAAAACACATTCTGGGCTATATGGCAAGAGTAGGAAGGTCTTATAATGTTGCTGCACCAGTAATTTGTAAATGTTACTCTCTGTTTCCCTTGGAAAGTCCCGTGTAGGCGTCTCGTTAATTATGTAGGGGTCTATCAACCCAACTTTGAAATATCCATGCCTACGGCAATTTTGAATCTCCATTCTACAGTGCAAAAAAAATATGTGAGGTATCTGCACACGGTAAATCATCCATGTTATATACGACAGGCTAAGGAATGAAATAAAATTAAATGACACTTACAGAACCCAGGAATTGAGAGGAGAGATGTCAAGGGTGTCTTGATGGTATACTTCATAGACATCTTTGAAGTTTATCTACATATCGTATACCCCACAAAAGTAATCTTCATCTTTAACCCTTGCAGTGAACATGACCGTACTATTGGCTGATTGTTTCATGTACCATTAATGGAATCGGTACATCTGTGTAGATAAATTCTTGATCAGCTCTGGCTTGACAAATGGTTTGTTGACGTTAAATGGTTGACACAGATCAGCTTCTGATGCCTTCTTGATAGGGGTCATCCCCAGCAGTTGCTTTTTGGTAAGATTTGTATCTGCCATAAATTGTTGTATTCATGTTCACAAGGCATCGGGTCAACCATTTGTTTTGCTTGCATTCCAAGCTGGGGAACATTTTTTGTCTTTCTTTTAATCTTCTAATAAGACATGCATATTAAGCGTTCGTAGTCCGACACTATGTTTTCTATCGCGGTTTTGCTCATCTTTTGAAAATTGCCTTGGTTGTTGGGTCTATTGGAACCTTTTTCTCTCGACATCTCTGCTTGAAGTGATCCTTCACCTGCGTAGACACTTCTATGTCAGTCTCCTCATCAGTCATATCATACGATCCTTTCTTTGAAACAGATTTTTTTGGCTCGTCAAAACTTGGCTTCTTCTTTTGTGTATACTTTGACGGCACTGGAGGAATTGAGATAGACCGTTCTTGAAGAGGTGTAGCTGGTTGCGGTGGTGGAGACAGAAGAGACGGTGCAGACCGAGGTTGCGGAGGAGATGGAGGAGACGGTGGAGACTGAGGATCAGGTTGCGATGGTGGAGATGTACGAGCCGACGCTGCCACTCTGCTCGAGAAGCACGATGTAGCGCTTTCTCCATAGTATGATGGCATGGAATGTCTCTCCTAATTTCGTCTGCCCATCTCCTCCGAGGATGTCCAGCTAGAGATCCTCAAAGCCTTATTAGACCTGCTCCACCTTGACCTTTTAGTACCCAGGTGGAATCGGCTTATAGTTGTACCTCTAGTCTTGCTCCACTTGTATGGCCATGCCGTACGCCACCTTCACGAGACATGAGGTTAATTAGTGCTTATGCGCGACTTTTCACAAGGTACAAAATAAGATGTGCAAACTATGAGCATACCTTGATTCATAGGTTCTTGAAGGGAATATGCAGCTCATACGGTGTCCGCTGCGTAATTTCATCCACGGGGTATCGTGGTTCGTCAATAGGTGACGCTGCTATAGCTTCATTGGTTTCATCTGCTATTTGCCTTATAGAAGTGTAGCTGTTTTGATTTCCTGGGGAGCTAACTAGGATGTTACCAGGATCAGACCGCGGACTCTGGCTTAATCAAAGATTGACCTGCCTTATCACGTCATCAGCCAATCTTTGATCATTCTCCATGATCCTCCTTTCCAGATTTTGAACCCTATCTTCCTGCGTGAACTTGCATCTCAAGCGACTCCTGTATGTGTGAATGTCCTCGTGAAACCCATACTTCCAAGGTACCTCATCTTTTCCGCGTGTTAGTCCTGGGTGCTCAGGATTCTCCAGCACTAACTTTAGTTTGTCCTTGTCTCTGTTGGGCTGGAATCTCTCTTGAGAAGAGGCCTCCAGGGCATCCACGAAACGGTGAGCTACTTGTCATATGTCATCGCTAAAGATTAGGGAGCCCTCAACCGCTTTTAGTGTTCCCCCATGAGCATAATACCAATGTTTTGATCGTTCAGGCCAATCAGCTATGGTCGGAACGATGCCTCTTGCGACTAAAGCATCTTCCATCTTCTGCCATTTGGGAACTGCCTTCTTATAGCCACCCGACCTTAGCCGTTGAAAGTACTATTTTTTGAGAGGCATTGGCTTTGTTCTTCGCGATCTTCGATTGCCTGTCCTCTCCTGTCTTGTAGACAACAAATACATTCCAATGATCCCTCAGTTTGGGGTATTTGTCAAAATCCGGTGTTCGATCCTTCAGGACATATTTGTTGTACAAATCTTTCTTGAATGACTGAAATTGTGAGGCCATCTTCTTGAGAGCCCAATCCTGCACTTTCGAATGTCTGCCTGAGGGATATGGAGAGTGAAGGTCTCGAGCAGGGTTGTCCACAACATATCTTTCTCAGTCTGTGGGACATAACTTTCTTCACTAACCTACCTTGATTTGCGCCATTTATGTATGCTGATCGGCACGTGATCCCTCACAACCCAACCACACCGTGACACAAACTTAGTTCCAGCACTTTCGGGGGCAACTGGTTCGCTATCATCTTTCACTTCAGTTATAATGTGCCTCTCCTCCTCCTTTCTCACGAGACCTCGTTGTCCCACATGCCTTCGTTGAACTAACGTTCGATTGATTGTCCTGTTGCTCATCTGTGTTTCCCTCCTCGTGCTCCTCTATCCCAACTCCAGTTGGTTCCTCATTCAAGTGCTAGCTACAATCCTCGTGCTCCTCTGCTTGGTAATATTGACTGGTACCTTGATTAATCATGTCTAAGAGGAACCTTTCGTCATCTGACCCTCCCATTTGTTAGTAACATTAAATAATACAGAAAATTGTAAATTAGTACAAAAGGTGCATCGTATATTGTTATATTTACATTTCTGCCAATATCTTTCTCAGTCTGCGTTGATAATACTTGTCGTTTTGGACTAGACTAAAGTCAACACTTATTTACTCAGACAAAACTAAAGTAAACTTTGACTATGAAGAACTTCTAAATTTACTTACTTAAGAAGTATGCAAACTATAAGTATATAGTAATCAATAATTATATATAATTTTTATTTTTAATAGTAAGGAATAATTAATTTACTAATTTAATTTACTTATGTACACACGAACAAATATATATTATGTTAGCAATACTAAATTCAACTAGTTGTATGAAAAGAGTTGTATATAGTTAGTCCACACAAATCATATCTATAAATTGTATACTATAACGTGCCTTATTGCTGCTAATTGGCGGCCTCTTCAAGACTCTGAACATAAGCTAGGGCGTCGCCCACGTTTGACGGCCTGCGACGACGACGGCGGTGATGACGTCCAGTGCACGAATCGATGGAGGAGGTGGAGGGGTAGCGGTGGCAACGGTGGCGACATCGTGCAACGGCAGCAGCGGTGGCGGCGTCGTGCGACGATGACAACGACGGCCGCGGCGGTGGCAGCTTCGTGCGACAGCGGTGAAATGGAGGGGGAGCGGCGGCGATGTCCCGACATTGCACTAATCAAGTCGGCGGTGGAGGAAAGGTCTAGCGGCAATGTCCTGGTGATGGCGCGACGACAGCGAGGCTGGCGCACGGTGGGGCGACGACAACGAGTATCGAAGACGACGATGGAGACGAAGTAGCTAGTGCGTGATCAGTGTGTCCGAGGAAGACAAACCGCTCCATTTATATACCCATATCTTTAGTCCCGATTCGCAACGACAACTGGGACCAATGCATACCACTACTAAAGATATCTTTAGTCCTCATTGTTAACACCAATCGGGCCGAAAGATACTTATCGCTATTTTTGAATATATCTTTGGTCCCGGCTAAGGATAACAACCGGGACTAAAATTTTAGGACTATACATTAAGTAGGATACATTAAAAATAGGTTAAAAATTGTAATAAATTTTAAAAATCATATATAATTAGGACAATATACATTAAAAATAGGTTAAAAATTATAATAAATTTTAGAAATCATATATAATTATGAGGGTATACATTAAAAATAGGATTAAAATAGTAAGAAATTTTAAAAATCAAATATAATTTGTAGGGTATACATTAAAAGTAGGTTAAAAATTTTAATAAATTTTAAAAATTATATATAATTAGGAGGGTATAAATTAAAAATAGTTTAAAAATTGTAATATATTTTTAAAATTATATATGACTAACCATGGCCCGAATAAGTCCATTAAAAAAAATAATCATACAATCAATCATACATCGTTCGTACACCAACATAGGATAAATAATTTACATAAAAGTAGCTGTATTAGTCACAGAATACAATCAACCTCCTAACGTGATGGTTGATGTAACATACTTTCCCCTTACGAATGTTCCTTCACTATGATCATCGCGTGAGTTAGGCCTGTCCACATTTGATAGGAGGATGCTCGAGTCAAATGTCACCACGAATAGAGGTTGCCCGTCAAACTGATCGTAATCTTCGTCAGTCTTATCCTTAACTTCGACAATTTTCCTTTTCCCAGGAGAACCACGTGGCGCCTTGGCTCGTCAGGCCCTTTCCTTTTCTTTGGTTTGCTACAGATGTCCTTCACATAGAAAACTTGGTTTACATCATTGGCTAGGACGAATGGTTCGTGTTAGTACCCAACCTTGTTAAAGTCAACAGTTGTCGTCCCACAGTCATTAATCATTACGCCTCCACTAATCAGCCTAACCTATTGGTTCGAAATAGAGGGACCTTCAAAGGTCCATCTCAAGTTCCCATATCCCGAACGTACTTCTTTAGAACGCCCATGTATCTCTCAAAAGGAAACATGTTGTGTAGGTACACAGGACCGAGAATACCAATCTCTTTGACAAGGTGACATAGAAGATGTGTTATTATATTAAAGAAGGATGGTGAAAAGATCACCTCAAAAGGTGACAAGATAGTGCACCACGTCATTATGTAGCGCTGTTAAACTGTCTGGATCGATGACCTTCTACGAAATTGTGTACAAGAAAGCATAGGGCTTTTTTATTATTGTTTGGACATTATTAGGAAGGATATCCCGAATTATAACAGGAAGTAACTGTGTCATCAACACGTGGCAGTCATGAGTCTCCACACGATACCTTGATGTTGTCCAAGCATTCAAACATACTTGCTTTCTGTGCCTTAGTAAGAGTGTGGCTAGCTGGACGTAAGTAATTGCTTCCTTTCTCCTTTGGTTCCGGATGAAGGTCGTGACGTTGTTTCATATGTTTCAGATCATGACGTGCTTGAAGTGTATCTTTAGATTTCTAATATACACCTAGGAAGCCTAGCAGGTTGATATATAGGTTCTTAGTGAGGTGCATCATGTTGATTGCGTGGCGGACCTCTAAGACTTCGAGTAAGGTAACTCCCAAAAAATAGACTTCTTCTTTCACATCGCCAAGTCCCTTTCATAATATTACTTTTAGTTCTTTCACCATAGCAACCACAGTTTTTCCGTTATGATGTTTAGGTTTAGTACGATGGTCTGCCTTCTGTTCAAAATCGATGATGGCCCATGCACATAACCTTCCTACAATGTTTTAAGCATGTATTGTTAGTGTCATCTAAACAGTGGGTGCAGGCTCTATACCCCTTGTTTGATTGTCTTGATAGGTTGCTAAGTGCAGGCTAATCGTTAATGGTTACTAACAGCAGCGCTCGTAGGTTAAATTGCTCTTGTTTGTCCTCATCCCACACAGAGACACCTTCTTTCTTCCACAGTAGTTGTAGATCTTTAACCAACGGTCTTAGGTACACATCGATGTCGTTACCAGGTTGCTTTGGGCCTTCAATAATAATTGGCATTATGATGTACTTTCATTGCATGCAGAACCAAGAAGGAAGGTTGTAGATACATACGGTTACTAGCTAAGTGCTATGACCACTGTTTATCTCTCCAAAAGGATTCATGCCATCCGTACTTAAACCAAACCTTATGTTCCTTGCATCATTTTCGAAGTCTTCAGATGTTCTGTCGATGTTTCGTCGCCGTGACCCATCAACGGGGCGTTGCAACATCTCGTCTTGTTTACGTTCTTCTACGTGCCAGCACATCATTCTAGCATGAGCTTTATTCCTGAACATCCGCCTCAGATGTGGTATTATAGGGAAATACCACATCATCTTAACAGGAACTCTCTTCTTTGAAGGTTGTCCATCAACATCAATGGGGTCATCTCGTCTAATCTTGTATAGTAATGCTTATAAACTGGGCATGCTTCTATTTCTCATACTCCTCACAGTGATAGAGGATACAATCGTTCGGACATGCGTGTATCTTCTGAACTTCCAGTCCTAGAGAGAAGGCAACCTTTTTAGCTTCGTACGTTATTTCAGGCAATTCGTTTCCCTCCAGAAGAATAATCTTTATGAGTTTCAATAACTCGCCAAATGTCTTGTCAGCCACACCATCTTTTGTCTTCCATTGCATGAATTCAAGGGTGGTACTCAACTTTTTGTGCCCCTATTCGCAATCTGGGTACAAGGACATTTGGTGGTCGGCTAACATACGCTCCAATTTCTTGATATTCTTTTTACTTTTGTAGTCTTCCTTTGCGTCTCATAACATCTGACCAAGGTCATCTACATTGTCATTTTCTGCAATACCTCCATCCGCCTCGCCTACTATATTTTCTTCAAATCCACCGTAGTGAGCCAGTCCGAAATGTTGTTGTCTTCTTCTTCATCTTCTTCCATTGCAACCCCTAACTCTCTATGCGAGGTCCAACAATTATAATTAGGCATGAATCCTGATTGTAACAGGTGGATATGTAGAATTCTTGATGTAGAATACTCCTAGTTTTTGCATTTTTTGTATGGATAAGATATAAAACCCTGAGGCTTGTGGGCATCGACGACCCTCAAAAAATAATGCATGCCATCAATAAACTCTTTCGACCATTGGTCCGCAGGATATATCCATTGTCAGTCAATCTACATCAAATAAATAAATTTAAAGAAAGTCCATGAAAGTAAAAACCATTTTTAGTCCTGGTTGGTTCTACGGCGGGGCGGGCTAAAGAGCTGGTATTAAAAATCTTCTTTACTACTGGTTCCTTTTACAACCAAGATATTTGTGTTTTTAGCCGTTCGAGGAAAGATCAGTTCTTGAGTAGTGAGATTACTATTTAATCTTGTCCATTGCCATTGCCCAGAATTACTGCCTAAAAAAGGGTCAGGACAAAATAGAAAACAAAACGAAAAAGAAAAAAAGTCTTCATCGATCTCATTGTTGATCCCCTCTACCATCGGCGCTGGTCACCGACCTTCTTGTCCACCGCGCTGCCCCATTCTTCCTTCTGCACCTCCCTCTGGCCATGTCACTCCATCCCTCTCTGTCAATTCGCCACTTGTTGTCGTCAGAGTCAGTCAGCGGCACGGAAGAGGAGACGAGAAGAGAAATTTATTTGGCGGCTCATCTCCTCCCTCTATCACCAGCTGCTCGTCACCTATATCCAGATCTGGTGATTCGATGGCTGAAGAAGGCTAGATGCCATGGCCGCTGAGTAGAGGGAAGGGTTTCCGCTGGAGTTGGCCGAGCTCGAGTCCTATCGTGCTCGGAGCAAGCGATGCTTCACAAGTCGAAGCTGACAATGATGGCTCCAGGAGAGAAGAAAAATCGAGGTGACGAGAATAGGGAAGGAATGTAAGACGACTCAAAACCCCTGCACACGCGCATGCTCCGCTGCGCCTGCACTTGCACCTGCCCCTGCCTCCTTGTACCCGCACTTGCGTGCGCGGGGCCTGGTTGAGGAGTAAAACTTGAATCCCACGTTCCTCTTAGTCTTGGCTCGGTGATGCTTTTCGCACCCTCGCGTACAGGTTCTCGAGTCTTGACCTCGCCCAGACAACCAAACAAGCCTCTCCTTGCATGCCAGATGCGAGCCAAACCAGATGCAGGCAACAAAACATGCCCATAAAAACTGAAGCAAGATACATATACAAGATGAGTTCACAAAGATGTATATCCTAAATGTCCTAAATCTCTCAATATATAGTCTTTAGTCTGGGGTACCTATCACACGCACGCGCTCCAGGAGGAAATCACACACACTTCCTCCCCTCTCTCTCTCTCCACCACTCCATGCATGCCTTATTCTTTCCCTCTCTCTCCACCTTATCTATTTCCCTCGCTCTGTCCACAGCACCACCTCGTAGCGCAGGGAGCGGAGCAAGCGATGGCCCTCCAGTGAGTCCCCTCCTCTTGCCTCCGATGAACTTCTCTGACGGAAGAAATGGGACAGGATGTGGTGCAGCAAGAAACAGGGCGCCTCGCTCCCTCCCCTCCCTCGAGTGATAGGCTCTCTCGGCGAAAGCCTTCCTCTAGCGGATTCCCTGCGCCATCTTCCGATGACGCCAGGTCCATGTCAGCACCAATCCCTCGCCTCTTCTGCTTCCACCGCCACCAACATGCCGCCGCCCGGCCTCACCGGCACTGAAAGGCATCAATGTGCCAATGCGGCCCTGCCCGGTTGGTTTCTTCCCCCTTCGGTTTGTCTCACTTTGCCCTTGCCACCAACACCGGCCCAACGCCTGTCGCTGACCCCGTGGCTTTGGCGTTGCCATTGCCACCTCACTTCTTGCCCTTGTCCACCATCCACTACTGGTCGGCCACCTCCCATGCCATCGCTCTAAGCCCGATCCCCTACTTCTCCCTCCCAGCACCACCATCCCCTACCGCACCCTCAAAACCCTAAGCCTAACACTACCCCGAGCTTGTTGTCACGTGGTCGGAAACTGCGTGCAACATTCCCTCCCGACGCGTGTGCATGAATTAGGATTCCTGCTTAGTCTGTATCCTGAAAAGAGTAGGTGGGGTATTGAAGTTCAATAATTGAAACATTTGATCATTTAGCCATGCAATTTGGTAGGCATGAGTTCACAACATCTCTAAGTTATATCAACATTTAATTCACAAAAATCAATAATTTCTAGAGCCAGCTGCCTCTGGTTAGAGAGAGATTTCACAATATACCACAGGTATCTTGTCATGATTCTAAACCAACATATACTTTCCTAATGTATATACATATATAAGATAATTTCCAACCATAAATGGTGAAGCCATATCACTTGATCTTCATAAATTTCATAGAAACGGAAAAAGGATGTCTACTGTGCTTAATCGTCTACTAATCAAGATATAAAGTCAACAAACATCTTCTGCCGAATTTTCGCCAAGTTGAATATAAGCCTATATATGAATTATAGGGCTTGATGTCAAACTCTTCTGTTTTAAGTTTAACAAGAATGATCAGCATCATGAAATTTAATAAATCATTTTATGCACCTCGAAAATAGAAAGAATACCTTATGTATGCAATTTAAGTAAAATACAAATTATGTCAAAAATTGCAGAGAATATCATAAAGAGTTTTATCCATCCATTCATTATTTAAAATACAGTGATGAAGGCATAGTAATTCCGTTGCATGAACATGGTCTGGAAAGGGAACACAAAAAGTTTTTGTACTCAGTAGCAGCAGACAAGCATCCTTGCCTCAAGCTGCCTCTCCGTGTTGAACCTTGCAATGAAATCCTCGACTCTACGATTCAGCTCATCAGTGGGCTGTCCGACATCTTCCTCGATCACCTCGTCCTGCAATATTGTTGATCGTTGTTCTTCTACCTCCTCACTTTCGTCATCGACAACATTAACATCAACCACAGAGATATTTCCTTTTGAGTCATTGGCCACAAACACACTCGAGGAAGCATCCATTTGTTCACATTCATCTAGCTGTAGCACGCCGCCATCATGTACAATTGTTGTGCTGTCCTCTTGTTCTTCGCTGATGTTTCCTTCAGCAACTTGGTTAACAATCAGTTCGTTCTCCTTGGAAACTGGTATGAAAGCTTCAACCTTATATCTGATGGCATTATCAGCACCATGATTGGAAGGAGACTCCACGAAGCTCTCCCCCTTCGAGAGTTTTGACTCGTTGGCGAGGAAGATGACGATGATGTTGGAGAAGATCAACAGGCACTTCGGCGTTGCGATGGTGGATGCAGCAGAAGGGAGAGAAACCATGAAAAAGATCTTAATGCAAGAATACGTTTGTGGCACCCATGTTATCATGGATAGGATGGCCAGGCCAAAAAGAGTGGTTTTGAACAAGGATTGAGCCTGGCTCGTAGAACTTCCTTCCATGGTGGTTTTTGCTGTAAGGAGACGTGGTAGTGCTGGCTTGATTTCTTTGGGTGCAGGAGAAGACCATACATATGCATGAGGACATAAGAACCAAGTGAGTGAATTACGCACAAGGGGTGGCCTATTTATAATGCGATGATAGTGGCCAAGGTCTGTTCTTTTCTCCTCGCTGGCTAAGTTATTCTCTAGTCAAAATCACTTGATTCTTTGCCTGGCTTTGTTCCCACTGACCACTCTTTATGAAAGTAGTGGGAATATAGTTTGGTCATTTCTGTTGTTGCCATGAAAATCAGCAAACCGAACACATGGCCCAATGTGTCTAGTACCTACTGAATTCAGGAATGAGAATGTTTTGTTTAGCAAACTAAATGAGAATCACTACTGGATATGATATTTCAATTACAGAAAGAGAGAATCAGATATCTGCCACTCCAAAAGACACAACTAAACTATAAGAAATATGCCTCCTGGGGAATACAATTAAAGGGAAATGCCACTAATATTAAAGAAGTTACGATTCCATTTCTGACCTTTTCTAGTAATATGCCTTCTGCACACCAACCATTTTGCCGGTTGGCAGCTTTTCTCCTCCTGCTTTTTTCATGTATGGGAAAAAATGACCTAGAAATGATAAGGTTAACGCCGCAAAATTGTAATAATGCTTAGTTTGAAAAAGTAGCATTGCATCTGTTTTGAGTAACATTAATTATAACAATTATATTCATGAGTTTCATAAAATCTCAAGTATTATAATCCTAGTTACACAAAACCCCATGTATCATGGTTTTATAGGTTGACAAAACCATAATATTCAATTTGACTTGCTATTTTAGTAAAATGAAAAAAAATACTTAACTAAGACGACAAACTTTTTATACACTTGATCAAATAATCCATAAATTTGAGGTTTGATTTTAGAATTCATAAGAACAATTGATGTGGTTTTATGAAACTCTAAAGTCATTATAACCGGGGTTTTGTGCTACATATCAAAACCTGTCATATTTTGTTAACAAAGATCATTATAGCTCGGGTTACATGAAATTTACTGTATATTCATTACAGTCGTATTTGTAGATTGGAAACTTTGGCAGTAGAATGTGTCCAATTTTAGCTAGGAAAAACATCACTGTTGAATAAAGAGCTAGCCGGACAATCTATCTCTTCATTTAGACACTATCAAACTAGTTCATCAATTATTGTAATAAAATAGTAATGTTTGGACCTTCCTATTCATCGGCAACTGTTGATAAGCAGTTTGTGGATAATTTCAATATGCCGATAGATTATCTACTCCTAGTTGACATTAGTCTATGCAATTTCAATTTTGATGACAGACCAATAATAACCTACTGTGTTCACAAATTGTTGAAAAAAATGACATAAGTGGTACTAACAGGTAGTTAGAACGAACTGTACATTAGTACTTTTTCGGTCTGAAATAAAGAATGGCACGACGCGTCCTTTTTCGGTGCAAAAACACTGCCCATGTTACGGCCGCTTTCATCAATAATTTGTTCTTGTGCCTGTCGGACGGGTCGTTACTCTTATATTCAGTGGACGTTGGCTGCCTGAAGAAAATACCCATTATTTTGACAAACTGAAAGTAGAGAATATTTCTTTTCCGCAAAGGACAAAACATGTAACGTTTTTCCTTAGCTGCAAAGGAAAGAGGAGGGACTCTAGTTAATTAGGTACGTCCAACTGCATATCTAAATTACGAGTAATTAGCATTTCCACGCATGGAATATGTCGAATTAACAAGGGACAGAACATATGTATGCTTAAGTTTTATCGGCAAGCCTCGGAAATTGCACCAACAAAGTAAAGCATTCCACTATTAATTTGTACCAAATTAACTTTTATTTAGTTCACGTGTGGTCTCCCTAATGATTTTAGTTATTGTCTTTAGGACATAAAGTGGTACGTTCAGATGTGAGACACCAACATTTTCTCCAATCTAGAGAACACGCTATATTACCAAATACTGTACAAAACGCTATTTGACACAAATACTATTCTATACTTATTTTTATACCCTTGTCATTCAAATTTAGTACAGTATTTGACACAAATACTATTGTAGTTGTCTAGAAATTGAAATGTTATAGTTTATAAAAGTGAGATAATCCATGCAAAAATTATTAAAAGCTAGATATACCTCATAGTGATCAAACTCAAATTCTTTAATTTATTTTTTCATAACTATCTAGAAAACATGTTGTTGGAGGCATGCCACAGGAGGCATGCCTAAGCATAAAGGGTTTACGCTTCGCCACTTGGTAGATGCCACCCATGTGGCATGCCTCCAACAACATGACGAAACAATCATGAAGCCACAGAACAAAGCGCTAGAAGGCGATGTACCTGCAACCGGCGAAGGCGAGCGCTAAGTGGCGAAGCACCTACCCTAAGCAGCGAGGCATCTACCAGGCGGCGAAGCGTAAACCCTTTACCAATGGGTGGCGAAGCCTCACCAGGTGCTGAAGTCGATTGGGCTCCAATTAGGCTTGCCAGGCAGAAAGGCCCAACAAGCGGCCCGTGATGGGATCTTGAGCCCATGGGCCTGTCAGTGGGGTCAAAAGACCATTGTAACCCTTGTAAATGTCCCTGTCATAAGGATGGTTGAGTCAATTTCCGAGTAAATAGAAACTCTAGGGTTACAAACTGGGGCTGTCAAACTATAAATAGACCCCGAGGGGTGTGTAATAAGATATCCAATTTTTAAGAAATTAATATATTTCACTTTACCTTTTCCACAGAATCAAGTGAAGTCTGCCCTTTGGCAGACACGTTTGTCAGTCGACAACAGTTGGTGCTGTCCGTGGGGAATTCCGACCGAAACAAATTCCCCCTAAAAGGAAGTCCGTGAGAAGGAGAGTGGCTCCTTGAAGGTGAAGCCGAACCCGCAGAAGCCAAAGCCGAACTAGAAGAAGTCGAGGCTGAAGCCGAAGGAGGAATCGCCAAACCCTAAGCAGGACGTCAAGTGCAAGCGAAAGCTAGAGGAGTTCTCCCTTGGGCAGCACCAACGATGTAAGTACAAGCTTCAACAGCGGCAGTGGCTGAAGGAGGACGGCTGGTGGAACTCGAAACATCTTCCATACCTAGGACGGAGTACGAGAACACGAGACAAGACATGGCTAGGCTACAGGACATGCTTCAGCCAATGCAGTAGCAGCAGTGTTGACAAAAAATCTGCACCTAGCCGATGGTGTCAAATCTGTTGTGACGTGAACTGAGTCAAAAAAAACAATGGCCTGGGAGATCTGCTTAGCTCCACAGCAGGTCCTAAAATATTGATGAGATGCGGGCACGCTGGTCAGTTTGAAACTACAACTAACAAGATATATAAATTAATGATCAAACAGTCGATCGGCTAACAAGCCAATGTAGTGATTTAGCCAATGTCGATACTAGCCAATGTTGATCCTAGCCGATGTCGATAGGGTTTTGAACAATCGGCTATATGTCCGATATAGATTCTAACACTTGAATAAATAATGATATAAAGACAATTAGCTAATAACGATAAAATAAGATGATGAACCAGTCAGCCGATATAGATATAATGAAGCAAATATCCAACTAACCAATCGGCTAATATTGATATAGAATATTAGATGTAGGCTCGATGGTTAGAACATATATTGGTTGGAAGGTTGATGTTATTAAATCCAAATGATTAAGTAATCAATAAAACTTTTGCTGCAATTAGCTAAAACCAACTTGTGTATAATCCTTATAAGCCCATGCAACACTTAAATAATATTTAGAGAACTCATCGGCTGAAACCCCAATGAAACAATTTTCGATGACTACTGACTTAAATAAATATAACTTACAACCACAAACCTATAGGTTGAACCTAACCGATGCAACATAAGGTTGATAATTGCCCGATAGATTTAAATAAGCCAATATGACACCGATCAAAGTGATAATGTATTAAATTTAACCAAGACAGTAAAACTATCTAAGAGAAATTTAACATATTAGATAAGTTAGGCTAACCCTCCATGAAACATTAGCATAATCCTATCAACTTAACAAGACATAGATTATCAATAACAATCTAGTAGGTCGGACCTAACTGATGCAACACGAGATTGTATATGATAATCTAAAACTCAATGAGCTGATAAATCTATCTAATGTGATGGATATAACAAATCTATCTAAAGCGACATCTACTTGATCAGAATATCGGACCTAACTAAGAAAAAATCCTAATTAAGCCGATATGACTATAAACAACAATGGAACTAAAGGTAGAGAATATATACCAGATAGGCAACACTTGCTCGACCCAATTAGAATATTTGACTCAACCGAGGATGTTCTAGCCATGCCAGCGCAAGCAAAGATGACGGAACTCACTTCTTGTCGAAGGTTGAACTCAATCGACGTAGCCCATGTGCGAAAATAAGAATTCGTCTAAATAAAACCTCAGAAGAGGGTAGCGATGTGCTGAAAGTAGATGTATTGATCTGTGGAGATCAATTACAAGGATCCTGGGTGTATATATTTGTACCTATAGTCTGATAAGAGTCCTCATTGGATATGATACAAACTTTCCAAAAGTTGAAAGAAAAAACATAAATCTTGATTGAACACTAAACAAAACTTTCTAAAGACAATTCCTGCCTGATTAATAGATAAATTAAGTTGTCATTCCGTGGTCTTCACGATTCCTCCTTGAGCTTGGTCTCTTCTGGATAAGCTTTCTATCGGCTGATTGTGTTCTTTCCTTAACCGAATCCATAAAGAATCTTACCAAATTTTGGCGTTAACAAGTAGCAAGCATAGGTGGCAGCGCTGCAAGCCAAGGCAGTGGCGGCAGTTAGACCAAGCGTCATAGCACCGGCGACGACGATGCCTTCGACCTCAACTTTTGCACATGCAACAATGCACACCCAGGCGACAGTGGCCACGATGGCATCGGTCTTAGCGCCTTCGCACGCACAGGTCCACCTTTCGCCGCCCCAACCGGCTCCACTTTCAGTGGTCACTGCCCAAGCTTTGCCTTCCCAGCCTATGATCGATGTTGCCTCAGCTATTCAAGCTCGGTTCCAAGCCATCCTTCAGCAGCTGAGCACGGGCCAACCCTACATAAAACTACCATCTCTGGTGGTCCAACCCCCGTTGGCCCTGGCCATTGGGGGAGCAAGTCAAAGCACAGTGGCTTGGCAGATGACGAACCCGATCGCTACATGTTCGTCAGCTCCAACACCTCCATCAACTTTTCAAGACGCTTTGACCAGCTCTGGCTCTCTAGCCTCGGTGATGCGAGCAATGATGCCATGCCAACCGCAAGCACACACCCAAGGTTTAGCCTCATCCTTCGCCCTGCCATGCCCAATTCTTTCACCATAGTGTCAGCAATGTTTAGCGTTACGGGCTGGGGGCAAAAAGAAGTTGCCTCTAAGTTGGGGATTGTGAAATCACCCGATTTCACCGCAATTCAAGTAGCTGACAATAATAAGTTATGTAGGCGAATCAGACCAAAGTGAGTTCTTGTCATTCTATGAATTCGCGATCGACGCAGCTCATGGTGGTGAGAACACCAAGGCTAAGGTGGTGCATCTCTCCTTGGATGGCTTCGTCCGCTCGTGGTATTTCAACCTTCCTCCAAGCAACATCTACTCTTGGGAACAGTTACTATATGTTTCTATCATGAACTTCCGTGAGACATACGAAAAACATAAGACCTAACAAGACTTGTTCGGAATCCAATGGAAACTCAGTGAATCCACACGGGAATACATGCGAAGATTCTCGCAAGCAAGATGCCAAGTCCAGGACATCACCAAGACTACTATCATCAATGTTGCTTAGGCAGGACTTCGGCCAAGCGACCTGACCAGGAAGACTGCCACAATAAACGCGCAAACCATGGATCACCTCTTTTGCATCATCAACGGATACGCTCGATGAGAGCAGGATACGAAGCACTGAATCGAAATACAAGCCGAATATGACAAGGCTGCAGCGCAGGCCGATACAGCTTTGCAAGAATCAAACACCACCTTGCCCCCAAGGCAAGGTCAAGCTCCCCTAACATGGAAGAAGTTCCTAACTGACAAGGGAAACCCTATAATGGTAGCGAAGAGGTCCAAAACCTACATAAGAATTTCACTTCACAATGAAAAAAATACAAGAAAGACATGTATTGCATGTACCATGGCAAATCATGCCACACAACAGAACAATGTTGAAATATCCCACATCCTGGTCAACCTCAGGCGCCCCTAGTGAACATCCAAGCGAGCAAAGACATGGACAACCCATTGCTGATCAAAGTGGCAACTGATGGGCAGCGAAGGGTTATACAAGTAATCATACGGGGAAATCCCGATAACCACATGTCGAAGTGCCAAAAAAAGGCACACGCCCGAATGATTCAGCACATCTCCATGACATCGGCGGGAGATGGAGAGTCATAGTACCATGCGTCAGAAATCTCTTTTGGCCCGACAGATGTGGAGGGAGTGAGCTTACCGTATCAAGATCCCCTTGTCATTTCGGCCGTGATAGTAGGATACGAGGT
Source organism: Oryza officinalis (assembly GCA_008326285.1). Classification (NCBI taxonomy): domain Eukaryota; kingdom Viridiplantae; phylum Streptophyta; class Magnoliopsida; order Poales; family Poaceae; genus Oryza; species Oryza officinalis. The sequence continues at coordinate 25,351,083 of BDMV01000012.1, read as the reverse complement.
GCCTGCATATTGGTCGATGGGGGATGTTCGGGACATAATCTTTGTGAACGCCTACATGAGGATGGGCCTATGCACACTATCCCTTTCGCAAGCTACCGCCCCTCTCCAAGGTTTCGATGGAGGATCTGTTCAAGCTCTGGGCCAACTACAACTCCGTGTGTCGTTCGCCCCAGAAGAAAACATGAGAGAAGAACAAATTATGTTTGATGTGGTGGACATCCCATACCACTACAACGCGATCTTCAGCTGAACCACACTTAACAGATTCAAAGCGGTCACTCATCACAATTACCTCAAGCTCAATATGCGAGGGCCGACGGAGACAATCGTGATCATGGGGCTGTAGGCTTCGGCAACATGGCTACAAGAGGCTATGATGTTAACACCGTGCAAGCCCAAGGGGATGACGGAGGGCGGTTAGTGCCACAGCCATCTCCACAGGGCATGGTGAAGAAGTTCCAGGTCGATGAAAGCGACCCTAACAAGACAATCTCCATTGGCAGGGACGAAGGCGCAGAAGAGACGCAAAACATCATGTGCATGATAGCAGGCAACCTCAACATCTTTGTCTAGAGCCCTGACGATGTGGGTTGATTCTCCCTTGATCTCATTGTATATCGCCTGGCGGTGAAGCCTGATGCGAAGCCAAGAAAGCAGAAGCTTCGCAAGATGTCTATGGATCGCTAGAAGGTGGCCAAGGCAGAAATTCACAAGCTACTCAAAGTTGAGGTTATACGAGAAGTTGACCAGACGGAGTGGTTGGCAAACCAGGTGCTGGTCAAAAAGTCGAATGGCAAATGGCGACCGTGTGTGGATTTCACCAACCTAAACAAGGCTTGTCCGAAAGAAAATTTTCCTCTCCGTCAGATCGACCAGCTGGTCGATTCAATGGTAGGCTGCGAACTCATGAGCTTCCTAGATGCCTACTTTGGATTACCAAATATTCATGACAGCTGAAGACCATGCGAAGACCATGTCTATAACCCCTTCGGCACCTTTTGTTACATCAGATGCCTTTTAGTCTGAGAAACGCCAAAGCCACCTGCGCCAGGCTGGTCTATAAGGTGTTCAAGGAACAAATTGGTCAAAACATTGAAGCCTACATCGATGATATTGTTGTCAAAAGCCAAACGGCAACCGATCACGCTGCCGATCTACAAGAAACTTTCGAGAACTTGAGGGCGGCCGGGATCAAGCTTAATTTGGACAAGCCGGGATCAAGCTTCCTCATCTCTGAAAGAGGAACTAAAGCCAACATAGAGAAAATGGAAGCAATACAGCAAATGCAACCACCAAAGGGCACACGAGATGTGTAGAAGCTGACGGCTCGAATGGCCACGCTCAGCAGGTTCATGGCTTTGGCGGCCAAAAGAGGACTCCGCTTCTTTAAGACACCGCGAGGGGCTAAGAAGCTTAGCTAGACGGCGGAGTGCCAGAACACCTTCGAAGAGCTGAAAGAATATCTTCAGGAGGCCCTGACATTAATGAGTTCAGAAGATAGTAGTGAGTTGCTGTTGTATCTAGCGGCTTCACCCATGGCCGTCAGCGCAGCGCTAGTTCAAGAAACTGAAAGTGGGTAGAAACCTGTATACTTTGTGTCCAAAGCATTACAATGGGCAAACATCAGGTATATGGAGATGGAGAAGCTAGCGTATGCTTTGGTGATGGCTTCGCAGAAATTGAGGCATTATGTCCAAGAACACAAGATCATAGTACCTTCGCAATACCCCATAGTCTAAGTGCTTAGGGGGAAGGAAATCACTGGGCGATTAAGCAAGTTGTCTCCCTGCGACCTCAACTTCATCGATAGAACCGCAATCAAGTCTCTAGTCCTGGCAGATTTCATGGCCGAATGGACTCCAGCCGTAGCGCTGGAGGTCGACCTGGTCGAACAACATTAAAGTGTCAAACAACATAACGGAGTACGACACGGTGCTAATGGGGCTGTGCAAGGCTAAGGCTTTGGGGCCCAGGAGAGTGTTGATCCGAACAGACTCTGAACAGGTGGCTAGGCAAGTGGACAAGTCTTTCGAGGCTAAAGAAGATCGAATGAAGAAATACTTGGACGCTGTTCGAGCCATGGAGAAGGGGTTCGTAGGTGTTACTATCAAACATTTACCGCGGGGGAACAATGAAGAAGCAGATGCACTGGTGAAGGTCGCGGCAGCTAGAGAACCGCATTCGCTAGGTGTCTTCTTCGAAATCTTGTACACCACAAGTGTGAAGGATGAGCCCGGAGAAGAAGCCATGACCATCACTCTCAAAGAAGCAGCTAAAGCAGGAAACGACTGACGAATACTGTTCATCAAACACCTAAGCAATGTGTGGTTGCCAGACAAAGAAGCCAAAGCTAGGTGCTTGCAGCTAAAAGCGATAAGATATACGCTAATGTTCCACCAAATGTACAAGTGCACAGTAATGCAGCCCCTGCTTCGGTGCGTATCTACGGCCAAAGGAGGAAAAATGGTAAAAACAATACATCAGGGGATGTGTGGAGCTCATCAGGCAGTAAGAATAATTGCAGCCAAGGTGTTTCGACAATGGGTGTTGTCGAAACTTAGTTTCGGCAATATCAATCTGGGGGTAGCAGTCAAGTGCCAAACACAATGGGTTAGTCGGGACAAAGGTTTTAGACAGGTTCAGGCCCTCTCTAACGAGAGGTAATACCCTACTCCTGTTTCGGGGATTCGATCCGCCAAGTGTTTATTGATCTCCTGATATCTTTCAATAGGGGCTCTCGCGAGTTTTCTGTTTGTCCGTGTATTTTTCTATATCCCTCAAGGGACGCCCTACCCTCCTTATATAGTCCCGGAGGGTGGGTTTACAAGTCGGAGACCTATTCTATTCTAAGTCGGACTCCTCAATCTTACCAACTACAGACTATGGGCCGTTACCTTATCTCAATGGTAACGTAATACCCAAGTCATAGCCGGTTTACATAATCATGAAGCATAACCTATCCCCTATGGTAAGTCGAATAAGTTAACCGTGAGGATATCCGGTACCCATAATCTCCACAGTAGGCCCCGAGACCTTCGCAGTTGATGAGATAACTTGGCTTCGAACTTGAATAACTCACAGCCGAATGACTTCCTAGCCGAGTGCTTCCACTGCCGAGTGCCTTAGCATCCAAGAAAGACTGTGAAGGGCTGAAATCAATTCAAAAAATTTAAAACATAAAAATTTAGGTGCATCGACTGATGCACCTAATTAGGTGTAGCCCCCGACTATGTGTTTAGTTAAATAAACTAAGCATATAGTCAAGAACTATATTAACCATACTCTCCTGAGTTAAATAAATGCCCAGCCTAAGCCAAAAGCAATCATAAAAGATCATATAACACATAACCTTATAATCAAGGCATAGCGTATAATAAATCCAAGCACTCAGCAAGCTCATGCTTATCCGAGTTAACTTACCCGAGTCATCTCAGAACAAAATACTCAGCCGACCCTCAGGGGTAAATAATTCGAGCACTCGGCAAGCTCATGCTTATCCGAGTCGTTGTGCCCGAGTCGTCCCGGAACATACAGCTCAATCAATTCTCATGAATAGAAAATATGAGTTAATAAATTTATCAGTCATCTGAAAAATACGACCAAAATATTAAATAGCTCTTACCATAATATTTGTCTTGATAAAAAGAGCACACCAAGGTGGCAAAGTAGCATTGATAAATAAAAAATCAAATGCTTTATAAAAAACCAAACAGCTCCCGCAACCTATAAAAAAGTTACCAGGACAGTTATAAAAAACTTTACTGTTTGTCACCTTCCAAATTGCATCGTACCAACCTTCAACAAGTTGCATAACTGCCGTATGAAAGGGTTTTAAAGTCATCGGGCAATGACACATACGCATATTACCAGAGCAAATTTGCTTAAGTCCTTATGGACATATGTCAAGCCATACTCATAAGATGGGCCGCAAGTTTCTCATGGGCTCGGCCCAAATATGAGAAAACCTAGCAAAAAACCCTAAAATCTTTCTCAAAGCGCCAGCGTCGTCCCTGCCGCTTCATCTTCCCGAAATTTTTCCCCTTTTTTCGCGCTCCTGTTCATCAAGTGCGCTGAGGAATTCGAGAACTCGTGCTCACGCAAAATTATCCACCAAAGAACTCATGTTCCACCACAATCCATCATCCGCATCCAATTGCCAACATCCCCTCAAAAAATCCTCATTTCCTGTGCTAGATCCAACTCCACTCAACTCGCATCCATGGCGGAAGAGAGAGAAATCCCTTTCGACCAATGGGCTACCTCGGATGTGAAAGAATCGACCTTGCAGGGAATGGTGAAGAACGGAGTTCTTCCGCCCAAAGAAATCATCGGCTGGCGTCCGGCGGCCGGCGAGGAGTTCCCTACTCCAAACACCAGTGAGATTGTGGTCTTCACCTCTTTCTTCTATTGCGGATTTGGTCTTCCCACTTCCGACTTCTTCTGTGGTATCCTCGAATAGTACGGCCTTCAAATCTATCACTTGAATCCCAATTCTGTCCTCCATATTGCAATATTTATCCATGTGTGCGAAGCATTTTTAGGCATCCTTCCCCATTTCAATCTATTTCGCCGTATGTTCTATGTCAAGCCACACCCGACCAAGGATGACCCCTGCGTCGTCGGCGGTGCTGGCTTTCAACTCCGCGGGACTTTCCGCAGAGACTACTTCTCTCTCCCCTTGAAATCTTCCAACAAGGGCTGGCACGCAAACTAGTTCTATATCTCGAACCCTCGTCCCAGTTTGCCCGACTTTGACGGCCTTCCACCGATCCAAAGAGCTAATTGGAGCGCAATTCCGGAGAACCAAGATTGGGTAAAAGCAAATAACCTCCTGGCTAATAGTCTTGAAATGAAGAAGAAAGGCCTCCAAGGAGAACATATCACCCGGCATTTCATCAAGAACTGACTGGCTCCCATCAAGGAAAGATCTAAGCCAGCGTTCGAGTATGAGGGTGAAAACGACCCCAATCGGGAGGACCGCGATGCTTTGAGTTACCAGGCCTTGTGCACTTGCATGTAGAAGATTTTCTCCTCTGGAATCACAGTAGATCGCAGCCACAAGATGCCGGTTCCTCCGTTCAACCTGTTCCGACCTCCTCCTTCGGTAAGTCGACTCGGGTCTTCAAAACTCTTTCAGTGTTGCACACATCCTTCAATATATCTCAAAAACTCTACTTGCAGGCAAATGCTCTTATTATTTCCAAGCCATACAAGGTGTATCATGATGATATGCCAACTCGGCCTACTGCCAAAAAACCAACCGGCGGCCCTAAAATCAAGGTTGAGCCTCAAGAGAAAAGGGCTGCCGCTGACGGAGATATTAGCAGGCGAGCGAGTAAAAGGAGACTGGTTGTTGATGACTCAGATGACGAAGAAGTCCAGATTCCACAATCTAACATAAGTCCTCCGAAACCAACAGCCAGGTCCACTCCTAAAATCAGGAGGTCCAATAGGTATCGCACATAACCAGAATCTGCTTCTTGCTAAAAATCTTTTTTACTTCCAACTCAATTGTCTTTATCTTCTTTCTTGCAGGAAACCTCAAGATATTGATCCCACCGGGCAGGCCGAAGCCATCAATCCATCTGCAGCGTCAGAAAAGCCAAGGCCTGCAGAACTAAAAACTCAAGACCTTATCCCGAGTGAAGATGCTCCTGGAGCAGAATCCTCAAGCAAAGACGCCCCTGCTGTAGAGCCCCCGACTGCCAACCAGGACATCCCAACTGGAAACCAGTCGGACGCAAACCCACAGGGCTCACGTGGTCAAGAAGCACCAACCGAGGTTCCGGCTCCTCAAACAGGTAAATCTCTCAATGATTGCCAGACTCTTGTCTTCATCATGCTCTTCGCTCTTTATCCTCATTTTGTTCCTCTAAATCAATCAACCGAAGAGGAGGAAATTTCCCGACTGAAGTCTTCAACTGACTCGGTCCCTCCTATCAAGATCGAGTGGCACGATGCCCAAGGTATAAAGCAAGGCATCGTGTTGAATAAGCAAAAGGAAAATGAAGAACGCGACATGCTCGTGGCCAGCCTCAACGAAGCGACCCGGCTAATGAATGTAAGTGTATCTCCTCTTTGTCTTGTCATCGTCGTCTAATGTGATTGACTCTCTTCATCCCCTTATGCAGAGAATATATTGTCGCTCAATGGCCAAATCAGACACTCTCGAGAAGCTGGTCCCCCATGTAGATTCTCTGGAAAATGTTCATCGAGACCTCAAGGCCACCAGAGAAGAAGCTGCAGCTCAAGAGGTCGTCTTGCGGGCAGAAATTGCGAAGCTCCGAGATGAGAACTTGGAACTCCGTGGCTCAATCGGGAGTAAGCCAAACTACCTTTGTACTGGCTCTGTCTTTGCATATAATCTATTTTGATCCTGATGCTTGCAAACCTTCATGTTGTAGCAAATTCAGCCGAAATTGACTCTCTCAAGGCCCAGCTGAAGAAAACAAGCACCAGTAAAGCCAAGCTGGAGTCTGATAATGAGAAAATCTTGGAAGAATTTGAAGGTAAGCCCTTTGAGATAGCACTCCGTGACTCAATCGGTCTTGAATATTTATGTAATCATATCCCTCTTGCAGCTTATAAGGTCAAATTCCAAGCACAATTCGATGTCTTCGCCGAAAGAGTCCGAAGGGCTGAAAGTGTAAGGGATGACATCGCCAATGCTGCCACGCCGATCCTGTCAGCACTATATAAACATGGACTCGGGACGAGCTCATTGGATGCCGTAGAAATCTTCGATAAACTCAGGACGGCCCCGGCTAAATATATGGAGAATATCACTGACGCAGCCGTCATGGGTGCAAGCTTCGCTCTTGCGCAGACGAAATCATTCTATCCCCGGATAGATGTGGACTCTGTCGGAGATGGCTTTGCAGCTGGCCCCTCAGATGAGCGAGCCCTGGAGCTCATAAGCGAAGCACAGGAGTCGGCGAAAAAGGTAGCTGATGATGTAGCCACAAACTTCCAGGAGTAGCTGACTTATCTTGATGTATATGACTCGCTGTAATGTTGACTTGTAAATATATAGCTTATTTATGTTAATGCCCTGATCCGAGTCTTCATATATAATTTCTTAAGAATTTTCGTCCGACTGTCACCAAGCCTAAGCTTGATTAAGCCATCAAAAAATTCTCAGTCCTTATCTATTGGACTCGAACCAAAACACTAAACAATGATAAACTAAATATAAACAAGTTATCAAAGAAAATAATACTTTATTGATATATGTATAGCCCCCGACTGACAACCCAAGAGGTCATCCTGCTTGAAGTTGGCAGTCGAGAAGAACATAGAGACAAGAAATGCCTAAGTATAATATCGACGAAGATGCTCAATGTTCCAGGAGTTCTCCACCATGGTCCCATCTTCACGCTTTAGACGATATGCTCCCGGCTGAGTTACCTCAGCGATTATGTAGGGCCCTTCCCATAGTGGAGATAGCTTGTGGCGATCTTTGGTAGTTTGAATCTTGCGTAGAACCATGTCTCCAACAATGAAGGCCCGTGACCGAACATTGCGGTTATGGTAGCGGCGAAGTCCTTGAAGATACCGTGCCGACTGAATTAATGCGGCTTCGCGGGCTTCCTCCAGTCGGGTGAGGTCATCAACTCTGTCCTGGTCATAACGCTCATCATCGAAGCTACGAACACGAAGAGACTCGTACTCCATCTCACTCGGCAACATTGCTTCTGCTCCGTAAACCAAGAAGAAAGGAGATTGGCCGGTAGCCCGACTGGGCGTGGTCCGCAACGACCATAATACTGAAGGCAACTCTTGAACCCATCTTTCGGCGTACGGTCGTAGTCTATCAAACACTCGAGCTTTGATACCTTGAAGAATCATACCATTAGCTCGTTCAGCTTGTCCGTTGCTCTTGGGGTGCGCCACCGATGCATAGCAAATCTTAATACCAAAGTCTTCGCAGAATTCCTTAAAAACGCCTCCAGTGAATTGAGTCCCATTGTCAGTTATAATTCTGTTCGGGACACCAAACCGATGCACAATGTTTAGAATAAAGTCTCGTGCCTTGTCCGCAGTTATCGTAGCAACCGGCTTAGCCTCGATCCACTTGGAAAACTTATCAACTGCGACGAACAGATGCGTGAATACACCTGGCGCCTTCTTGAACGGACCCACCATGTCCAAGCCCCACACGGCGAAAGGCCATGATAAGGGAATTGTTTGGAGATCTTGAGCTGGAACGTGGCTCTGCCGAGCGAAGAATTGACAACCTTCACACGTGCGAACTACCTTTTCTGCATCGGTGACCGCCGTGAGCCAAAAGAATCCTTGTCTATAAGCCTTGCCCACCAGAGTGCGCGCCGCGGCATGACTGCCGCAGATACGCGAGTGAATATCTTGCAATAATTGTCGTCCTTCCTCTAGGGTGACGCATCTCATCAAAACTCCAGAGGGGCTTCTCTTGTATAGCTCTGAGTCGACCATGACAAAGCCTTGACTGCGACGTCGGACTCGTTCCGCATCATCCCGGTCACCCGACAGCTCTTGCTGAGTTAAAAACTTGATGAACGGTGTCCTCCAATCGGCATCGAGCATGGCAATTTGGCTGGTAATTCCTTCATCGGAGGTTAGTGCTTTGGCAACAGTCGGCTCATAGAGATGTTCCACGAAAACGTCAGTCGGGGCTGCTTCGCGCTTGGACCCAAACTGTGCCAACTGATCTGCCGCTTCGTTATTATGTCTCAAGACATGGGATAACTCCAATCCGTCAAACTTGTCTTCAAGCTTGCGAACTTCTTGTCGGTAGGCCTCCATGGTCTCATTCAAACAGGACCAGTCCTTCATCACCTGGTTAACCACCAACTGGGAATCTCCTCGCACAATCATCCGTCGTATCCCGAGTGAAACAGCAAGTCATAGGCCGTGAAGGAGGGCTTCATACTCAGCGACGTTGTGTGAGGCGGGAAAGTGGATGTGAAGGACATACCGTAGCCTCTCCCCAGTCGGGGAAATTAGCACAACTCCCGCTCCCAAGCCGGTGATTCTTTTGGATCCATCGAAGTGCATGGTCCAGTACTGGAAATCTTCTCTAGGTACATCTTCTTGCTGTTCGGTCCACTCGGCTACAAAATCCGCCAGGACTTGAGACTTTATAGACGTCCTCGCCTTGAAAGATATGTCCAGCGGCATCAACTCCAGTGCCCACTTCACGATGCGTCCAGTAACCTCCCGGTTGTGGATGACATCGCCGAGTGGAAAGGACGTGACGACGGTGACCGAGTGGCTCTGAAAATAATGGGCTAGCTTCCTAGCAGTGATTAAGACTCCATATAACAATTTTTGCACCTGTGGATAGCGGGTTTTGGCTCCTGTCAGCATCTCGCTGACGAAGTAGATTGGCCGTTGAACCTTTTGGGTGCGGCCTTATTCCTCACGCTCGATGACCAATACCGTGTTGACCACCTGGTGAGTTGCGGAGACGTAAAGCAACAGGGGTTCTTGAGGGTGCGGTGACGCCAACACGGGTAGTGTCGTGAGGAACTCCTTGAAGTCTTCGAAAGCTTTCTGGGCCTCGGTGGTCCATTGGAAATCATCAGTCTTCCTTAGTAACCTGAAAAAAGGCATACCTCGTTCGCCGAGTCTGGAGACAAAACGGCTCAATGCCGCCATACAACCGGTGAGCTTCTGGACGTCCTTCTGGGTACTCGGGGGCTTCATGCTCCGGATAACGTTGATCTTCTCTGGATTTGCCTCAATGCCGCGATGTGATATCATAAAACCGAGCAGCTTACCTGATGGCACACCGAAGGTACACTTTTCCGGGTTCAACTTCATTCTGAAGGCCCGAATGTTCGCAAAGGTTTCTTCTAAGTCGACGATCAGGTCTTCCTTCTGCTTGGTCTTGATGACGACATCGTCGACGTAGGCTTCCACATTTTTCCCAATCTGGGTCTGAAGGCACGTCTGGATCATGCGCTGATAAGTGGCCCCGGCGTTCTTCAGGCCAAAGGGCATCGTGATGTAGCAATAGGCTCCAAACGGGGTGATGAAAGATGTCTTTAGGCAGTCGGATTCCTTCAAACTGATCTGGTGATAACCCGAGTAACAATCCAAAAAACTCAGAAGCTCACAGCCGGCTATTGAGTCGATGACTTGGTCTATTCGAGGTAGTCCAAAAGGATCTTTGGGGCAAGCTTTGTTGAGATCGGTGTAGTCCACGCACATGCGCCATTGCCCTGTCTTCTTCCGGACAAGAACCGGGTTGGCTAGCCAGTCGGGATGGTAAACCTCTTTGATGAACCCGGCGGCTAAGAGCTTGGCGAGTTCCTCCTTGATGGCATCCTTTCGGTCTTGAGCGAAACGGTGCAATCGTTGTTTTATAGGTTTAGCGTCATCTTTGACGTTTAAAGAGTGCTCGATCACCTCCCTAGGGATACCCGGCATGTCAGACGGTTTCCAAGCAAAAATATCTTTATTATTCTGAAGGAAGGTGACGAGCGCGCTTTCCTATTTAGGATCTAGTTTTGCGCCTATTACAGCAGTTTTAGAGGGATCAGATGGATCAAGGGGGATTTTCTTAGTCTTGGCGTCGCCGTCTCCCGACTTGGCTATCTTCTTGGTGGGGACTTCTCCTTCTCCAGATGTCGATGCAGCCAATCGGACCTCTAATTGGCCGCGTAGTCTCTCGTGAGACTGGGCCATGTCGCAGCTTTCTTTGTCGCAAGTGAAGGCTTGTTTGACGTCGCTGCGCAGGGTGATGACTCCATTGGGCCCGGGCATTTTCATGATGAGGTAGGTATAATGTGGTACTGCCATGAACTTAGCGAGCGCCGGTCTTCCGATGATCGCGTGGTAGGCCGCTTCGAAGTCGGCAACCTCAAAAGTGATGTTCTCCGTCCGAAAGTTCTCCCGAACCCCGAAGGTGACTGGAAGAGTAATGCGCCCGAGTGGCGTGGATGACAGCCCCGGGATGACTCCATGAAAGGGAGCTGAACTCGGCTTCAACTCGGATCTTAGAATCTGCATCTCGTCCAGCGTCTTGGCAAATAGGATGTTGAGAGCACTACCGCCATCGATGAGGATGCGCTTGAGTTTGATGTTGCGAACCACCGGGTCTAGTACCAGGGGATACCGCCCCGGGTGAACCACTCGGTCAGGGTGATCCGAGCGGTTAAACGTGATAGCCACCTCCGACCATCGTAGATAATGCGGGACTTCAGGTTGCGCGGTGTTGACTTCGCGATCAGTCAGCTTTTGCTTCCTCTTGGACTCGTACGCCTGCGGTCCCCCGAAGATGTGATTTAGCTCGCCCACGGGGTCTTGGAAGGGCTCTGTGTTGCTAACCGGGTCGCTCCTCTTGGTGCCCGATGGGCCGGCTTCGTCAACCGGCTTTTGTCGTAGTTGTGCCGCGTATTGCTCAGCGAACTGTTTGTAGATGAAGCAATCCTTTGCCGCATGTTTGTGGTTTGGATGGTGCGTGCACTGAGTGTTCATGATTTTGTCGTAGGCGGCGACTCGGGGACGCTGTTGCTGGTAGTTTGATGTTGTGGCGACCAGATCCTCGGGCTTGCGCTTGCGATCCTTTTGCCCCTCGTTGTTGTTGCCGTTGTCCTTCTTAGGACGCCAGCTGGTTCCGGATGGCTTGTCGTCCCTCTTGTCGTGCCGGTCTTGTCACGAGGCCTTGATTGCGTCGTCAGATTTGGCGTAGGAGTTTGCCATCTCGAACATTTGCTTGACCATCTTCGGTGGCTTGCGCCCAAACATGCCGATAAGCAACTCGTCACGAACGCCTTTCTGGAATGCAGCAATAATGACATCATCGGTGATGTTGGGAACCTTGTTCCGTTTCTCCGAAAAGCGTCGAATGTAGTCCTTCAGCGTTTCGTCCGTCTTCTGGATGACGTTGTAGAGGTCAAAGTGGGTCCCAGGTCTTTCGAAAGTACCCTGGAAGTTGGCGATGAAGTGGTCCCGAAGCTCACTTCACGAGTCGATCGAGCCTCTTGGCAAACTTGTGAGCCAATTCCTGGCTGAGTCGGCGAGAGCGACGGGCAGGTAGTTGGCCATAGCCTTGCTGTCTCCTCCTGCTGCCCGGATGGCAAGGGTGTACACAGTTAGCCAGGACTCGGGGTCGGTCTTACCGTCGTACTTATCAATCCCGGTAGGTTTAAAACCACTCGGCCAGTCCACTCGATGCAGGTTCCTGGTGAAAGCGGGCACTCCGTCATCGTAGTCGTCGGGTGATTTCCTTCTGTCTTCAGAAGAGCGCCGTTCACATTCCCGGTAGCGTCGGTCGAGTACCTCCCGCAGATCACTCGGCGGGGGCCTTCACGGGCTGCTTTGGTGGTTGGAGTCGCTGTAGCGACGATTCCGGTCGTGGACGGGTTGTCGGCTGTGTTCTCTCTCGTGAGAGTCAGCCGTATGAACTCGTGGCCTCCATACCGCCTCATGGCGAGGGTCTTTAGATCTGACTGGTGTCTTGCTTTGCTCGGGTCTCTTGTAGTTCTTGGACCGCAGCGGCGGCAGTCGGCTTCTGTCCGGTGTTTCAGCAACGGACTCGGTCGGCCTTCGTGCGGAGCTGGAAGGATGGCCGTTGGCCGTAGCCGCGACGATGGTCTTGATCTTGTCCAGGAGCGGTGTCACCGCAGCCGGCGCCGCTTCGATGACGATGTCGATGAGGGTGAGGGCAGCGACGGCGTTTTGTTGAGGCGTCTGGAAGATATTGGCGTTGTCGACTCGCGTCTGCATTATGGCCTCGCGGGCTGTGCGCCCAGTCGCCCTCAGGTCTTGTTTCTTTTTATTGGCTTCTTGCTTCTTCTTGAGCTCCTCCTCCTCCTTGCGCTTATTCTCCTCCTCCGCACGCTTGCGCTCTTGCTCTAGCTTGGCTCGTTCCTCCTCCACGCGCTTGCGCTCTTGCTCAAGCTTAGCCCGTTCCTCCTCCGCGATTCTCCGGGCCACGGCCGAGTTAGTCTCAGCTACTTCAGCCATGAGAACGTTGAGAAGGTCCGGATCGTAGTAGTCTTTATCTGCGTCGTAGCTGTTGATTTCATCCGTGGAGATGTCGTAGAGGTCGTCGAAGTCGGTGGAGCTCATATGTTCGTCAATATCCGTGGATGAGTACAACCCGAGTCGTTCGATTATGACCGCGACCTCTCGTGGGGCCGGGGGATAGCATGAAGGCGATGATGACCCAGAAGATTCAGAAGGTTCTCCCGAGTGGATCAGATCCAACTCAGAAGACAAGAGATTATGATAGATTTTAGCGTCGTCCGGTAATTCGAGCGGCGCCAAGGAACTTTCCCTCCCCGACTGGTTCGAACCCGAGTCGAGAAGAGAGAGCTTACCGAACTTGTCGGTGCTGAAGTCGAGTCCGCCGAAGCGAAGCGCCTGCCTAGGGGCGAAGACGAAGTCGGCGAAGCTTGATGGAGATCCCATTGCGCTCGTTGGCGAGATATTGAAGAAGAGCTTGACGCGGAGCCCCTACCTGGTGCGCCAACTGTCGAAACTTAGTTTCAGCAATATTAATCTGGGGGTAGCATTCAAGTGCCAAACACAATGGGTTAGTCGGGACAAAGGTTTTAGACAGGTTCAGGCCCTCTCTAACAAGAGGTAATACCCTACTCCTGTTTCGGGGATTCGATCCGCCAAGTGTTTATTGATCTCCTGATCTCTTTCAATAGGGGCTCTCACGAGTTTTCTGTTTGTCCATGTATTTTTCTATATCCCTCAAGGGATGCCCTACCCTCCTTATATAGTCCCGGAGGGTGGGTTTACAAGTCGGAGACCTATTCTATTCTAAGTCGGACTCCTCAATCTTACGAACTACAGACTATGGGCCGTTACCTTATCTCAATGGTAACATAATACCCAAGTCATAGCCGGTTTACATAATCATGAAGCATAACCTATCCCCTATGGTAAGTCGGATAAGCTAACCGTGAGGATATCTGGTACCCATAATCTCCACAGGTGTACTGGTCGACGGTGTTGCGCACTTGCGTGGAGCACATAAGGAAATGCGAAGGCTGCCAGCGCCATGGTCGATGCCAGACAGCCCCACGGTATGACTTACAGCCAATCGCCCCTGTTCGACCCTTCGTTCATCCGGGGCTGGACATCATTCGCCCGTTCCCAGCGATGAAGAATAGCTACTACTTCACCATTGTGGCAATCGAGTACTTCTCAAGATGGCTCGACACTGAGCCTGTCGCCTCCATCACATCGGCAACAATTCAGATGTTTGTGTGGAAGGACATCATATACCAATTTGGGGTGCTAAAGGAATTCATTACGGTCAACGGGAAATAGTTTGATTTAGAGAAGTTTCAGGAAATGTGTAAGGGCCTAAACTTGTCAATTAATTTTGCTTTCGTGGCACACCTGCAGTCCAACGGGGTAGCCAAAAGAGAAAATGGAAAAATCTTAGAGGCACTAAGAAAGAGGCTGGAAGGAGCCCCGAAGGGCAAATGGTCCGAAGAAATGCTTCCACCTCTTTGGACGCTTAGAACGACCCCCACTAGGCCTGCTAAGTTCAGACTGTTTATGCTCCTTTACGTTGACGAAACAATGATGCCAAGCGAGCTAGGGGCTAATTCATCAAGGGTGGTGTTTACGGGAGGCCAAGATGGTCATGAAGTATCACTCAAACTGCTCAACGGAGTAAGAATCGAGGCCTTACAACACATTGCGAAGTACTCGGAGGCAACTTTGGCATCCTATAACAAGAAAGTTCGCCTGAAGGAGATTGTTACGGGAAGTCATGTTCTCAAAAACAAGGCAAACTCGTTGGGTGTGGGGAAGCTAGAGTTGAAGTGGGAAGGCCCCTACCTTGTCGCACACTGGTCATGAGCGGGATCGTTTCGACTGGCAACAATGGGTGGCGAAGAGGTCGACTACTCATGGAATGCTGCTTCACTCAAGCGATTCTATGTGTAAAAGGGTGGCACCCGATCGCTATATGTACATATACTATGTAAGCCTTCGGCACTCCTAAAAAAAGAAAAGAAAAAAAGAGAAAAAACAAACTGGAGTAGGGCTATTATCCACAACGGAGGCATGAACCAGTATAAATTCTTGTCCCAAGCTGTGTTTTGAAACACGAAAAATCCACAAGACAAATGCTTGATCAGCGAAAATGGTCAGGGGGCAAAATGAATCAACCGAAGCTTTGCTCAGTCGAACAATTGACATTGCATCAACACATTTTCAATCACAATTATCACCATACTCGATCTTGGGCAAACATTTAACAAAGTGGGTGAAAATAGGAGGGTTTTGAAACAAAGGTAACTCAGACATAGTGCAAAACAACCTAAATGAAGGCAAGTCCAAAAACATCTAAGGTAAAAAAGGGAGGAGGCGAGAAAATACGTGAAAATATGCACCGAAAAAGGCATCAAAGCCAATAATCGGTAACTTTATTCATTGCTCACTAGACGAGAAAGAGGATTTGGACACCGAAAAACTAAGATAGCTCCCAAAATAACTAGGAGAGCTAACCTAGCACTGGGCCCACACATGGATTCGGGCTCAGTATCGCTATCTACGTCAAAACATATTAAGAGGCGTAGGGAACGAAGTGCAAACTATGCTATACCTACAGCGAGCTATAGCAGCTTGCCGTTCAGACATAGTAAAGCTTCGCCAGAATGTGGCCATCGCTTCCAGGCGTCGGCAAAAGTCCCGGTCGAAGCTTTCAACAATTCGCCCGAGTTGTTTACGCATCCACTTCGCCACGCACGGTACCAGATAGCTCCGGCCACTCATAGTCATTTTCCATCGCTCGCGGAAATCCGAATATCTCGCCTTCGGCAACCCTTTCTTCACTGAAACTTTTAAATTGACCTGTCACCAATCATCACGAAGGGGTTGAAGGCACAATTTCCGATGGTCAGCATGCAATGAAGCCTGACCAGATAAGTGAAACTCAAGCACAGTGCAAAATGCAAAAGTAGAACACACACACACACATGCACACACACACACACACACACACACACACACACAAACACACACACATATAGGGGTAGCCAAAACAAAAGCCATACACGAGGTTCATTACAAGAGTTTCGACCATTCTAAACCAAACTTATGCCGTACAAGGCACTAACTAATGGCAAAAAGAATACAAAAATGCGAAGGCAAAGGCCTCACACCGTAGAGTGACCCTCGGCAGCCTCTCCTTCGGGAGCATTGTTGCTAGGCGTAGCTTCTTTGGACGGACCGGCAAGAACTTCAACGACATCGGGAGCTTTGGCCTTGGCCTGCTTAGCCAACTAGGATCACAGTCGCTCCTTGGCGATTTCACTGCCGTATGGCCCCTAGTATTGCTTCCGAAAAGCCTGTAGCTCTGTCCTGACTGAATTATATGACTCTGGCCAGTCCTTGACAAGCATCTATGGAAACCTAGCCACATGCTCATATCTGTTCTCCCGGAGGACGGAGACCATGAACCCGGTTGGTACAGGAGTGCAGCCATCTCCGAAGATGTCGGTTGCATCGGCAATAGCTCCACCAGCCGCGGCGCTCCATTTGGTGATCTCGATGGCTGGAGCTCCTTCAACTAGCGGTTCGTCGTGCGAAGCACCTAGCCAATTCAGCGCCAGGCGAAGGACGTGGCTAGCTTGTGCAGCAGACTCCTGTGTCTGCGCCAAAGTGGCAGTGGCTGAAATTACCACTTCGCATAGCCACGCGGCCTCCTCACACGCATTTTTCAACCAAGCCCAAAGCACTTCCATCTGGGTTTTTGAAGCTTGTATGGTAGGCGGTGAGGGCCTCCACCTTCGTTTGGAGCTTAATCTTCTCCACTAGCAGCCTCTTGGCTTTGGCCGTGGACTTCTTCAGAGCCTCGACCATGACAGTAGGGTTGAGGGCTGAGCGTTTTTCCGTGACTGTTGATGGTCATTAAGTGCAAACTTTAACCATCAACTCTTGTATAAAGAACACAAAATATTATATCAAAACTTAGTGGTAGGGGTTTACTACTAACCATTTCGACTAGCTTTGGTAAATATATGTATGCATGTCATTTATGGATGAAAATACAGCTGCCATGCGACAAAATAAATCATCCTCAACCACCATAAGGGCATGCCTCTAAGCCACAGGAGAAGGTCGGTGGAGAGTGGTGGGGCCCAGGGGTCAGCTGTTGGCTCCTGTCATCTCTGCCTTCCACGTGTAGGCCCATGATGCTTTCCCAATGATAGTTGTGAAGGAGTAACCACCATTCTCAACTGTCATAGTACACTATAAAAGGAGGAGCTCAACACACTTGCAACAAACAACATCAACTGAAGTGGAGTACAACTCACTTGTTAGGCTTTACTTTAGTATGTGGGTTTAGTGAGAGAGTGAGGGGAAGCTTCGGAATGAGTGCCCCAAAGTATCAGAGTTCTCTTCGAGAATTTATGGAAGAGTGTCGGGTTTGTTGACATTCTTCCATCGGAGTTTCGGAGAAGCGCCGGAGCTAGCTGATGCTTCTTTTATAAAGTAAGTGTTCTCCTTTATGTTATTTTATTAATTTAGTTAAGTGAGATATATCGTCATCGGTGCGGGTTCGTCACATAGTTTATAATTAAGTGCTCTAGTACTAGGACTCTTGGTAAAGAAGGGTGTTCCTACGCAAGGCTAGAGTAGTAATCAATAACTTAGACATGGTGACTAGGTTAGCAGGTACCTTCATTTGTTGTATGCTCCATGGAAAATGAGGTAGGCAGCTGGTGGTGATATCCCTCCACGTTCAGGTACATCGTAGAGCTCAAGGCCAGACTCATCCTGACCGACCAGGAGACGGCCAGTGCCCAAAGCATTCGATAGAGTTTTACCTTTAACTTAAGATAACTAGTTGAATCGATAGAAATCCTCTCTAGCCAATCTCATCATTTGTTGTTGTCCTTGCGTAGAATCCTGTTCATAGATATACAAACATATTCCTTGTGTTCATACCCTTGGAATACTCTAAGGAAATGTGCTACAGCGGAATCCTTGCACTTGCGGATTTATCTGTGTGTGTATCAAATACAAACAGTGGCCTCCATCTCCAGAAGGTGATTCTTACAATCATCCAAGCGGGCTTGGGTGATCTGCTCGAAATTCCTTTGGGACAAAACAGCCTAGAAAAGAGCAAAGATATTAAGACGGCATAAAAATGGAGGAGAAAATGCGAAAGAGACAACATTGTCAGAGAACATACCCGAACGAACAGGGACATCACAGCGAGGCTCCCCTCGTCAAAGTAGTTGAAATCGGCAAAGAGCCGAGCGCTGGCCCACAATGAAACCAGTTGCGAGAGCCCATCGTGGAAGGGAATTAGTTCGGCCCGGTCTCAAAATCCGAACAAATAAAGAATAGCGCTGGCAGAATGCTTTTGGACATCGATGTCTCAACTATCAGCTGCTTGCCCTCATGGTACGCCAAAGAATAAATTGGCGCAACCTCCGGCGGATCACCGAAGTAGCGGTGATGACTGTCTTGAGGAAGGCAGCGGCAGACGAAGGGTGTGGCACCATCCACGGTGAAGCACCACACTCAACGGGAATAGGCATGTAAGGCGACACACGGGAGCTAGGCGAAGAGTACTCACTATCGTTGAACCTTGCCCCAACCTCACTCCCCTAATGACCTTAAGAGGCTGAGATGGCTCCACCGCCTTTTTCTTCGACCCAACGATAACTTGTCGGGCAATCACGGCCAACGCCTCCACTCCAACCAAGTCTTGAGGCTGAAGTGGTGAAGCTTCAGTCCCGACGTTGTCTTTTAGCAACGGCATAGTGTTTGAGCTTGGTTTCAATGCTATTGAAGATGTCACAAAGCAGCTTTCAATGCTTGATACCGACTGGAGGATGCCTTTTATCTAGTTTGTGACTCGGCAAGAGTTGCCTCAAGATTGAGATGAAGCCGAATGAGTTTGAAGTCGTAGCCAAAGCTATGTTATGGTCGATTTCGAGTTATACAAGTGAAGCCCGTGTGGGGTTCTGCTAAGATGTGCTACTCCTGAGGAAGGCTGGCAGTTATTGCAGGATATTCAGTCGGGAGTATGTGGCAGTCATGCTGCAGCATACACCTTGGTGGGAAAAGCTTATTGGCAGGGATTCTTCTAGCTCATCGTGGTTACATATGCAGATAAGGTTGTTCGGACTTGTGAGGGTTGTCAGTTTTTTGCCTGGCAAATCCGTGTTCCGGCTCAAGAGGTGCAAACTATTGCACTTTCATGGCCTTTTGCGGTTTGGGGTTTGGACATGGTGGGTCCCTTCAAGAAAGCTCCCAGTGCTTTCCCACATCTGTTTGTTGCTATTGACAAGTTCTCCAAGTGGATTGAGGCTAAGCCGGTTGCTACGATTACGGCTGGTAAAGCTCGCGATTTCTTCATTAACATTGTACACCGGTTTGGTATCCCAAATAGGATTATTATCGACAATGAGACTTTGTTCACAGGAGGTGGTTTTAAGGATTTTTGCGAAGACTTTGGGATCAAGATATGCTATGCATCAGTTGCACATCCTAAGAGCAATAGACAAGTTGAGTGTGCCAATGGTTTGGTACATCAAGGCATCAAGGCTCGTGTTTTTGATAGATTACGCCCTTACGCTGGATGATGGGTTTAAGAGTTACCTTCGGTTTTATAGTCGCTGCGAACTACAACCAGTCAGGCTATGGGTCAGCCGCCTTTCCTTTTGGTTTATGGGGCTGAAGCTATGTTGCCGAGTGAGATGGAATTTGAATCTCTTCGAGTTTTTAATTTCAATGAGGAGGCCCGTTATGACCAAGATCGTGTTGAAGACTTAAACCAACTAGAAGAGGCCCGTGAAGATGCTCTTGTTTAGTTAGCAACATATCTCCAAGGACTTCAGTGTTACCACAATCGTAATGTTCGATCATAGGCATTTATTATTGGTGATATGGTTTTGAAAAAAATTTAGACGATGAAAGATAGACACAAATTGTCTCCGTTTTGGGAAGGGCCTTTCATAATTGCTGAGGATACTGTGCTAGGGGCTTATCGACTGAAGCGTAAAGATGGATCGACTATGGAGAATTCTTCGAATATTGAACACTTTTGGCGTTATTATACTTAAAGATTATTCTTTTGTACTCTGTTTCTCTTGACTACCGACTTCAAGTAAGTTGCCTTCTTGTGTTGCCAATCGGGGGCTATCGATATCAGTAAAGTATAAAGTTTTTCTTGAATATGATTTGTTTATATTTGGTTTATCATTGTTTTTTGCTTTGCTCTGAGTCGAGTGGATAAGGACTGAAAATTTTTTGACGACTTAACCGAGTTTTAGGCTTGATGACAGTTGGATGAGAATTTTTAAGAAATTAAAAGCTGGATTCAGCAGTTAGAGCACAAACATAAATAAACTAATATACGACAAGTCAGGCTACAAATGTTTTTTTACATTGTACATCTATCCATGGAAATTTCCTATCACATCAGCAAGAAATTTATTAGTTGCAAAGCTTGTTCATCTAAGGTGCCATCAGCAAATCTGTCCCTAATGGTACTTCTATCCACTCAGGGATACAATGATTTCGTCATCGCCAGTGCTACACTTGCACCCATGGTAACTGCTTCATTGATGTTCAAGCAGATACTTCTTTGAAGCTCTTCTAAGTTTCTCGAATATCTCAGGAGCTTCTTCTGAACTTGAGCCCAAGCAGTTCTGGAAGACTGCATTAAAGATTGGAGTGGCTGCATTTGCAATGTCATTCTTGATGCTTTCAGCCCTTTAGATCCTCTCGGTGAAGACTTCAAATTGGGCTCGGGATTTTACTTTATGATCTACAAAGTTACAAACAATCAGAATATATTAACAATGTTGTGAAGTCAGTTCAAGAATCAAAGTTACAAAGATTACCTTCATGTTATGCGAGGGCTTTGACTTTGTATGTTTCCAGTTTAGCATTATTGTTCTCAGCCTTCTTCAGTTAGGCTTTAAGGGATTAAATTTATGCTAAATGAGCTGATACATGAAGACAAAGAATTATTAGTGAAACATTGATCGACAGATGAGATTGAGTTATTCTTATTGACCTCCAATTGAACCACAGAATTCTAAATTGGTATCTCGCAACTGGCTGATTTGTGCCCTTAGCATTGTTTCTCTGGCTATAGTTTCTTCCTTGGTTTCTTTGAGCTCCTGTTGGATGTTTTCTAGGGAATTTAAGTGCGGCACCAGTTTTTTCAAGGTTTTCGACTTGGCTTGTAATCGGCGATGAATTCTTTGCGTAGAAAGAATGAGTTAGCTTATTTCATATTAAGCGACAATTGAAGGACAAGGAGTTTTACTTACGTTCATCAGTCAGGTAGATTCGTTAAGTCGAGCTACCAGTAGGTCACGTTCTTTGGCTTCCTTCTGTTTATTCAATATGATCCCGTGAGTTCGGCCTTTTGCATCCCACCATTGGATTTTAACTGGCGATAGCGAATCTTCTGCTGACTTGATGCAAGGGATTTCTTCATCCTCTCTGATTATTGATTCTAAAAGAAATGAGGTTGCAAGAATTCAAGACAAGTATTGAAGTCAGAGATTTAAATGATTGAGGAACTTACTTGTGGTTATGTCAGGATGTCTATGTGAAGAACCTTGATTGTTTTTGTCTGCATCAGGAATTGGTTGGACTTGGTTTTCTTGTGCAGCAGCATCTCCAGTTGATCGATCTTTATTGATACCTTCATTATCAACTAGGACTGGATCTTCAACTGTTATTTCTTGAGTTTCAGGAGCTTGATTTTCTTCACCCGACTGGTTCCCAATCGGGGGCTCCTGCTCGGGTGCTTGGTCAGAGGAACTCGGCTGGTTTCCAGTTGGGGCTTCTGGCTGGTAGCTGGGTGGCTAGCTGTCGGCTGGTTTTCAGATGTGTCCTGGGCTTTAGGTTCTACAGCTTCTTGATTTCTTGATCCCACGTTCGGAGTTGGTACTTCAGTTTGTCCGATGAGGTCAATATCTTCGGGTTTTCTTCAAATGTGGCGTATAGGATTGAGTTCTAAATGCGAACAAAGATGTTTATGAATAGAAGATGCAACGAAAGTTGTCGAAACTTGGTTTCGGCAATAAGAAATTGGGGGTAGCAGTCAAGCGCCAAGTACAATGGGTTAGTTGACACAAGGGTTTAGACAGGTTCAAGCCTTCTATAAAGAAGGTATACCCTACTCCTGTTTCGGGGATTCGATCCGCCGAGTGGTTTATTGATCTCTTGATCTCATAATCTCGTGTGTGTTCTCTGTAATCGTCTATTCCTCATGGGATGCCCTACCCTCCTTATATAGTCTCGGAGGATAGGCTTACAAGTCGGAGACCTAGTTACATACAACATCGGACTCCTCAATCTTACCAACTTTAGACTATAAGCCGTTACCTTATTACTATGGTAACGTAATACTCAAGTCCTAAGCCGGTTTACATAATCATGAGTCATAACCTATCCCTATGGTAAGTCGGATAAGCTAGCTGTGAGGGTATCCGGTACCCATAATCTCCACAGTAGCCCCTAAGACCTTCATAGTCGACGAGATAATTTTGCCTCGAACAGAACAACACATAGCCGAATACCTCTGTAGCCGAGTGCTTCCATTGCCGAGTGCTTCCATCATCTCTGCCCAAGTCTCCTGAATGCTTTATCATTCAATAGAAAGGCTGTGAAGGGCTGAAAACATCTCAAAAATTTCTTAAGAATAGATATTTAGGTGCATCGACTGATGCACCTAATTAGGTGTAGCCCCCGACTATGTGTTTAGTTAAAACAAACTAAGCATATAGCCAAGAACTATAATAATCATACTTATCTGAATAATATAAATAATAACCTAGCCGAAGCCAAAAGCAATCATAAAAAATCATATTACACATAACCTTATAATCAAGGCATAATGCATAATGAATCCGAGGACTAGCAAGCTCTTGCTTATCCGAGTCAATACGCCCGAGTCCTCTCAAGGCATATAACTCAACCAACCTCAAAAATAAAAAATTTGAGTTAATAAACCCAAAATAAATTTATCAGTGATCTGAAAAAATGTGACAAAAAATATTAAAAAGCTCAAGCCTTAATACTAGTCTTAATAAAAAGAGCACACCAAAGTGGCAAAATAGCATTGATATAATATGAAAACAAATGCTTTGTAAAAACCAAACAACTCCTGCAATCTACAAAAACGTTACCAGGACAGTTATAAAAAACTTTACTGTTTGTCACCTTCCAAGTCGCATCGTATCAACCTTCAACAAGTTGTGTAACCACTGTATGAAAGGATTTTGAAGGTATTGGGAAATAGGACACGCGCATATTGCCAAAGCAAATCTACTTTAGTCCCTAGAGACACGTGTCAAGCCACACCTATAGTATGGGCCATAAGCTTCTCATGGGTCTCGGCCCAAACGTGAGAAAACCTACCGATACCCTAAAATCTCTGAAGCGCTGTGGTCTTCCCCGCCGCTTCATCTTCCAAAAATTTCCTCTTTCGCACTCCGGTTCGCAGGCTCTTCGTAGAAACCTAGAACTCGTGCGCACCCAAATCCATCCATCTGGAAGCTCAAGCTCCATCAAGATTCATCACACGCAACCAGCTCCCAGCTTTTCCCCCAAGAATCTCCACTCCCAGCTCTAGATCCACCTTTCTCAATCCGCATCCATGGCAGAATAGAGAAAAATCCCATTCGACCAATGGGCAACCTCAGATGTGAAGGAATCAACACTCGGGGAAATGGTGAAGGACGGAGTTCTTCTGGCCAAGGAGATCATCGATTGGCACCCGGCGTTCGACGAAGAGTTCCCAACCCCAAACACCGGTGAGATCGTAGTCTTCACTCACTTCTTCTATTGCGGATTTGGTCTTCCAACTTCTGACTTTTCCCAGGGCGTCCTTGAATACTACGGTCTTCAATTATATCATCTGAACCCAAACTCTATCTTGCACATCGCCATTTTCATCCATGTATAAGAAACTTTCTTGGGAATCTATCCGCATTTCAATCTCTTTCGTCGTATGTTTTCTCTCAAAGCATACCCAACCAAAGACAATCCCTGTGTTGTTGGTGGCACCGGCTTTCAACTTCGCGGGACTCTCTGCAAAGATTACTTCCCTCTTCCTCCGAAATCTTCCAATAAAGGCTGGCATGCGAACTAGTTTTACATCTCAAACCCAGCCCCTAGTCTGCCCGACTTCATCGGCCTCCCTTCTATCCAACGGGCCAGCTGGAACTCCATGCCAGAAGGGCAAGACTGGGTAGAAGCGAGCAACGTCCTAGCTAAAATCCTCGAGTTGAAGAATAAAGGCCTCCAAGGAGAACAAATCACCCGGCACTTCATAAAAAGTCGACTGGCTCCCATCAAAGAAAGATCCAAACCAGCGTTTGAATACGAAGGTCCGAGTGACCCCAATTGGGGGGATCGCGAATCCCTCAACTTCCAGGTCCTTTGCGCTCATATGTACAAGATTTTTTCTTCTGGAATTGCAGTGGAGTACAGCAATAAGCTGCCAATTGCTCCCTTTAGTCTTCTTTGACCACCTTCTCCGGTAAGTAGACTCTGCAACTCGTATCATTCTTCAATCTATTCATGTTTTGATCATCTCTCAGCCGTACAAAGTCTTCCACGAAGATACAACTGCCCAGCCGACTACCAAGAAGCCAGCAGGCGGCCCAAAAATCAAACTGCAAACCAAAAGCAAGAGAGCCGCTGGTAAAGAAGAGACCAGCAAACGTGCTAGTAAAAGGAGGCTGGTTGTGGATAACTCGGACGAAGAAACGGAAGAAACCCAAACACCGAAGGCTAATATAAGCTCTCCCAGGCCATCCACCAGATCTGCCCCAAAAATTAGAAAATCCAACAGGTATCTCTTGCTCAATCAAATTTATCTCCCCGTTGAGACTCTGCTTGACGCCATCTTGATCATCTTTATCTTCTGCTGCAGAAAACCTCAGGACATAGATCCCACCGGGCAAACAGATAAAATAAGTCCATCTACAACGCTAGAAAAACCATGGTCTGCAGAACAAGGGCCTCAGGACCCTCTCCCGAGTGAAGGCATCCCTGAGGAAGAGCCCCCAACTGCCAGCCAGGACACCCCGACTGGAAACCAGCCGAACAAGGACAAACAAGGCTCGTGCAGTCAAGAAACTCTGGTTGAAGATCTAACTCCAAGGACAGGTAAGCTTCAAATAGTCTTCAGACTCTTGTCTTGAATATATCTTCTGACATCTATCCTTATTTCTCATTCATCATCCTTAGAGCAAACAACCAAAGAGGAGGAGATTACCCGACTGAAGTCCTCAGAAGACTCAATTCCTCCAATAAAAATTGAGTGGCGAGATACTGAAGGCATGTGGCAGGGCATCATCTTGAACATGCAGAAAGAAGCTGAAGAACGCGATATGCTCGTCACCAGCCTTACTGAAGTATCTCGACTATTGAATGTAGGTATAAATTTCTCATTTCTCGACCATATTACCTTGCGTAGTTGACCGACTCAATCTTCATAATGCAGAGAATACATCGCCGCTCAATGGCTAAGTCAGACACTCTCGAGAAGCTGATACCTCATATATACTCTTTGGAGAATATTCAGCAAGACCTCAAAAATGCCAGAGAAGAAGCCGCAGTTAGAGAGGTCATCTTGAGGGAAGAAATCAATAAGCTTCGAGACATGAACCTGGAACTCCGTGGTTCAATCGGAGGTAAGAAAAACCAACTCGTCTTGTTCTTGCATAACTTGTTTGACACTGATAATTCCAAATCTTCATGCTATAGCCAATGTATCTGAAATCGACTCCCTCAAGGCTCAGCTAAAAAAGATAGAAACTGACAATGCCAAACTCGAGTCTGACAAAAATAAAGCCTTGGAAGAAATCGAAGGTAAGCCTTGAGACTCATATTCTTTGATCTATTCGATCTTGACTGTCTATGTAATCTGAAGCATATCATACTTGTAGCTAATAAAATAAAATCCCATGCTCAATTTAAAGTTTTTGCCGAAAAAGTCCGAAGAGCCAAAAGAGTCAGAGATGACATCTCCAACGCCTGCAACGCCAATACTGTCAGCACTTTATGAGAACGGCCTTGGGACAAGCTCTTTGGATATTGTTGAAGTCTTCGATAAACTCAGGACAGCGTCGAAGAAATACATAGAGAATATCACAGATGCTGTTGTCATGAGTGCAAGTCAAACCCTGGCAATGACAAAGTCGCTCTATCCTCGAATAGATATAAACTCCATAGGAGAAGGCTTTGCTGATGGCACCACTGATGAAGAGGCCCTAGAGCTGATTAATGAAGCACAAGAGACGGCCAAAAAGATTGCTGCTGACGTGGCCGAAGGTTTCCAGGGATGACTCTTTTAAGATGCAAATGACTGTTGTAATCTAACTTGTCAATAGTCAGTCTATTTATGTTCATGTCCTAATTTGAGTCTTCGTATTTAATTTCTTAAAAATTTTTGTCTGACTGTCACCAAGCCTAGGCTTGATTAGGTCATCGAAAAATTTTCAGTGCTTATCTACTGAAGTCAAACCAGAACAATAAACAATGATAAACTAAGTATGAACAAATTGTTTTTGATAAAAAGGAAACATCATATTTTATTGATATGTATAGCCTCCGACTGACAACTCAAGAAGTCATCTTACTTGAAGTCGGCAGTCGAGAAGAACATGAGACAATAAATCTAAGTATAATATCAATGAAGGTGCTCAATATTCCAAGAATTCTCCACCATGGTCCCATTTTCACGCTTCAAACGATATGCTCCTGGCCGAGTGACCTCAGTGATTATATATGGTCCTTCCCATAATGGAGATAACTTGTGCCGATCCTTCGTAGTCTGAATCTTGCATAGAACCATATCACCAACAATGAAAGCTCGTGACCGAACATTGCGATTATGATAACATCGAAGTCCTTGAAGATATCTCGCCGACTGAACTAGTGCAGCCTCACGAGCTTCTTCTAGTCGGGTCAGATCGTCAACTCTGTCTTGATCATATCGTTCGTCGTTGAAACTGCGAACTCGAAGAGATTCGAACTACATCTCACTCGGCAACATTACTTCCGCTCCATAAACCAAAAAGAAAGGAGATTGGCTGGTAGCCCGACTGGGTGTAGTCCGCAGTGACCATAAGACCGAAGGCAACTCTTAAACCCATCTTCCAGCATAGGGACTTAGTCTGTCAAACACCCGGGCCTTGATGCTTTGAATAACCATACCGTTGGCGCGTTCAACCTGCCCATTGCTTCTAGGGTGTGCCACCGACACGTAGCAAATCTTGATGCCGAAGTCTTCACAAAATTTCTTAAAAACGCCTCCAGTGAACTGAGTCCCATTGTCGGTTATAATTCTGTTAGGAACACCAAGCCTATGCACAATGTTTAAGATAAAATCTCGCGCTTTGTCCGTAATTATTGTAGCAACTGGTCTAGCCTCCATCCACTTGGAGAACTTGTCAATCGCGACAAATAAGTGTGTAAATCCTCTTGGAGCCTTCTTGAAAGGACCGACCATATCCAAGCCCCACACCGCGAACGGCCACGACAATGGGAGATTTTGTAAGTCTCTGGCTGGAACATGGCTTTGCCGAGCGAAGAACTGACAACCTTCACACGTGTGGACCACCCTATCGGCGTCGGAGACTACCGCGAGCCAAAAAAAACCTTGTCTGTAAGCCTTGCCCACCAAAGTTTGTGCCGCAGAATGACTGCCGCAAATTCCCGAGTGGATATCCCGCAACAATTGTCGTCCCTCCTCAGGCGTGACACATCTCATCAAAACTCCGAAAGGGCTTCTCTTGTATTATTCTGAATCGACCATGACATAGCTTTGACTATGACGTCGGACTTGTTCTACTTTATTCCGGTCTTCCGGCAGCTCTTGCTGAGTCAAAAACTTGATGAACGGTGTCCTCCAGTCGGCGTCGAGCATGGCAACTTGGTCTGTAACTTCTTCGTTGATGACTGACTTCTTAGTAACAGTCGGCTCGTAGAGGTGTTCAACAAAAACGTTAGTCGAGGCTGCTTCTCGCTTCAACCCAAACTACGCCAATTCGTCTGCCGCCTCGTTGTTGTGTTTCAAGACGTGAGATAACTCCAGTCCGTCAAACTTGTCCTCAAGCTTGCGAACTTCTTGTCGATAAGCCTCCATATTGTCGTTTAAACAGGACCAATCCTTCATTACTTGGTTGACCACCAGCTGGGAATCATAGCCTCTCCCCAGTCGGGAAATCAAGACAACTCCTGCTCCCAAACCAGTGACTCGTTTAGATCTGTCAAAATGCATGGTCCAGTATTGTAGCTCCTCCCTAGGTACATCTTCTTGTCGCTCGGTCCACTCGGCCACAAATTCCTGGCGGTAATTGGGATTCCATATAGTAATTTCTGTACCTGGGTGTTAACGACGGATTTTGGTAATCGACTTGGAAGTGAAAGAGGAAACCGAAGCAGAGAAGAAGGATTGAGTTGGAGTCGGACCAGGCTTCGTATCGGACTCGGTAACCGTATCGGACTGAGGAGGTGCTGCCAGAAAGCACGTATCGGCCGATACGGATTCGATGTAATTGTTGGCCGATACGGGTTGTAAGTTGACAGAGTCAGCGTGGGCTTGGTCTGGGCACAAGATAAGCTTTAAGGAAGTTGCCAAATAGAGATAAAGCTCGATTTTAGGCAATTGTATCTTGTAAATCAAGTAGGTTTAGATCTAAGCTGTCGCAAGAGTCTGCCGTAAAGACTTGTTGTTTGTTAGAGATAAGATCGTGTCCTACAAGGACCCTGTTGTAATCTCGGGTATAAATATCCTGGTAGTTTGTACATAGAATCTCTCTCTCAATCAATCACACAATGAGATTAATCTACTTTCGGCACATCGCCAACCCTCGCAAGAGGTTGACTCCTGACGAGTTCTTGCTTTCCTAGAGCAAGGTAAGAACTCGTACCCGACGATTTGCATCGTCGGGGCTAGCGTGTCGCTTTAGGCACGTTAAGCCCTGATGATGTGATCGTCGTTATCGTGTGTTAGCTAATCTCGATGTGGTTTTCTGATTCTGTCTCGCCAGCAGTTAACTCGCTTTAGGGTTTATTGTTGACGTCAGTCGAATCAGTTTGCTTGTTTAGATTATCTAAGGCATTTACTATCCCCAAAACCAATCGATTCACAGTTTGAGTTGCTATCGACCTTAGTCCTGTTTCGAGATTTAACACAAAGCCTGCTTTCGATTGTAATTAAGGATAGCACCGGGGTTTCAGCCGGTCTTATCTAATGCATGCGATTATTCATGTTTTTGCATGTGTTTGCCACTTATACATGTGGATCGATGAATATAAACATATCGGTCGCAGGGTGTTCTCAAAGATGCTTTTGTGGTTGGTGTATTTATATTAGCCGATTGGCTTGTATAAGTTTACACTGGAGTAATAGCTAGTGTAGTTATCTTCGTGAAACCCTCATCGGCCGATTCCATTAATTTCTTATACGCATGTTAACATGGGCCGATGAGATTAGATTTGTTCAATTTACTTATTATATTAAGTAAGCCGATACAGCTTTGCCCTATCGGCTGGGCTATAACAATGTGACATCGGCCTATCAGCCGATCGACCATTGTTTTCTGACATGGTTTACTTGTTTCTTGTTGATTGCAGTTCAAATCAACTGGCACGCTCTGCGCACGACTAGGCAAGCCGATTTGGACCTGCACTGGAGTTAAGCAGATCTCCCAGGCCGCCGTGGTAACGCGGAACCCGTTTGGTTGCAGGGCGGGTCGAAATTCTATGCCAACACTGGGGTAACGTGTTTTGGATCCGGCCAACACCTCGCTGACGAAGTAAATCGGCCGTTGGACTTTCTGAGCTCGTCCTTCCTCCTCGCGTTCAACGACCAAAACCGTGCTGACCACGTGGTGAGTTGCTGAAATGTAGAGTAACAAAGGCTCTTGTGGGTGAGGTGACGCTAGCACAGGTGGTGTTGTGAGAAACTCCTTGAAATCTTCAAAAGCTTTTTGGGCCTCTGTGGTCCATTGAAAATCGTTCGTCTTCTTCAACAACTTGAAAAAGGGCATGCCTCGTTCACCAAGTCTGGAAACAAAACGGCTCAGCGCCACCATGCAACCAGTATGCTTCTGGACGTCCTTCCGGGTACTCGGGGGTTTCATATTCCGGATAGCGTTGATCTTCTCTGGGTTTGCTTCTATACCGCGATGAGACACCTTAAAGCCAAGTAGCTTGCTTGACGGCACACTGAAGGTGCATTTCTCCGGGTTCAACTTCATTCTGAAGGCCCGAATATTTGTGAAGGTTTCTTCTAAGTCAGTGATCAGGTCTTCTCTCTGCTTGGTCTTGATGATGACATCATCGACGTAGGCTTCCACGTTCCTCCCGAGTTGAGTCTGAAGGCATCTCTGAATCATACGTTGATAAGTAGCTCCGGCGTTCTTCAGACCGAAGGGCATCGAGACGTAATAGTAAGCTCCGAACGGGGTAATGAATGATGTCTTCAGGCAGTCGGACTCCTTTAGGCTGATTTGGTGATATCCTGAGTAACAGTCCAAGAAGCTTAGAAGCTCGCAGCCGGCTGTTGAGTCGACGACTTGATCAATATGGGGCAATCCAAAAGGATCCTTGGGACAAGACTTGTTAAGGTCGGTGTAGTCCACGCACATACGCCATTGTCCTGTCTTCTTCCGAACCAGGAACGGGTTAGCCAACCAGTCGGGGTGGTAACCTTCCTTGATGAATCCCACAGCCAAGAGCTTGGCGAGTTCTTCCTTGATAGCATCCCTTCGATCTTGGGCAAAATGGCGGAGTCGTTGTTTCACAGGTTTTGTGTCATCTTTGACCTTTAATGAGTGCTCGATCACCTCTCTAGGAATACCCGGCATATCAGACGGTTTCCAAGCAAATATATCTTTATTATTTTGAAGAAAGGTGATGACCGCGCTTTCCTATTTGGGGTCTAACTCGGCGCCTATTACAGCAGTTTTGGAAGGATCAGAAGGATCAAGGGGAATCTTCTTTGTCTTGGCGTCGCCTTCTCCCGACTTGGCTATCTTCTTCGGGGGTATCTCACCTTCTCCAGATGTCGATGCAGCCAGTCGGATCTCTTGTTGGCCACGTAATCTCTCACGAGTTTGGGCCATGTCGCAGCTTTATTTGTCATAGGTGAAGGCTTGTTTGATGTCACTGCGTAGGGTGATAACTCCGTTGGGACCGGGCATCTTCATTATGAGGTAGGTGTAGTGAGGTACCGCCATGAACTTGGCGAGCACAGGTCTTTTGATGATTGCATGATAAGCCGCTTCGAAATCGACAACCTCAAAGGTGATGTTTTCTTTCCGGAAGTTCTCCCGGGTGCCGAAGGTGACCGGAAGGGTGATGTGCCCGAGTGGCGTAGATGACAGCCCTAGGATGACTCCAAGGAAGGGGCTGAACTTGGCTTTAATTCTGCTCTCGGGATTTGCATCTCGTCCAGCGTCTTGGCGAAAAGGATGTTGAGGGCGCTGCCGCCGTCGATGAGAACGACTTAAGCTTGATGTTGCGTACCACTGGGTCTAGTACCAGGGGATATCGCCCCGAATGAACCACTCGGTCAGGATGATCCGAGCGGTTGAAGAAGAACTTGAGAAGTTTCCAACAATTAAAGACGTGATAGTCACCTCCGACCATCGTAGGTAGTGTGGGACTTCGGGTTGTACCGCGTTGACCTCTCTGTCGATCAGCTTCTGCTTCCTCTTGGACTCGTATGCCAGCGGTCCCCCGAAGATGTGGTTCAACTCGGCCCTGGGGTCTTGGAAAGGTTCTGAGCTACCGGCCGGGTCGTCCCTCTTGGTTCCCGAAGTACCGGCTCCATCTGACGGCTTCTGGTTAAGTTGGCTTGCGTACTGTTCGGTGAACTGCTTGTAGATGAAACAATCTTTGGCCGCATGCTTGTGATTCGGATGATGCGTGCATTGAGCATTCATTATTTTGCCATGGGCGGCGACTCGGGGATGCTGTTGTTGGTAGTTTGACGTCGTGGCGACCAGATCCTCGGGCTTACTCTTGCAATCTTTTTGATTGTTGTTGCCGTGGCCGTTGTCCTTCTTAGGACGCCAGCTGCTCCCGGATTGCTTGTCGTCCCTCTTGTCATGCCTGTCCTGCCATGAGGCCTTGATTGCATCGTCGGATTTGGCGTAGGAGTTTGCTATCTCGAACATCTTCTTGACCATCCTCGGCGGCTTGCGCCAGAATTTGCCGATCAGTAACTCGTCGCGGACGCCTTTCTGAAACGCGGCTATAATAACTTCGTCGGTGATGTAGGGGATCTTATTCCGCTTCTCTGAGAAGCGCCGGATGTAGTCCTTCAACGACTCGTCTGGCTTCTGAATCACGTTGTAGAGATCAAAATGGGTCTCGGGCCTTTCGAAAGTACCCTGGAAGTTGGCAATGAAGTGGTCCCGAAGCTCGCTCCATGAATCAATCGAGCCTCTTGGCAAGCTTGTGAGCCAGTTCCTGGCTGAGTCGGCGAGTGCAACGGGCAAGTAATTCGCCATGACCTTGCTATCTCCTCTTGCTACGCGGATGGCGAGGGTGTAAACGGTCAACCATGACTCGGGGTCGGTTTTACCGTCGTACTTGTCGATCCGTATGGGCTTGAAACCACTCGGCCAATCCACTCGACACAGGTTTCGGGTGAAAGCGGGCACTCCATCGTCGTAGTTGTCGGGTGAACTCCTTCAGTCTTCGTAATAGGGCCTGTTGCGCTCACGATGACGCCGGTCAAGCACCTCCCTCAGGTCACTCGGCAGGGGTCTTCGCAAGCTGCTTTGGTAGTTGCAGTTGGAGCCGTGACGAGTCCGATCGTGGATGGTGGTCAACCGTGTCCTCTCTCATGAGAGTCGGCCGATTGGTCTTGATGTTTCCATGCTGCCTGATGACGCGGGTCTTTGGACTTGGCGGGTGTTTTGCTCTGCTCAGGTCTCTTGCTTTCCTCAGGTCTCCGGTTGTTTTGGATCGCATTGGTGGTAGGCGGCTGCCCTCGGGTGTCTCGGCGAAGGACTCGGTAGCTTTCCGCGTGGAGCTTGAGGGAGCGCCATTGGCTATGGTTGCGACGATGGTCTTGATCTTGTCTAGAAGTGGTGTTACCGCAGCTGGTGAAGGATAGCACGTAGGCTATGATAGCAGAAAACAAAACTTTTCTACTGCGCACACCAGGACATCATGCGAACATAGAATCTTGGATCGTTACCACTAGATGCGCAGCGCAGCGGAAGTAGAGTTGCAGAAGCCGGTCCAACCACGCGGGTCGAGGTAGTAGTGGAAGTAGTCGATCGCAACGAACAAATCGTCTCCTCCACCTGATTAGCCGCACCAGGAGCACATCCGATCTGCCGGTTGTTGACGCCAATCTACACTGCAACGAGCAGCGCCTCCACCGGTATCCACACGTACGGGGCTGGAGCACCGATCGCAAGTGTGCTATCACTCGGGAACGGCTAGGGTTTGGCTCTGGAGGTGACGGCTAGGGTTATGATCGAGATGAACAGATGAGTTCCTTCCCTCAGCCCCTAACCTCCATATATATAGACCTCTCTGCTTGGGCCTCGTGGGCCAAAGCCCAATAGGAGTCTACTCGGATCCCTATCCAAACTGAGCCTACATCCGAATCATATTCGAATGAGTGTTCCAACCCGTTAAGCGTGCGACCCTGTAGGTTCACATATACTTGGTCGCAACCCGGAAATGCCTTTCCGGTCAACCTATTAATAACGGCCCCTAGCAAGGCATATTAACCTCCAAAGTATATGTAAAGATCATATCGGCTGAACCTGTAATGTTCTCATGTATGAATCCCTTTGCCTCACGATATAGATTGAGCTCAAGGCGAGACCTGTGCTATCCTCTTAATAGCTCAATCGCTCTCTCGATTCCGTGATGGATTATAAACTTGTGATTGACTCCTCAATCACCTAGCATAGCCATGCATTTACATAATCCATCACATCGAGGGGCCCAGAGATATCTCTCCCATAAGGAGGGGCAAATTCTATCTTGACCATCCACATCCCACTACATATTTCATAGCAAACCCGAAGACTACTTTTATAACTACCCAGTTACCAAGTAGTGTTTAGTAATCCCAAAATAAGCTACTACGTATGTTGGGAACCGTGATGATCTCAAGTCTAAGGATTCTACATAAACAGTACTTGAGACCAACTGATGACACATAGAATCTCTGCAGTGTCTCATGGTGGGTCTATCCAACATATGTTCACCAACATATGTCTATATTATTTATTGTTATCTCCATACCATGATCCATGTGACATGATCATCAATCAATACATATGCTGATCTTTAAATCATATTTGTTCCTCATATATAACACGATCAGGGATCATTTAGAAATAGCATCATTGTAACATTAAGAGTCTCATGAATAAGTCACATACTCATTGATCAAGAATAATAATGTCTATTTCAAGGAGCAAAGCACTGAATCATAAACATAGTCTGTGATATATACAACATCCCAATGTTGCCTCTAGGGCATATCACTAACAGTCTCCCACTTGCACTAGAGTCAACAATGTAAGTATCGAATACCCATTGCCCTAGTGTGAGCCTCATGCTTTGGCTGGGGAAGCGGCTTTGTCAACGGATCTGCAATATTCAAATCCATTTGTACTTTGCATATCTTCACATCGCCTCCCTCCACTATGTCGCGGATGAGATGAAATCGCCGTAGAATGTGCTTGGACTTCTGGTGCGATCTAGGCTGCTTGGCTTGCGCAATGGCCCCATTATTGTCACAGTAAAGGTCCATTGGACTGGAGGCACTAGTCATCACACCAAGTTCAGAAACAAATTTCTTGATCCAAACAGCCTCTTTAGCAGTACTCGGCTTCCGTTGTAGAATCAGCAACCGTCTCCTGCTTGGAACTCTTCCAGCTCACCGCACCGCCATTCAGGCAGAACACAAATCTAGACTGCGATCTAAAATCGTCTTTGTCAGTTTGGAAGCTAGCATCGGTGTAACCATTTACAACGAGCTCTTCCTCACCTCCATAGACAAGGAACACATCTTTAGTTCTTCTTAAGTACTTCAAGATGTTCTTTACAACAATCCAATGACCTTCACCTGGATCTGATTGGTATCTACTCGTAGCACTTAAAGCATACGAGACATCTGGGTGTGTACAAAGCATGGCATACATGATGGACCCAATAGCCGAGGCATATGGAATCGCATTCATCTTCTCCCGCTCATCAGGTGTGCTAGGACACTAACTCCTGCTAAGATTTATACCATGTGACATAGGTAGGAAACCTTTCTTGGAGTCCTGCATGTTGAACCTTTTCAACACCTTGTCAATGTACATATCTTGGCTTAATTCAATTTGCCTTCTTGATCTATCTCTATAGATCTTGATGCCCAGAATATATGTCGCTTCTCCTAAGTCTTTCATTGAGAAACTGTTTTTCAAATAAGACTTAACAGACTCATGCATAGGAATGTCATTTCCGATCAGTAATATGTCATCTACATATAAGATCAGAAATACAAATGCGTTCCCACTAGCCTTTTTGTAAACACAAGGCTCTTCTTCATTTTTGATGAAACCAAACCCTTTGATTACTTCATCAAAACGAAGGTTCCAACTCCGAGATGCCTACTTTAATCCATAAATGGATCTTTGCAGCTTGCATATCTTTCCAGCTGATTGCGGATCGACAAAACCCGTGGGCTGTGTCATGCACACATCCTCACTCAGATTTCCATTAAGGAAAGCTATTTTGACATCCATTTGCCATATTTCATAGTCGAAATATGCAACAATTGCTAGAATGATCTGAATAGACTTTAGCATTGCAACGGGCGAAAAAGTTTCATCATAATAAACACCTTGAATTTGTTTGAAACCTTTAGCCACCAATCGCGCTTTATAGATGTGAACATTTCCATCCATGTCTATCTTCTTCTTGAGAACCCATTTGCACTCAATGGTTTTTACACCATCAAGGGGATCAACCAAGTTCCAAACTTGGTTGGTGTGCATGGATTCAATTTCGGATCTCATGGCTTCAAGCCATTTCTCAGAGTTTGGTCCCACCATCGCTTCTTCATAGGTCTTGGGCTCATCGTTGTCCAACAACAATATGTCCCGATGTTGAGTAGTCAAGAACATGTATCGCTTAGGTGCACGACGTGACCTCTCTGACCTACGTGGTGTAGGTGTATCCACAACAGGTTCTTCAACAGTTTGTTTATCCTATTGTGAATCTGTGGGAGCTAAAACATTTTCAGGTGTTTCTTGAATTTCTTCGAGTTGCACCATGCTCCCACTGTCCCTTCTTAAGAGAAACTCCTGCTCTAAGAAAATACCATGTCGGGCGACAAACACTTTGCCTTCTTCTTGATTATAGAAGTAATATCCTTTTGTTTCCTTAGGATACCTGATAAAGAAGCATTTGTCAGATTTTGGAGTGAGCTTATCAGATTGTAAACGTTTTACATAAGCTTCACACCCCCAAATCTTTAGAAAAGACAAGCTAGGACGGTGTCCTGTCCACATCTCATATGGTGTCTTTTCTACAGACTTTGATGGAACCCTGTTTAGTGTGAACGCTTCTGTTTCAAGAGCGTACCCCCAAAAAGATAACGGAAGATCACTTTGGCTCATCATGGATCACACCATATCTAATAAGGTGCGATTCCTTCGTTCAGAAACCCCATTCCATTGAGGTGTCGCTGGTGGAGTCAATTGTGGAACAATTCCATAATCTTTCAGATGATTGCCAAACTCATGGCTCAAATACTCGCCTCCACGATCAGATCATAGAAACTTGATTGTCTTGCCTAGATGATTTTGTACTTCATTTTGGAATTCTTTGAACTTTTCAAAGGACTCCGACTTATGCTTCATTAAGTAGATGTACCCATATCTACTAAAGTCATCAGTAAAAGTTATGAAGTACTGAAAACCACCTCTGACTGTTGAACTCATTGGTCCACATACATCAGTATGTATGAGTGCCAACAATTCACTTGCCTGTTCACCTTGACCAGTGAAAGGAGCCTTTGTTATTTTGCCAAGTAAACAAGATTCACATGTCTCAAATGATTCAAAATCAAATGAGTGTAGAAGACCATCTCTATGGAGCTTCTCCATGCGCTTCTCATTTATGTGGCCCAAGCGACAATGTCAAATAAACGTGGGATTCAAATCATTAGGACGTTGTCTCTTTGTATTAATGTTATAGATCGGTGCCCCTTCAAGAGTAAGAACGTATAACCCATTCAGCAATGGAGTATGACAATAGAACATATCTTTAAAATAAAGAGAACAACCATTGTCCACAGATCTAAAGTCATAACCTTCTACTTGCAAACATGAAGCAGAAATAACGTTCTTGGAAAGAGATGGAACACAATAACAATTATTCAATTCTAAAACTAATCCTGAAGGTAAAGACAATGACATGGTGCCAACAGCTACCGCAGCAACTCTTGCTCCATTGCCAACGCGAAGATCCACTTCGCTCCTCCTCAAACTTCTACTTCTTCTTAGCCCCTGCAACGATTTGCATATGTGAGCAACCGATCCGGTATCAAGTACCCAAGAATCAGTAGATGAAGTAGCAAGATTGATCTCTATAACATTTATACCTGGAGTGGAAGTCGCACTTCCCTTCTTCTTCCCCTTCTTCTCAAGATCCTCCAAGTACTTTGGGCAGTTCCTTTTCCAGTGCCCTGATTGCTTGCAATAGAAGCAATCAGCCTCAGGATGAGCATTGCCCTTCTTGTCTCATTTGGCCTTTGAACTGCTCACGATCTCATTGGGAGACAACTTTCTCTTGACCGCGCATTTCTTGACATTGGGCTTGCCCTTGCCTTTCTGCATCATCATCACATGATTGCTGTTTTTCTTAATGCTTTCCTCGGTAGATTTTAGCATCCCACGCAACTCAGCCAAGGTCTTATCCATGTTGTTCATGTGATAGTTTAGTATGAATGGCTCAAAGCTCGGGGGGAGCGACTGGAGAATCACATCAGTAGCCAACTCTTGGCTAAGGGGAAAACCAAGTTTGTCCAGACTCTCAATATAGCCAATCATCTTAATCACATGAGGGCTGACGGGATTCCCCTCTGCAAGCCTGCACGCAAACAAGGACTTTGAAGTGTTGAACCTCTCAGCCCTTGCTTGGTTCTCAAACATGCCACGCAACCCCGCAATGATATTGTAGGCGTCAGTGTTCTCATATTGCTTCTGAAGCTCAAAGGACATTGTGGCAAGCATGAGACAGCTCACATCGAGGTAATCATTAATCTGCTTCTCATAAGCCCTCCGTGCAGCCACAGTAGCATTATCAGGCAAGTCATCTGGATAAGGAGACTCAAGGACATACTCCTTGCGCTCTTGCTTGAGAACAATTCTCAAGTTGCGATACCAATCCATAAAGTTTGTTCCATTGAGCTTTTTTTTCTCAAGAATAGACCACAAATTAAAAGTACTGGATGAGGCGTTAGGTGACATGATCTACAACATAAGAATATGCAAAGTTTAGCACTATGTTTATGTTCATCTTTTATTAAACTATTTAACAAAAGACTCCCACTATGTGTTTTGCAACAAAACTCCCTCTAAGTTACATAGTGGGTCAAGATTGTCATTTCACTAGTTCCTAGTGAGCTTTGGCATCACGGCTAGGAGATGAGTGACATGGGTAAGCAACACTTTGCTAATCACATCAGTATGTGACTCTTGTTTGTTGGGTGACATCAATATGCCCAGGCCCCAACCTATGCCCCAAGGTCCAAAACTATTTTGATAACCTTGTTAAGCAAACCAAATGTTTTCGCATGTAGATGTCCGACATCTACCCCAAATAATGACGATAACCGATAGCACTCTACTTTGGTAGACCTACCATACGGTGATCATCATCTTTTGGTGCAACATATGGAAGGGCATAACACTTCATTTTATGATGGACTCAATCCTACCATACCAAAAGATAGTAAACATCACAGATAAACACATTTAACTGTGAATCAATATGGCCCAAAGAGAATATCCATCTCCATGTAGGTGTAGATGATCTCCATCGTCCACATTACTACTTTAGGCCACCATGCTTGAAGACTTGTAACATCAAATCTAAGCTACTACCTATAATAGCTATAAATTGAAGATTACAAAGATGTATTCAAGCACTATGGTCGACACGCAGGTCGTCAAATACAATATAGACAGCTAACAATAGCTGAAATATCATGACACGCAGGCCATGAACAAATGTTACATGCATCACATACACCTCATACATTCATATGTTATAGGGCCATACTATTCACATCATTCCCTGCAAAAACAAGTTAGATGTAGAATCGAATTCTACCTAACGATGTGAACACGTGACGCTATACAAAGGGAGGGTTCTGCACAGCGGTCCCGCGGGGGGTCGAGGGGGGGCCGCCCCCCGCGGGTTTCAGGGCAGCGCCCTGAACACCCTACGAAATTCACAGATCCAATCTATGGAATCGCTATGGAAAAACTATTCGGGACAACCACCTTATGCCGATCCGAGACATTCTCAAGGAAGCTAGTTTTTCCAATGGCCCAATGCTATCAGATCTGTATCCTGCTAGCATTCGGCATAACACCTTATGCCTATCCGAGACAATCTCAAGGACGCTAGTAGTGATACGACCCTAAGGCATTCAGATCTATTACCTACTAGTATTCGACATAATCACCTTATGCCTATCCGAGACAATCTCAAGGGCACTAGTAGCAATATAATCTTAAGGCATTCAGATCCATAACCTACTAGTATTCGACATAACCACCTTATGCCGATCCGAGACAATCTCAAGGGCACTAGTAGCGATACAATCTGCGCCTCATCTGACCCCTATTCACCGATTGATCTTATCAACCCATGCTACCATCGATCCATCACATGAAACGACTGATCTAGATTGTAATAGATCCAATCTACTACTACCGCATAACACATATGCGCTGATCCAAATCGCAAACTAAGCAAGATCGCTCTGATACCACTGAAGGATAGCGCGGAGGCTACGATAGTAGAAAACAAAACTTTTCTACCGCACACCAGGACATCATGTGAAGATAGGATCATGGATCGTTACCACTAGACGCGCAGCGCAGTGGAAGTAGAGTTGAAGAAGTCGGTCCAACCACGCGCATCGAGGTAGTAGTGGAAGTAGTCGATCGCAATGAACAGATCGTCTCCTCCACGTGATTAGCCGCACCAGGAGCAGATCCGATCTGCCGGTTGTTGACGCCAATCTACACCGCAACGAGCAGCGCCTCCACCGGTATCCACACGTACGGGGCTGGAGCACCGATCGCAAGTGTGCTAGCACTCGGGAGCGGCTAGGGTTTGGCTCTGGAGGTGACGGCTAGGGTTATGCTCGAGATGAACAGATGAGTTCCTTCCCTTAGCCCCTAACCTCCATATATATAGACCTCTCTGCTTGGGCCTCGTGGGCCAAAGCCCAATAGGAGTCTACTCGGATCCCTATCCAAACTGAGCCCACATCCGAATCACATTAGAATGAGTGTTCCAACCTGTTAAGCGTGCGACCCTGTAGGTTCACATATACTTGGTCGCAACCCGGAAATGCCTTTCTGGTCAACCTATTAATAGCGGCCCCTAGCAAGGCATATTAACCTCCAAAGTATATGTAAAGATCATATCGGCTGAACCTGTAATGTTCTCATGTACGAATCCCTTTGCCTCACGATATAGATTGAGCTCAAGGCGAGACCTGTGCTATCCTCTTAATAGCTCAATCGCTCTCTCGATTCCGTGATGGATTATAAACTTGTGATCGACTCCTCAATCACCTAGCATAGCCATGTATTTCCATAATCCATTACATCGAGGGGCCCAGAGATATCTCTCCCATAAGGAGGGGCAAATTCTATCTTGACCATCCACATCCCACTACATATTTCATAGCAAACCCGAAGACTACTTTTATAACTGCCCAGTTACAGAGTAGTGTTTAGTAATCCCAAAATAAGCTACTACGTATGTTGGGAACCTGTTAACGACAGATTTTGGTAATCGACTCGGAAAGGAAAGAGGAAACCGAAGCAGAGAGGAAGGATTGAGTTGGAGTCGGACCAGGCTTCGTATCGGACCCGGTAACCGTATCGGACTGGGGAGGTGTTGCTATAAAGAGCGTATCGGCCGATACAGATTTGGTTTGGTCGTGGGCCGATGCGGGTTGTGAGTTGACAGTGTCAATGTGGGCTTGGTCTGGGCTCGAAGTAAGCTTCAAGGAAGTTGCCAAATAGAGATAAAGCTCGGTTTTAGGCAATTGTATCTTGTAAATTAAGTAGTGTAGATCTAATCTGTGGTTTAAGTCTGACGCAAGGACTTGTTTGTTAGTTGTAGATAAGATCGTGCCCTACAAGGGTTCTGTTGTAACCTCGGGTATAAATATCCCGATAGTTTGTACATGTAATCGCTCTCAATCAATCACACAATCGAATCAATCTACTTTCGGCGCATCGCCAACCCTCGCAAGAGGTCTTCTTCGACGAGTTCTTACTTCCTCGGAGCAGAGGTAAGAGCTTGTCCCCGACGATCTACATCGTCGGGGCTAGCGTGTCGCTTTAGACACGTTAAGCCTCAATGATGTGATCATCGATTATCATGTCTTGAATAGTTTTGACGGGTATCTTGATTAAGCCTTGCCAGCAGTTTACTCGCTTTAGGGTTTATTTCCGACGATGGTTTAATTCTTATACTTGGCTAGATTGTTCAATGCAGCTGCCATCCCCAAAAGCAATCGACGACTTGATTTTCTTTGTGTTACGTCTCAATTCACACTTCGAGTTGCCATCGACCTTAGTCCTGTTTTGAGATTTAACACAAAGCCTGTTTTCGGTTGTAATTAAGGATAGTACCGGGGTTTTAGCCGGTCTTATCTAACATATGTGATTGCTTTATGTTTCTTGCATATGTTTGCCACTTATATGTGCAGATCGATAAGTATAGATATGTTGATCATGAGGTAATCTCGAGATTTCTTTGTGGTTGACGTGTTTATATTGGCCGATTGGCTCGTATAAGGTTGCACTAGAGTATTAGCTGGTGTAGTTACCTTTGTCATCCTTATCGGCCGATATTATTAGTTGAGGTCTACATATCAATGAAGGCCGATAAGATTAGATTCATGTCTTAATTATTTTCTAAGTGAGCCGATATAGCTTTGCCCTATCGGCTGGGCTATGACAATGTGTCATCGGTCTGTCGACCGATCGGCCATTGTTATCTGACTTGGTTCGCTTGTTTCTTATTGATTGCAGATCAAATCAACTGGCACGCTCTACTTACGACTAGCCAAGCCATTTGGACCTGCACTGGAGTTAAGCAGATCTCCCAGGCCGCCGTGGTGACGCGGAACCCGTTTGGTTGCTGGGCGGGTCGAAATTCTGCGCCAACACGCTTTTGGCACGCCCGGTGGGACTTCAAGAACACAAGCTTCTCACCAGCAACAAGAACACCTCGAGATGTCGAAGCAGGCCGAGATCGTCGAGGAGAACGTCATTCCCGTGACCGCCGACCAGCTCAGCGCAGAACAAAAAGCTGAAATGGAGAGTCTGGTCGCGCAGTTCCAGAATATGTACC
This sequence comes from Oryza officinalis, assembly GCA_008326285.1. Classification (NCBI taxonomy): domain Eukaryota; kingdom Viridiplantae; phylum Streptophyta; class Magnoliopsida; order Poales; family Poaceae; genus Oryza; species Oryza officinalis. The sequence continues at coordinate 25,308,483 of BDMV01000012.1, read as the reverse complement.
TGCAAACATATTCTAGGACTCGGCAGGGCACCTTGATTCAAAAGTCCAAGGTGGTCATGCCGAGTTCCGGAGATGGAGCTGGCACGTCGGCGACGGCCCACGAACACGCCGTCAAAACTGAAGACACTGCAGCGCCGACGTTGCAAGACAGGATTGACTCCGCAGTCCACTCTGCGCTAGTCAACCAATCAGGGATCCTGGTGAACACGTTGACCAATACGGTCAAGTCGATCCTAGATGGTTCAATCCATCAGTACAAGCCTCAAGGCCCGATTTACCTGCCAGAAAATAAGTTTCCTGCCTACCGGACCTTAAGGAACGACCTGAGCACGGCTCAGCCGACAGCGCCGATGCCACCTCCATCGACGCAGCCAACAACAACCCTGCCGCTGGTCCTCACCAAGCAGGCGGGAGGAAGCCCTCAGCACATCACAGAGGAGCAATATGCGCAGTGGACAAAGGGGAAGCAACCAGTGATCGAGCCGATGCAGCAAGTTCCTGTTAACCCGACATCGGCTGGAGAGCCTCACATCCCCATACCTAGCAACCCTCCGCAGTTAGCCGCGTACAACGTGCCGCAAGGCTATCAGCAGTACACTGCAGGGCAGTACGGCGCGCAGAACCTGGATCACTACTATCAACCGTACTCCCCCAGGCACTATCAAGCAGAGGGCCTCCAACAATCCTACCAGCAGGACCTCCCGCATTGGCCCGCAGGATACTGGGCTGACATGATAGCCGAAGTGATGCGAGATCAATTCGGCTTGAAGCCCAAAGAGAACTCTACAGTGTATCGGCACCCGTATCTCGAGGAGTTTGACAGGGTACCGTTGCCAGGCCGATACAAGATCCCGGATTTCTCCAAGTTTTCGGGACAGGACAACGTCTCGACATATGAGCATGTCAGCCGATTCTTAGCACAATGTGGGGAGGCATCGGCTATCGAGGCGTTGAGGGTGAGGTTTTTCCCTCTGTCCTTATCAGGGTCGGCATTCACATGGTTCTCTTCCTTGCCCTGCAATTCCATCAGAGGATGGATAGATCTGGAGAAACAGTTTCATAGATACTTCTACAATGGCGTACAAGAGATGAAACTGTCAGATCTGACTGCCATCAGGCAGCGAGTGGATGAATCGGTCCCTGAGTACATACAAAGGTTCAGAGACATACGAAACAGATGTTATAGCCTCAGTCTGACCGATTCCCAGTTGGCCGATTTGGCGTTTCAGGGGTTGCTAGGGCCGATACGCGAGAGGTTCTCCTCGTAGGAATTTGACAGCCTCGCTCAGCTGGCACAACGAGTATCGGCCCACGAGCAGCGATTCCAGGAGGCAAAGAAGTTCGCGAAAAAGATTAACACTGTTTATCAGTACGCCTCCGACGACGACGACGATGAAGACGCTGATGTCGACCTAGCCAAGTGGGCCCGGATGAAGAAATCAACAACTTGCCAGTGGGCCAAGAAAGGAGATAAAGAAGATAAATACGATTTCGACATCAACAAGGCCGTTAAGATATTTGACCTGCTGTTGCAAGAAAAGCAGATTCAACTGCCAGTAGGTCACGTATTGCCATCGGCCGAAGAGATCAAGAAAAGGAGATATTGCAAGTGGCACAATTCCTATTCACACCATACAAATGAATGCAAGATCTTCCGGCAACAAATTCAATCGGCCATCGAGCAGGGCAGAATTAAAATCGATGATGCCAAGCGGCCGATGAAGATTGAAGGCCACCCGTTCCCAGTCAACATGGTGCGGGCGGACAGGGCCGATGGCGGTGGTCATCGGACTGGCAAGCGGCCTCATCAGACCTCTGAGGGTTTGATCAGAAAATATCAGCGGAGGCGGGAGGAACAAGCTCAAGATCAAGCCGATCAAGACAACTCCTACGACCCACACTGGGAGTGCGAGTTTTTTCGCTTCTGCTGGAATGAAGGGATGAGGTTGCCATCTATCCAGGAGTGCCCTAAATGCAGTGGTGTAGAAGATTCTTATCAGGGCAGCTCAAGCAGACAAACGCATCGGCCGGCCAAGCAACGGAAATCCGTGCATGAAAGGCTGGGGCCGATGCACCAAGATCAACACGATAAAGATAAGGAGCCAGTCCAGAACCCCCAATGGTGCCCAAGCGATGTATTCACCAAGACACAGAAGCGGCGGGTTCAGAGGTTGAGGAGGAAAGAGCAAATCCAAGAGCAACAAGTTGAAATACCCCATCGGCCCACCAAGACCAGAAAAGAGTGGAGAATAAAATCTACGGTGGCCAAGGCTGATGAGGGCACCTCCAATACAGCTCAGGGCTACTCAGCTTCAAAAGGTAAGAAAACGGCATCGGCGCCTGTTAACATGGTGTTTATATTGCCAGCAGAATACAGTGTGCAGGCGGCCGATGAAGCAATGGCTGATGAGGAACAAAGTTCAGCCAGGCTACGGTTGTCACCAGACCAAGCCACCTTCGACAAGCCAGTTGACGCCAGCTACAGACATCTACGGCCGTTGTACATCAAAGGATTCATCAACGGGCGGCCGATGACGAAGATGCTGGTCGATGGTGGCGCAGCAGTCAATTTAATGCCATACACAACCTTCAGGAAGCTTGGAAAAGTACCTGAGGATCTTATCAAGACAAATATGGTATTAAAGGACTTCAGTGGCAACGCATCCGAGGCGAAGGGGGTCCTGAACGTGGAGCTCACCGTGGGCAGCAAAACAATTCCCACCACCTTCTTCGTCTTCGATGGAAAGGGTTCCTACAGCTTGTTGTTGGGACGAGATTGGATCCATGCAAATTGCTGTGTCCCTTCAACAATGCACCAATGCCTCATGCAATGGCAAGGGGACCAAGTCGAGATCGTGCAGGCCGATCGGTCAGTACATGTCGCCAATGCCGATCTCGCAGTTTGGGAGATGGAGGGAATCGACTGCTTGTCCGGGCGAGTCTGGGACGCCGATTTCCTCAAGGTAACCGACTGCGACATCGAGACGATTGAAGACCAAGACAAGCGGTTACTTTAGCGAAGATGCACCATCCGCCGTTGACAATAACCCCTACACAGATGACGCGGTGGATGAGTTAGACGGCATGTTGGGACAAGGTTTTACGTCGGCCGATGAATTGGAAGAAATTGATATAGGAATAGGTGATAGGCCTAGGCCGACGTATGTAAGCGCTAATTTGCCAAAGGAATATAAGAATAATTTGATAGATCTTTTGAAAGAATTCAGAGATTGTTTTGCATGGGAATACCATGAGATGCCAGGATTAAGCCGATCGATTGTAGAACATCGGCTACCAATCAAACAAGGCTATCGGCCTTTTAAGCAAGCTCCTCGGAGGTTTAAGGCCGATATGCACGAAGCCATAAAAGCAGAGATCGCAAGACTTTACGACGCCAACTTTATCAGGCCCTGCCGATACGCGGAGTGGGTCTCCAACATAGTTCCGGTATTGAAAAAGAACGGCAAGCTAAGGGTATGCGTCGATTTCAGAGATCTAAATAAGGCGACGCCCAAAGATGAGTACCCTATGCCGTTGGCCGATTTGCTAGTCGATGCTGCTTCTGGGCATAAGATCATTAGTTTCATGGACGGTAACGCGGGTTACAACCAGATCTTTATGGCCAAAGAGGACATTCATAAGACAGCCTTCAGATGCCCAGGGGCAATCGGCCTATATGAATGGGTCGTCATGACATTTGGTTTGAAGAATGCTGGAGCTACGTATCAGAGGGCTATGAATTACATTTTTCATGATCTTATTGGCTCTCTGATTGAAGTTTATATAGACAATGTCGTCGTAAAGTCAAGAGAACATGATATGCACTTGGCCGACTTACGCAAGGTACTAGAAAGGGCAAGGAAATATGGTTTGAAGTTGAACCCTAACAAATGTGCCTTTGGCGTATCGGCCGGTCAGTTTTTGGGTTTCTTGGTCCATGAAAGGGGGATTGAAATCACACAGAAGAACATCGATGCCATTAAGAAAATCAAGCCTCCAGAAAACAAGACTAAGTTACAATCTCTGCTTGGCAAGATCAACTTCGTCCGGCGTTTTATATCAAATTTGTCGGGCCATATAGAGCCATTCACTCCACTATTGAAAATAAAGGACGACGAAGAGATCATATGGGGTGACAAGCAACAGAAAGCGCTAGACGATATCAAAGCATATTTAACTTCTCCGCCGGTCTTAATTCCTCCACAAAAAGGAGTTCCATTCAAATTGTACTTGTCAGGCGATGAGAAATCCATCGGCTCAGTCTTGGTTCAAGATGTTAACGGCAAGGAAAGAGCTATTTTTTATCTCAGCAGGAGAATGTTAGACGCTGAGACAAGGTACACGCCGGTGGAGAAATTATGCCTTTGTTTATATTTTTCATGTACTAAATTGAGGCATTACCTGCTTTCCAACGAGTGCATAGTGGTGAGCAAGGCCGATGTGATGAAATACATGCTATCGGCCCCTGTGTTGAAAGGACGAGTCGGGAAGTGGATCTTTGCTTTAACAGAATTTGATCTTCGATATGAATCGGCCAAAGCGATCAAAGGACAAGCCCTGGCCGATTTCATCGTTCAACATAGAGATGACTCAGTTGCATATGCAGACATTGTCCCATGGACGTTATATTTCGATGGATCCGTCTGCAGACACGGTTGTGGTATCGGCCTAGTCATCATATCCCCTCTGGGGGCAAGTTTTGAGTTCGCTTTCACTATCAAGCCTTATTATACCAACAATCAAGCAGAATATGAAGCGGTACTTAAGGGCTTGCAGTTATTACAAGAAGTCGAGGCCGATGCCGTGGAAATCATTGGTGATTCACAGCTAGTAATTGGTCAACTTTCTGGGGAGTATGAGTGCAGAGACGATATTCTCAAAGTCTATAATGAGGAGTGCAAAGAGTTATTACACGGTTTCCGGATCGTAACGATGAGGCATATACCCAGGAAGCAGAATTTTGAAGCCAATGATTTAGCTTAGGGGGCATCGGGATACAGGCCGATGGCTAAAGACGTTCCAATTCAGATTGCTCTCGTGCACGCCGATGACTGGAGGGTTGATATCATGGAGTATTTGAGAAACCCTTCCCAATCGGCGTCACGCAGAATGAAATATAAAGTTTTACGCTATGTCTTATTGGACGATAACCTATATTATCGGACGGTTGATGGTGTCCTACTCAAATGCCTAGGTCCTGAGGAGGCTAAGACCGTTATGAGCGAAGTACATGAAGGGATTTGTGGCACCCATCAATCGGCCCATAAAATGAAATGGCTGATGAAGCGCGTCGGATATTTTTGGCCAACCATGCTAGAAGATTGCTTTAAGTATTATAAAGGATGTCAGGATTGTCAGAAATTTGGAGCAATTCAGAGAGCACCGGCATCGGTTATGCATCCAATCATAAAGCCGTGGCCGTTTCGAGGATGGGGGATAGATATGATCGGCCAGATTAACCCACCATCAAGTAAGGGACACAAGTATATATTAGTGGCTACAGATTACTTCACAAAGTGGGTTGAGGCCGTTCCTCTCAAGAAGGTTGATTCCAAAGACACTATTCAGTTCGTCAAGGAGCATATCATATATCGGTTTGGGTTACCTCAGACAATAACTACAGATCAGGGATCAATCTTCGTGTCCGACGAGTTCGTCCGATTTGCTGACAGCATGGGCATCAGATTACTCAATTCTTCTCCTTACTACGCGCAGGCCAATGGGCAGGCGGAGGCTTCCAACAAGTCTTTAATCAAATTAATCAAGAGGAAAATTGACGAACAGCCGAGGCAATGGCATACAACGCTGGCCGATGCTCTTTGGGCGTATCGGATGGCTTGCCATGGTGCAATCCAAGTACCTCCCTATCAACTGGTCTACGGGCATGAAGCTGTACTGCCGTGGGAAACCGCCATCAGCTCGAGAAGGATTGCTTTGCAAGACGACTTGACAGCCGATGAGTACCATAATCTTATGGTTGATGAATTGGATGATTTGGCACATGTTCGATTACGGTCCTTAGAGAAAATCAAGCGTGATAAAGATAGAGTGGCCCATCATTATAATAAAAAGGTCGTTGCCAAATCATTTGAGGAAGGAGACCTTGTGTGGAAATTAATAATGCCGATTGGCTCCAGAGATAATAAATTCGGCGAATGGTCACCTAATTGGGAAGGCCCCTTTCGAATTCATCGATGTGTTCCTCACAATGCCTATCTGCTCAAGGGATTAGATGGCGAGATTTATGGACGAGCTCTCAATGGCAAGTACTTGAAACAATATTATCCCAGTATCTGGATTGACTCATGATCGGCCCTCTAGCCGATTTATGATTACAGCCGATGTAGTCAAGCATCGTTTTTAGATGGCCGGTAAATACTATCGCCCTTAGTTCAAAATTTCAGAATATGATCCCTCATCTTCCAAAAATTGGGGGGCATATATATATACAGGAATTTTCAAGGATTTTTCAGTTTGGCGATTGACTTCGGCTTTCTGGCCGATGAGATTGTTTATAATGAGAATTTTCAAGGATTTTTCAGTTTGGCGATTGACTTCGGCTCTCTGGCTGATGAGATTGCTTATAATGAAAATTTTCAAGGATTTTTCAGTTTGGCGATTGACTTCGGCTCTCTGGCTGATGAGATTGCTTATAATGAGATTGTTCGTATTAAAGATATATGTGTCTGGAATTTTCAAAACAAATTCGGCTGCACGGCCGATAAGGTGTCAGAGGATTTCAGAAGCAATAAATTAGGCTGGAATTTTCAAAACAAATTCGGCTGCATGGCCGATAAGGTGTATGGTTATACATTATAGAAATAACATATGCTACATCACCCTATGAAGTCTGCAATAGCAGCAATGGCTTTACGACGAATCTGCTCAACGTCTTCGATAGCCTGGGCATCATCGGCCATCGTCCCTGGGATTGGTTTCAGTGATTTGCTTAGGGTCGCGAGGTACTTGGCCGATGCCCTGAGCTTTGCCGTCTGATCTTCTATGACCTTGGGTGATGCAGCTATCCCAGCTTCGACTTCCTGGATTTCTTGGCGTGTAGTGGCCAGCTTAGATTCTAGCTCTGCCTCGAGGCGACGGAGTTCTTCAAGCCTATTTTTCAGCACAATCGGCTCCACCGCTAGCTCGTCCAACCTGGTCTTATCAGCGTTCACTTGAGCTTTGCTAGCGGACAGGGCCGATTCTAGTTGTTCGCGCTCTCGTCGCTCTGCAAGTCTTTCTTTTGCTCTGAAAAGCTTGAATCGGTATTGTTCTAGGAAGATGGCCGGCGTGAGGATTTCCATCAGGTCTTCGGGCAGTTCGTTTTGGATTTCTTGTACCCTGGCTCTGATGGAGGAGCAGTCTTCTACCAAACACTCCAGCGAGGCTTCTAGCCGATTCCCAATATCGGTCAGCCGGTTCTTCAGATCATCAGAGATTGGTGCCCTGGCTATGCTGGGTAGCTCCTTGTCCTCATCATCAAGAAACTGGCCGATATCAAAGGAGAACATATCGGCTAGGTTCTGCAAATATCAACACGGGTCGAGGTTAGCCTTGTTAATCAGGAATCGGCAGAAAGGGGATCAGGGTAACCGTGGTTACCTGTGTTGGAGCATTGGTGGTGCTTGCATCGGCCTCTCTTTGCTTTGTCGACACAGTAGGCGAGGGGGTTGGCCGATGTGGTGAACGTGATGGAGCCCTAGGTTGAAAAAGCAGGAAATTGGTGAATAGGGTTATGTGATTACGAAAATAATGCAAAAAATCAGCTCTTACCGAGACAGTCGGAGAGGGTGGTGGAGAAGGAGAAGGGGTTCTCAATCGTGCCTTGGCTCGTTCGCGCCGTTGCAAAGTTGTTTTCTTGATTCTTGGCAAGGGGGCCGATTGAGTTCTCTCCTTTAACACAGACGACACCGCAGCCTGAAAAGGATGTGAAGTTAAAGTGCGACAGTACAAGGAGATTATGTAAACACAAAGAAGAGATTATATTGACCTTGCGAACTGCGTGTCTGGTCCTTTTTGGTTGCGGGGCATCATCTTGGTCATCGACCGGTGGGATCTCTGCAGCTTCGGCCGATGGCTCTTGGGTGGTTTCGACTGACGGGTTTTCTTCTTCGTGTGCATCGGCCGCTGCTGCATCGACTTCCTCCTCCATCACTTGTTCTTCGAGGAATTCTTCCAAGGAGGGGTCTAGCTCTTCGGCATAGGCCTGGTCATCGGTGTTAGCCTTCTTGCTGGCTTTCTGTGATTTGCCTTTGGCCGGCGCTTTTCTCTTGGGGTTTTCTTTAGGCATCGGACCTTGGAGAAGTGACGCCACTTTTGGGGCAGTGAGGCCGATGATGGATTCCAGGATGGTTGACCCCGATGGAGCTATGGCTTGAGCGTAGAAGATCTTCCGTCTACTGTTGCTCACAGATGGAATCGGCTCATCTGGGACTTGAGGGCTGATGCCTTGGATAAGTTCTGTCACATAGAACTTGGCCGATTGATGAAAGATGTGAGCGGCCCACTCTTGCCACCAGATTTGGAAGCTAATGTGCACGAAGGCATTCAGATGCAGCCGATCGCAGTCACCAAGATTGGGGAGCTCGATTTCCATTGCTTTGTTCATAACCAGGGCTGATGGGACTGTGCCTCTGCTCTCTAGGAGCTTATGAAGATGCAAGCTAATGGGAAGTTGTCCGAGCCCGCATTGTCTAGCAGCTGTCATTGGGGTGTAAAACTCATAGGACAAGCTGGTGCTCCTTCCCTGAAAGACGCCTACCGGGAGCAGGCATGGAGTGAGGCCGATCATGAATAATTCCCGTGATTCCATGTCATCATTTATTAAGCTCAGTTGCAGATCATCTGGAAGCTCGAAGTCTCGGTCCGATGTATAGACGAATATATCCATCTTGGCTGATGGAGGGCCGGTGAAGAAACGGATGAACCATGTAGCCATGTCATCGGCCGATTGATCTGCGCCGGGGTAGACGGAGGCTGCTTCCCCGTAGGACATGCATCTTCTGTTCCTGGGGTCTTCGTGATCGGCATATTTTGATGGGAAGCGAGAATCTGATAGAGGTGGCCGATCAACCATGGTGTTGGTGTATATGGTTAACCAGAGTTGAATGAACCACCATGGTCCTCCATGAGCCACAGTCTGTTTTAGCATCAAGTCTTGTGTGGAAACATGGAGTAGCCGATATACAGCTCCTAGAAGGTATCGGCCCAAGGGGATTTGTCTTTTGTCGACCAAAGCTTGAGCCAAGTGTTGACAGTTTGTAGTAGGGCCACAGGTCGATCCGCAAAAGACAAATCTCTCCAACCACAGTGTCAGGAAAGCTACGTGTTCTCGCTCTGAGACCGATCCCTGTTCCATGTGTTCAGAGATATATCCGGACCAGCCTCCGATTTTCTTGGTTTTCAACTTGTGGCTGCTGTTTACCAGGAGGCTGAAGGGGTTGATCTCGGAGCTGATATCCAATCCTGTGAGTACCTTGATATCTATGAGGGTTGGGGTCATCGGACCTTGCTTGAACATAAAGGCGTTCAAGGTACTTGACCAGAAGTAGCTGGCAGCTGACATTAGTGGCTCATTCTTCTTGGTATCGGCCAGGGACAGAGTTATGCATTGGCCGATTCCAATCTCGTCCCAGTGGACTTGTTTGACGGCAGCAATCCTTTTGTGCCAGGTCCTGTATCCGTTTAGCTTTGATGGCCATGACCTGAAGGTGTGCTTCCACGCCGAGACAGTGGGCTTGGCTTGCCTGAAAGGGATTCTGTCTGTTTCGGCGTTGATTAGCCAGGTTGGGTCACAGTCGCCCATGGGGCCCAGGAGAAAGCGATGGGATTTATCGTCGGTGGGAATCAAGATTTGGTTTTTGAAGACCTAAATCGTGAGAACAACGATGAGAATATAAGGCCTGAGGGTGGCAGAAAGTAAAAACCTAACTTGGAGAAATCGGCGGAAAAGGTAATAATGCGGACTTTGAAGGAATTGACTTACCGCAGGGATCTCGGAGGCGTAGAACGGGGCGGAGGCCATCGTTGTTGTTGGAGGGGTCGCTGTGAAGAGGGTCGATGTTGACGAGACGCCGAGGGGTCGCCGGAGTTGAAGAACACGAGGAGTTTGTTGAATCGGCGGCAAAAGGATTCGAATCTGGATCTGTGCGGTTTTCAGGTTAGACCTAGCAAAAAGTCGATGAGTTCCTTGGAGCTAATTCCGCCACATTATATAATGAAGCGGAATTGGGGGGCATGTGTTAACGACGGATTTTGGTAATCGACTCGGAAAGGAAAGAGGAAACCGAAGCAGAGAGGAAGGATTGAGTTGGAGTCGGACCAGGCTTCGTATCGGACCCGGTAACCGTATCGGACTGGGGAGGTGTTGCTATAAAGAGCGTATCGGCCGATACAGATTTGGTTTGGTCGTGGGCCGATGCGGGTTGTGAGTTGACAGTGTCAATGTGGGCTTGGTCTGGGCTCGAAGTAAGCTTCAAGGAAGTTGCCAAATAGAGATAAAGCTCGGTTTTAGGCAATTGTATCTTGTAAATTAAGTAGTGTAGATCTAATCTGTGGTTTAAGTCTGCCGCAAGGACTTGTTTGTTAGTTGTAGATAAGATCGTGCCCTACAAGGGTTCTGTTGTAACCTCGGGTATAAATATCCCGATAGTTTGTACATGTTATCGCTCTCAATCAATCACACAATCGAATCAATCTACTTTCGGCGCATCGCCAACCCTCGCAAGAGGTATTCTTCGACGAGTTCTTGCTTCCTCGGAGCAGAGGTAAGAGCTTGTCCCCGACGATCTACATCGTCGGGGCTAGCGTGTCGCTTTAGACACGTTAAGCCTCGATGATGTGATCGTCGATTATCATGTCTTGAATAGTTTTGACGGGTATCTTGATTAAGCCTTGCCAGCAGTTTACTCGCTTTAGGGTTTATTGCCGACGATGGTTTAATTCTTATACTTGGCTAGATTGTTCAATGCAGCTGGCATCCCCAAAAGCAATCGACGACTTGATTTTCTTCGTGTTACGTCTCAATTCACACTTCGAGTTGCCATCGACCATAGTCCTGTTTTGAGATTTAACACAAAGCCTGTTTTCGGTTGTAATTAAGGATAGTACTGGGGTTTTAGCCGGTCTTATCTAACATATGTGATTGCTTTATGTTTCTTGCATATGTTTGCCACTTATATGTGCAGATCGATAAGTATAGATATGTTGATCATGAGGTAATCTCGAGATTTCTTTGTGGTTGACGTGTTTATATTGGCCGATTGGCTCGTATAAGGTTGCACTAGAGTATTAGCTGGTGTAGTTACCTTTGTCATCCTTATCGGCCGATATTATTAGTTGAGGTCTACATATCAATGAAGGCCGATAAGATTAGATTCATGTCTTAATTATTTTCTAAGTGAGCCGATATAGCTTTGCCCTATCGGCTGGGCTATGACAATGTGTCATCGGTCTGCCGACCGATCGGCCATTGTTATCTGACTTGGTTCGCTTGTTTCTTGTTGATTGCAGATCAAATCAACTGGCACGCTCCACTTACGACTAGGCAAGCCATTTGGACCTGCACTGGAGTTAAGCAGATCTCCCAGGCCGCCGTGGTAACGCGGAACCCGTTTGGTTGCTGGACGGGTCGAAATTCTGCGCCAATAGAACCGTGATGATCTCAAGTCTAAGGTTTCTACATAAACAGTACTTGAGACCAACTGATGACACATAGAATCTCTGCAGTGTCTCATGGCGGGTCTATCCAACATATGTTCACCAACATATGTCCATATTATTTATTGGTATCTCCATACCATGATCCATGTGACATGATCATCAATCAATACATATGCTGATCTTTAAATCATATTTGTTCCTCATATATAACACGATCAGGGATCATTTAGAAATAGCATCATTGTAACATTAAGAGTCTCATGAATAAGTCACATACTCATTGATCTAGAATAATAATGTCTATTTCAAGGAACAAAGCACTAAATCATAAACATAGTCTGTGATATATACAACATCCCAATGTTGCCTCTAGGGCATATCACTAACAGTTGGTGCCGCTTCGATGACGGTGTCGATGAGGTTGAGGGCAGCGACCGCGTTCTGTTGAGGCGTGAGGAAGATGTTGGCGTTGTCGACTCGTGTCTGTAGTATGGCCTCGTGAGCGGATTGCCCAGTCGCCCTCAGATCTCGTTTTCTCTTGTCAGCTTCTTCTTTTCGTCTGAGTTCCTCCTCCTTGCGCATGTTCTCCTCCTCCATACGCTTGCGCTCCTGCTCAAGCTTGGCTCATTCCTCTTCTACTATCCTTCAGGCCATGGCCGAGTCGGTCTTGGCTACTTCGGCCATGAGGACGTCGTAGAACATTGGATCGTAGTCTTTGCCGAAATCGGAGTCGTCGAGTTCATCTGTGGAGATGTCGTAGAGGTCGTCGAAATCGGAAGAGCTGAGGTAATCATTGAGCTCCGTAGATGAGCACGACCCGAGCGATTGAAGTATGACGGCAATTTCCCTTGAGCCCGGATCGTAGCATGATGCTGAAGAAGATTCTCCCAAGTGGATCGATTCCAACTCGGAAGACAGAAGGTTGTGGTAGACCTTAGCATCGTCTAGTAATCCGAACGGCGCCGAGTGGTTTTCCCCTCCCAACTGCTTCGAATCCGAGTCAAGGAGAGAAATCTTGCCAAAATTGTCGGTGATGAAGTCGAGGCTGCCCCGGAGGGAAGACAAAGTCATCGATGCCTGATGAAGATCCCATCGCGCTTGTCGGCGAGATGAAGAAGAAAACTTGACGCACTTCCCCTACCTGGCGCGCCAACTGTCGAAACTTGGTTTCGGCAATAAGAAATTGGGGGTAGCAGTCAAGCACCAAGCACAATGGGTTAGTTGACACAGGGGTTTAGATAGGTTCAGGCCTTCTATAAAGAAGTAATACCATACTCTTGTTTCGGGGATTCGATCCGTCGAGTGGTTTATTGATCTCTTGATCTCATAATCTCGTGTGTGTTCTCTGTAATCGTCTATCCCTCAAGGGATGCCCTACCCTCCTTATATAGTCTCGGAGGATAGGCTTACAGGTTGGAGACCTAGTTACATACAACATCGGACTCCTCAATCTTACCAACTTTAGACTATAAGCCGTTACCTTATAACTATGGTAACGTAATACTCAAGTCCTAAGCCAGTTTACATAATCATGAGTCATAACCTATCCCTATGGTAAGTCGGATAAGCTAGCTATGAGGGTATCCGGTACCCATAATCTCCACAAAAGTTACAAAAGAGTTACCTGTTGGATTTTCTAAGCTTGGGAGCTGATCTGGTAGATGGTGGCTTCGGCGAGCTTACATTAATTCTCGGAGTTTGAATTTCTTCATCCTCTTCGTCTAAGTCATTGATGATCAATTTTATCTGTTTGCTGCCACGCTTGGTCGTTTCTTCAACTGCAGCCCTTTTAATTTTTGCCTAAGGTTTGATTGTCCGCCCGCCAGTCAGTCTGCTGCTAGTCGGCTGGGTTTGGGGAGATTCATGATAAACTTTGTATGGCCGAGAGACAATTAAGGCATCTGCCTATAGAAGATACTCTTTTCAGATATAACATTGGCAAGTACGGCGAAAAAGAGGATATTGAAAATGGTTTAAGAGTCTGCGTACCGGAGGAGGTGGCTGAAGGATACTAACGGGAAGAACTGGCAGTTTGTTGTTGTAATCAACCACAATCCTGCAGAGAAGATTTTATACATACATGAACGCCAGACTTGTCCTCGCAATTAGAATCGGTCTGTCCTTCATATTCAAAAGTTGGTTTCGATCTTTCCTCGATTGGCGCTAGTCGGGACTTGATGAAGTGCCGAGTGATTGTTCTCCTTGGAGTTCTTTGTTTTTTATCTCAACAATCTTTGATAACAAGTTACTGGCTTCAATCCAATTTTGGCCATCTGGCAGAGCATTCCAGTTGCCTCGGGGAATCGGTGGATGGCCGACAAAGTCGGGCAAGCTAGGAGCGGGGTTGGAGATGTAGAACCAATTAGCATGCCAAACTTTGTTGGAGGTTTTCAAAGGGAGTGGGAAATAATCTTTGCGGAGAATTCTGCGGAGTTGAAATCCAACATAGCCGACAACACAAGGGTTATCTTTGGTCAAATGGGCTTTGAGAAAAAACATGCGGCGGAATAGATTGAAGTGGGGGTGGATTCTGAGAAATGCTTCGTAGAGATGAACAAAAATGGGGATGTGCAAGATGGAGTTTGGATTCAAGTGATAGATCCTGATCCCGTAGTAATCAAGGATGCCGCTAAAGAATTCGGAGGATGGAAGAGCAAATCCGCAATAGAAGAACTAAGTAAAAACAACGATCTCACTGGTGTTCGGAGTTGAGAACTCTTTGCCGCAAGCCGATTGCCAGCCGATGATCTCCTTTGCAGGAAGGACGCCATCCTTCACCATCTCTTTTAGAGTCGATTCCTTCACGTCGGAGGTCGCCCATTGCTCGAAGGGGATTTCTCTCTCATCTGCCATGAGCAAGATTTGGGATGGATTTGATGTGGATTTTGGGGTTGAGATTTCTGGAAGGGGTGGAGTTGGAGATGTGAGCAGCACGATTTGATGGGGGTCGAAGCGACTGGGTGGATGGATCTAGCAGATTCAAAGCCCTAGGTTTTGACGGTGGTGGTTGTGAATAGGAGCGCGAAAGGTGAAATTTTTGAGAAGTTGAAGTGGCGAGGTAGACAACGAACCCTTCGGTGGTTTTTTATTTAGGTGTTGGTAAGCAATTTTCGTCTGGGCCAAGGCCCACGAGATGTTTACAACTCATATTTCACGTGTGGCTTGTCACTTGTCTTTAGAGACTTAAGCAAATTTGCCTTGACAATATACACATGTTTTATTGCCCAATACCTTCAAAATCCTTTCGTACAGAGGTTACATAACATTTTAGGAGTTGGTACGATGCAATTTGGAAGGTGACAAACAGCAAAAAATTTTTAACTGTCCTGGTAACTTTTTTATAGGATGCAGGAGGTGGTTGGTTTTTTACAAAGCAATTGATTTTATATCAGTGCTATCTTGCCACATTTGTGTGATTTTCTAATTAAGACCAATATTGTGGATTAGGCTTATTATATTTGGGTCATATTTCTCAGGCGGTTGGTAAATCTATTTATGGGTTTTATCAACTTGGATTTTATACCACAGATGCCATATATTTATAAGGATGGTGAAATTGTGTGTCTTATAGGGACTTAGACATATTTGCTTTCGCAGTATGTGCACAATATGATATCAGTACTTATGTTCACTATGCAACAAGCTTTATCATTAAGGTTATTTGCTATGTGATTCTTTCAAAATGCTTTTGGCTTTTGCTAAGCGAATTGTTATATAAAACCAATCGTATGGTTAAAATTTTTAATGTTCTTGACAATATGCTTAGTTTATTCGACTAAACAAATAGTCAGGGGCTACACCTAATTAGGTGCATCTAGTCGATGCACCTAGGTATATTTTTTATTGTAATTTTTTTCAGCACTTCACAACCTTTCTATTGGATTGATAGCACTCGGGTGATTATGGCAAAGGTGATTGAAGCACTCAACTATGGAGTAATCTGGTTCGAGGTGAAGTTATCTCGTCGACTGCGAAGGTTTCAAAGGCTACTGTGGAGATTATGGGTACCATATACCCACACAGTTGGCCTATTCAACTAGCTATAGGGGATATATTTTATGTGATGATTATGTAACGGTTTAGGACTTAAGTATTACGTTTCTTTGTGTAGTAGGGAACAGCTTATAGTCCTAAGTCAGCCATGTTGTAGATAATGATTAGGAGACTAATACCGTATGTGGTTAAGTTTCTATCTTGTAAACCTGCCTTCCAAAGCTTTATAAGGAGAGTAGGGCGCCCCCTAAGAGGCATAGAGTAGATAGCAAATAGCTTAGCTTCTCCAACACATACTACTTGATCGTCAGATCAATACAAAACTTGGCGGATATAATCCTCGAAACAGGAGTAATGTATTACTTCTTTATAGAAGGCTTGAACCTGTCTAGACCTTTGTCTCTTAACCCATCGACTTTGGTGCTTGTGCGCAACCCCCTTTTCTCATTGCCAAAATTAGGTTTCAACAAAGCATTTGTACTCAAACCCTAGAGATGTGGAACTAATGCGCTAGCATCAGAAAGGGTGCAAGATAGATGGGATGCTCCGACACCCAACGGATGCTCGTCAATGGAACAACTTTGATGCAAAGTACCGAGAATTTGCGAAAGAGCAACGAAATATTAGATTTGCACTGAGTACTGATGGAGTGAACTAATTTGGAGACATGAGCAGCTCACATAGCACTTGGCCAGTTCTTCTGACCATGTACAATCTTCCTACCTGGCTTTCTCATAAGTACGTTATACTCTGTATACTAATACAAGGCCCCCCGCAGCCTGATATTAATATTGATGTATTTCTTGAGCCATTGATAGAAGATATGAAAGATTTTTGGAAAGCTGGGATAAATGTGTGGGACGAATATTTAAGACAATATTTCCCACTGAAGGCCATTATTTTCGTTACCAGTAATGATTATCCCGCCATGTCTGAATGGAACCTACTACAGGTACCCGTAGGCTCCAAAAAGATGATGTCAGAATTCCATGGTACTGAAGAGAATGATCCTCCACCAAAAATAAAAAGTGGGGAGGAAATATGTGCCATGACAGAGAAAATGCAGTGTGTATTCAGCAAAGGGCCGAAGAAATGTTCCAAGGGAACATAGCGCATAAACCAGATAATAAATCCCCTCCCTCGTTCAAGAAGCACTCAATTTTATTTAAGTACTTGTCATATTGGAAAGATTTGGAGAGTCGCCATGCCATGGATGTCATGCATCTAGAAAAAATATGTTCGATAACACCATTGGAACATTGTTGGATATACCAAACAAGACAAAGGATGGTCTACAATCCCGTATGGATCTAGTTAATACGGGAATCAAGGAAGAGTTACACCCAACAAAAGGAGAGAAGAATGGAAAAGCATATCACCCTCCAGCCTATTTTGCACTAACTCTTGAGGACAAGAAGGCATTTTGCAAGTCCCTTTGCGATGTTAAAGTGTCCATAGATTTCTCATCAAACATCAGGCAACTAGTCTCCATGAAAGATTTGTTGGTATCTGGTTATAATTTAGACGATTGTCATGTCATGCTATTGATGCAAAACACGGTGGCCTGGAAAATTTGATTCACTCTAGTGCAGGTCCAAATCTTAGACAAACGGGTTTAGGGCGTGCTAGTTGGTTCGATCCTGCAACCAACAAGATATACAATAAAACAGTTAGATATACGATAGTGGATCGGCCGATAAGCTGATGACATACCGTATGGACCTAGCCGATGCGATCTGACCGAATCGGCTATAAGGTGCAAGGTAAATAAAATAAAGCAAACCCGAATCATGCTCCATCGGCTGTGAATATATAATCTATAGTTAGAGATTAGATACTAGCCGATGAAATCATAACTAGCTAGGTTAAAATAGATAATGTACTAGCAACTACTCCGATACAGCCTTATACAAGAATATCAACCAAGATTAATATATTAAGGCAAGCATGATATATTTAACCAAAGTAAGATCCTTGTATATGGGGCAGATATAACATGAAAAGTATAATTAAAGGAATTTAAACAAAGCTAGACAGTCATCTCAGATAAAATTGCCTGAAACTCCAATGCTACCTCTATTACAAGCAAGAAACAGGCTAAAGATCATCGTTCTAATTAGGACTAGGGCTGATGCAGCACAAAGTGTAAAAAGATGCATGATATCTAGACAATCAAGCCTTTGCATGTTTTTTAGGGTGGTAGATACCTTATGCCAATCTAGACGAATAAACTGATTTAGCCAATACCGACAAAACCTTATGCAAGGTTCAGCCGATACGGCTAAATCAGCCATCGACTTAGATTGGCTAAGTTATGTGGTAAATTAACAAGCCATACCTCTAGCTGACGAATTCGAAGCATGAACTCGTCGAGAAAACGAAAAAGAAATTATGGTGATGCGCTGAAAGTATTTTATTGAACTCCTCTCTTTTACATAGACCTAGGGCTTACATTTATACCCGTACATACAGACCTTATCCTTGCCGGACACTATTTACAACTTGCCTAAACAAACAAGTCCTAAGTGGACTCTTACCACAATATTACAAAAAGGAAACTAACTTTTATTCCTCGTTAATAGATACAGTTGCCTTATCTGGACCCAATTCCTAGTTGGCAATATCTTCAAGTCCTTCTCCAAAGTCAACACGAAGCTAGTCTACCCATATCGGCTCGACCAAGTCCGATTCAGGTTACCCGTATCGGCTACCCGAGTCCGATTCCATATCGGTCGATATGGTCCCAGCTGATGCGCTGTCTGTTTTGGAAAACTCCTTTATTCCTTCAAATCCACCTTGGATTCAATTTTGATTCCGGCATATCTTTACCAAATTTTGCTGTTAACACATGCCCCCCAATTCCGGAGTATAAATTAATATGCTACGGAATTATCTCTTAGATCCACAAAAAACTAGGGTTTCCGTGTTTTGACCGTTACCAGCTAAGCACAATAAATACCAATGGTTTCGGTCCTAAACTTCACGCCGTCACAATCCTTCATGCCAACTGACGCCCAAAAATCATGCAAACCCTCCTCAGCTACTCCAGCGATCTCTCCGACGATGCAAGCTCTCGGCGGCAGTCTTACTCAATCCTAATTATCGTCTTCTTCAAGCTTCCAATGGCAACCATTACCGACGTCCCCCTGGTATGCTTCTTCAGCCTCTTAAGCTCTTATCGGCTTCTTTTGCTTACTGCCGCTGTTCTAGGTCGAATATTGCTCTTAGATCCCTTTTGTAGCAAACCTTTGATTCTTCCTTGTTTTTTCTTCAATTGTAGCACTTAAGAGATCAAATTGTTATCCCGGTCCTAAAAGAACCAATCCATTATTTTCTTGGACCGATGGGCGATATGGACCCCTGTTATCTCATCAACGCTAAGACCGATAGAATCCCATATAAACAAACCAAGCCCAACTTGGCCAACTGGTAGACTGTATTCAGATCATGGCCTTCTAGTTTGGACGGATGGAGAACTTGGTACAAAAGAATATCGGCTTCCAAGTAGTCCATCTGGGAAGAAATAGGGATAGCCCAGTGCTTAAGTTTATCTCTAGCCGATATAAAAAAGACGAACCCATGTTATCATCGGCTGCTTACTTCTGGTCTGACACCCTCAATGCCTTCCTGTTCGGCCAAGGTCCAATGACACCCACCTTATTGGATGTTAAGATGCTCACCGGCCTAGATATTGTTTCATCCGCCAACCCCTTCTCTTTGAAAATCAAATGTGAGCACAAATTGTCAACAAAGAATGTAGGTGGTTGGTCAGCATATATTTCTAAGCACATTGACACCGGTTCAATAACAGACAGGGAACACATAGCTTTCCTCAACCTCTGGCTAGAAAGGTTTATCTTCTGTGGATCAACCTATGGTCCAACAGCTAAAATGCAACATCTGGCTCAAGCATTGGTAACATAGAAATCAATCCCCCTTGGCAAATTCTTACTTCGAGCTATATATCAAACTCTAAGCCAGTCAACAGCCAAGCTTCTAACTAGGACCTCTGTCGGTTATGGAGGACCTTGGTGGTTTCTGCAACTCTGGTTAAACCTATACACCATCAATGTTCTTGAGAGAAGCCCTTTGTACTCATCAATCTTTCCATCGGACCACTCAGACAATGAGCAAGCTAGTACACGCTGATGTATGTCCTTTGGTGAAGCAACATCAACTTATCCAGGGTCAGGACCATCAGTTGAAGTCTTTCCAGAATGGTTCGACCAATTGTACAATGGATTTGCCAAGAATGCCATAATATAGTTCCCCTATGATAACTTTACAGATTATGAACTACCAGCCGATTTGAGGCTCAACGACTTGATCGATGCAGCCGATCCCAGCTCAAGAGAAAACTTCGTATCGGCCATCTCTCCATGCATCCTCCCGACAGGAGTATCCAAAGCCCGCAATGTACAAGTATCTTATGAGCTTTATCACCCAACATCGGCCGCAAGACAACTTAGACTAGGTCAACTCCTTATCAGCGTGTATTCTGTAAGGAAAATTTAGACGAGGGGTATTGCAACATCGGCTCTGCAAATGGACAGAATTCTGAGTATTGAGCACCCTGTGTTTGGACCTCTAAATCATGCAAACATCCATCTTTTGCGCAACCAATTGTTTGACAAATGGTGGAGCGAATGGAAGAAGCATTTGTTCCATCTACCGGCTAGTTACTTTTTGACGACAATCATCCCCTCTCTTAGCCCTTAGGTAAACTTTCTTATTTTCAACCAACTCTAAATTTTATCTTTCAAAAATTATCTAACTTTCCTTTGCAAGTTCCAGATATTCTTCCTCCAGCTCAAAGCTTAAGCGGCCAGCCGATCATGTATGCACTGGCCTTAATGCCATCAGGAGATCTAGCTCCATCGATCATCGGCCTCGCTGCTCCTACGATAGCATTTTTGCTAGAAGGCCAAGTCAGGGAGCCAATACCTAAAACTGGTGGGAAGCGCAAACCACCGATCATCAAGAAGTTGACAAAGAAACCCAAAGTTGCATCGCTCAAGAAACCTGTCGATAGCATTTCTCCTCTTGATTCTGATGTTGAAGAATTCTTGGATGAAGCAATCATGTAGGAAGAAATTGACAGAGCTGCAGCCGATATGAGCGACACTAAAGATCAATTTGCAGTCCATCCTAAGCCAGCCGATGTGACCACTCCTGTAAGATCACCAGCCAAGTCTGATACCCCAGCTTTGCCTCAACCTCCCCAACACAGGACAATCCGTAAAGTGAAAGTAAATATAATTCAACTTCAGTCTTTAACCTCTTTCAAAATTTTGCTAACACTTGCTTTTTTGTAGCCCAAGACTGTATTGGCTATGGCCAAAGGCAAACACTTCCCGATGCCCCCCTTGACTCCAAGCCCTCAAGCCTCTCCAATGACATTGGTAACCTTCAACATCCCCTAATCTTTCACCATTGGCCGATATAAAAACAATTAATGCTTGTCCTCTTTTCAGCCAAGAGCTCCATCGGCTTCCCCTCATCGGCCAGCTCCAAGTGATCAAGCTCCTTCTGCCGCTGGTAGCCACCATGTAGAAGAACAAGAAAAAACAACTACCATGCCGACGGTCCAGGTAAACCTTATCAAAAATATTCCTTTTAGCTCAATCCTATTTTCTCTTTACCATGAATTCCCTTTTGCAGAACTTGACCGATATGTTCTACTTTGATATCAGACAGTTCCTGGATGAGGAAGATGAAGAAGCAACAAGCAGAACAAAGTCTCCTATCTCTTATGACTTACAAGCAAGGCTCCTGGACATAGCTAACCGGCTGGGATCTTTCCTAGACACTTTAGTTGCCAACTGTGGGCCCATCAGATGTAGGTTTTAGGAAATCCAAGACTAACTTCCTGAGGAGCTTACAGATATCATATCCCCAACCATATTCCTTGAACAACACCAATTCAAACTCCAAAGGGCTAAACAAAGTATAGCTGATCAGCTTGAGCGCCAAGACAAGGAAGCAGCAATTCAGACCAGCCGACAGCAAATTAATGAAAACAAGGCCAAGTTGGATGAACTCACAATTAGCTCATAAATAGTACAAAAACGTATCACCGAGCTTGAATAACAAGATGTTGATCTCCTAGCCAAGTTGGAACAAACTCGTAAGGAGATTACTCAAGAAAAACAAAGGTTGGCCGATCTCCCAAAAACCATCGAAGATCAATCAACCAAATTAAAAGCATCAGCCAAACACTTCGCAGGCCTCAACAAGACCTTGAAGCCGATCCCTGGGACTGAAGCCGATGATGCATGTGTAATTGATGAAGTCAAACAAATCCACCTACGTGCGATATCGGCAACCCAAAACTTTTTGGGTTGATGTAAAAATTTTAAATTTTTGATATACTTTGTCTCGCTAAACTTGAAACCTTTTTGTGTAATATACTCATTGGCTTCTTAGCTAATTTTGGCTTCCACACTTCTACATTTTACCATATTTTTGGTCTAAGGGTGATAATTCATATCGGCCATCTCAAGGCACTGTTACCATACATCGGCTTTTTGATACATCGGCTAAACAACCAATTATGAATTGATCCAAACACTTGTGTAATAATTTTTCAAATATTTTCCATTTAAAGCCTTTCCAAAAACCTCTCCATCAAGACCATCAAGCAAATATGCATTTCTAGATACACAACTATGAATCCGATAGGGTCCCTCCCAATTAGGTGACCACTTTCCAAATTTGTTATCTCTAGTCCCTATTGGCATGATCAACTTCCAAACAAGCTCTACTTGCTCAAAAGCCTTCAGCACAACTTTTTTATTATAATGTCGCAAAACTCTTTTCTTATCTCGTTTGATCTTTTCTAAAGCGTGATCAAACCTGTGCAAAATCTTCCAAGTCATCAATCATCAAGCTATGATAATCATTGGCTGATAACTTAGTTTGCAAAGAAATCCTTTTTGAGCCGATGTTAGTCTCCCATGGCAGAATAGCTTCATTCCCATATACAAGTTGATAAGGTGGCACCTGTGTAACCCCATGACATGCCATCCGATAAGCCCATAGCAAATCGGCTAGGGTAGTATGCCACTTTTTAGGTTGTTTAGCAATCTTACTCTTAATCAACTTGATCAAACTTTTGTTAGAAGCTTCAGCTTGTCCATTAGCTTGTGCATAATAAGGAGAAGAATTTAACAACATGATGCCCATACTATCAGCAAACTGAATAAAATCATCGGCTACAAAAATAGATCCTTGATCTGTTGTTATAGTTTGTGGAATCCCAAACCGATAAATTATATGCTCCTTCACAAATTCAATGGCATCTTTGGAATCAACTTTCTTTAAAGGAATCGCTTCAACCGATTTTGTAAAATAATCCGTTGCCACCAGGATATATTTATGCCCCTTACTCGATGGTGGATTAATCTAGCCGATCATATCAATTCCCCAACCTCTGAACGGCCATGGCTTAATAATTGGATTCACAGCTGATGCTGGTGCTCTTTGAATGGCTCTAAATTTCTAACAATCTTAACAACCCTTATAATATCTAAAGCAATCCTCCAGCATTATCGGCCAAAAATATCCAACCCTTCTAAGTAACCATCTCATTTTATAAGCCGATCGATGTGTTCAACAAATCCCTTCATGAACTTCACACACGACAACTTTAGCCTCCTCTAGGTTCAAACATTTAAGTAAAACTCTATCAATCGTCCGATAATACAAATCCTCATCAAGCAACACATATTTCAAAGCTTTATATTTTAACTTTCTCGACATCGACTTCTGCAACCTCAATATCAACATCTTTCAACATCGGCTTATAGCCCGATGCACCTTGAGCTAAATCATTGGCTTCAATATTCTGCTCTCTGGGAATATGCTTCATAGTATTAACTGTGGAGATTATGGGTACCATATACCCATGCAGCTAGCTTATCCGGCTGATTATAGGGGATAGGTTAAAGATGATGATTATGTAATGACTTAGGACTAAAGTATTACGTTACCTTGTGTATTAAGGAACGACTTATAATCCTAAGTCGATAGTGTTTAGGAGTCCTATATCGTATGTGGTTTGGTCTCTGACTTGTTAGCCTGCCTTCTGAATCTATATAAGGAGGGCAGGTTGCTCCTTGAGGGGCATAGAGCAATAGCAATCAGCTATGTTTTTCTTTATACACAATCTAATCACAAGATCAATACATAACTCGGTGGAAACAATTCCTGAAATAGGAGTAGGGTGTTACTTCTTGATAGAAGGCCTGAACCTGTCTAAATCCTTTTGTCTACTAACTTATCGTGTTTGGCACTTGTGCGCTACCCCCTTTTCTCATTGCCGAAATCAGGTTTCGATAATAACCATGAAGTTTTTCAACAACTCTTGGCACTTCTCATTATAAACCTTCAAGATCTAATTACTGCATTCATATTCCCCTCATAACTGATTGATTACCAACAATGAATCTCCAATAATCTCAATAGCATCGGCTTCGATTTCTATCAAGAGTTGCAAACCCTTAAGCACTGCTTCATACTCAACTTGATTGTTTGTATAATAAGGTTTGATTGTAAAACTAAACTCAAAACTTGCCCCCTAGGCGATATAATTACCAAAACGATACCACAACCATGTATACAAACAGACCCATCAAAGAATAACATCCAAGGCATCATCTCAATATAATTAACTGACTCACCTCGATGCTGAATGATAAAATCGGCAACTGTTTGTCCTTTTACTGCTTTAGCCAATTCATATCTAAGATCAAACTCTGTTAAGACAAAAATCCATTTCCCAACTCTACCTTTCAAGACCGGAGCCGATAGCATATATTTTATCACATCGGCCTTGCAAACTATTGTGCACTCATTTGAAAGCAAATAATGCCTCAAAATTCTTCCTGATAAGTTAGAAATAGCTCTCCTTACAAAATTAACCTTGCGGATCAAGGATTGCAACTTGGTTTTATTTTGTGGAGATTCGATATCCTTAATAGCATTTATACTCCTTGGAGTTATCTCAATCCCCCTTTCATGAACAAGAAAACCAATAAATTGCCCAGCCGATATACCAAAAGCACTTTTGTTGGGATTCATCTTTATACCATACTTCCTTATTCTTTCTAGCACTCTTTGTAAATCGGCTATATGTCACAACCACATCATCAACAAAAATTTCAACTAATACACCAATGAGATCATGAAAAATATAATTCATAGCCCTCTGATAAGTGGCACCAGCATTCTTCAAACCAAAAGTCATAACAACCCACTCATAAAAGCCGATTGCACCAGGACACCGAAAGGCTATTTTGTGAATATCTTCTTCAGCCTTAAAAATTTGGTTATATCCTGTATTGCCATCCATGAAACTAATAATCTTATGTCCAGATGCTGCATCAACCAATAAATCAGCAATCGACATTGGGTACTTATCCTTGGGTGTAGCTTTGTTCAAATCTTTGAAGTCAATACAAACTCTAAGCTTCCCATTTTTCTTGATTACTGGTACTATATTTGAAACTCACACAGCATATCGGCATGACCTTATAAATTTGGCATCATAGAGTCTTGTAATCTCAGCCTTGATAGCATGATATATTTCTGGCTTGAATCGTCTCTGAGGTTGTTTATATGGCCGAGATCCTGGATTAATAGGGAGCCGATGTTCTGCAATAGATCGGCTAAGATCTGGCATCTGATGGTACTCTCATGCAAAACAATCTTTATACTCTTTCAACAGCTTAATTAATTCCTTTTTGAATATATCTGACAATTTAGTGTTGGCGCAGAATTTCGACCCGTCCAGCAACCAAACGGGTTCCGCGTTACCACGGCGGCCTGGGAGATCTGCTTAGCTCCAGTGCAGGTCCAAATGGCTTGCCTAGTCGTAAGTAGAGCGTGCCAGTTGATTTGATCTGCAATCAACAAGAAACAAGCGAACCAAGTCAGAAAACAATGGCCGATCGGTCGATAGACCGATGACACATTGTCATAGCCCAGCCGATAGGGCAAAGCTGCATCGGCTCACTTAGAAAATGAGTAAGATATGAATCTAATCTTATCGGCCTTCATTGATACATAGACCTCAACTAATAAAATCGGCCGATAAGGATGACTAAGATAACTACACCAGCTAGTACTCTAGTGCAACCTTATACGAGCCAATCGGCCAATATAAACGCATCAATCATAAAGAAATCTTAAGACCACTTCACAATTGACACATTTATACTCATCGATCTGCACATATAAGTGGCAAACATATGCAATTATAAAGCAATCACATATGTTAGGTAAGACCGGCTAAAACCCCGGTACTATCCTTAATTACAATCGAAAACAGGCTTTGTGTTAGATCTCAAAACAGGACTAAGGTCGATAGCAACTCAAAGTATGAATTGAGACTTAACGCAAAGAAAATCAAGCTGTCGATTGCTTTTGGGGATGACAGATGCATTGAATAATTTGGCCAAGTATGAAAATTAAACCATCGTCGGCAATAAACCCTAAAGCGAGTAAACAGCTGGCAAGGCTTAATTGAGATACCCGTCAAAACTACCCAAGACATGATAATCGACAATCACATCATCGAGGCTTAACGTGTCTAAAGCGACACGCTAGCCCCGACGATGCAGATCGTCGGGAACGAGTTCTTACCTCTGCTCCGGAGAAGCAAGAACTCGCTGAAGAAAACCTCTTGCGAGGGTTGGCGATGCGCCGAAAGTAGATTGAACTGGTTTTTGTGTGATTGATTCGAGAGAGTTTACATGTACAAACTATCGGGATATTTATACCCGAGGTCACAACAGAACCCTTGTAGGGCACGATCTTATCTACAACTAACAAACAAGTCTTTGTGGCAAACTCTAGCCACAGATTAGATCTAAACTACCTAATTTACAAGATACAATTGCCTAAAACCGAGCTCTATCTCTATTTGGCAACTTCCTTGAAGCTTACTTCGAGCCCAGACCAAGCCCACGTCGACACTGTCAACTCACAACCCGTATCGGCCCATGACCAAACCAAATCCGTATCGGCCGATATGCCCTTTATAGCAACACTCCCCAAGTCCGATACGGTTACCGGGTCCGATACGAAGCCTGGTCCGACTTCAACTTAATCCTTCCTCTCTGCTTCGGTTTCCTCTTTCCTTTCCAAGTCGATTACCAAAATCCGTCGTCAACATTTAGTACTTACAAATGTCGGCCTAGGTCTATCACCATCACCAATATCTACTTCTTCTAGCTCATTGGCCGACATAAACATTTTCGTTCAAAATCATCCACAGAATCTTCTACATATGCTTTGGGGCCAATCTCTATGTCGTCAAAGTAAAAGCTGAGGTCCTTCATCACTGATCGACTGAATATCACAATCGGACACTTTTAAGAAATCACCTTTCCAAACATTACATGACAAGCAATCAACTCCTTGCATCTCCCAGATAGTTAAATCGGCAATAGTAACATTAACTAACCTGGCAGCCTTCACGATCTCTATCTGGTCTCCTTACAACTGAATCATACTTTGATGCATTGTTGAAGGTATACAATGATTCGCATATATCCAGTCTCTCCCTAACAACAAACTATATGATCCCTTTCCATCATTGACAAAAAATATGGTCGGAATTGTTTTACTACCAACTATCAACTGAACATTTAGAACACCCTTTGTTTCAGATGAATTCCCTCCAAAATCTTTTAAAACCATGTTGGTCTTGATCGAATCTTCTCGACTCCTCCCAAGCTTTCTAAATGTTGTATAAGGCATAAGATTGACGGTCGCTCCTCCATCAACTAACATCTTGGACATCAGCTTCCCATTGACAAAACCCTTAATATATAAAGGTCTCAAGTGCCGATGTTCATCATCCTCAGGTTTCTTGAAGATGGCTTGTTCCAGTGTTAGTGTCAACTTCGCCAATGACTCTTCTATCTCCTCATCGGCTGCATGTCTACCGTGCTCTGCTAGCAACACAAACACCATTTCCTCATTAGCTGCATGTATACCGTATTCTACTGGCAACACAAACATCATATTGACTGAAGATAAAGCTATAGCTTTACCTTTTGCAGATGTTGAAACTTTATTGGCTCTGACTTCACCGGCTGATACAATTTTGGATTTGACACGCCACTCCTTCCAGGTTCATTGCAGCCGACAGTCAATCTCTTCATCAACTTCCTGCATCTGCTCTCGGTTACGCAGCCGTTGTACCCTCCTTTTTTGATTCTTGATGAAAATTCCGGATGGACTCCATTGAGGGTTCTGAACTTGCTTCCCTTGATCTTCATCCTCATCCTTGAAATAATCCTGATGAATTGGCCCTAAACGTTGGTATACTGACAACCTCTTCTGCATTGGCCGATCTTCCACCCTTGAATTTCTTGGTTAATGAAAACCACCTTGGAATATTGCATGTGTATCACTGCACCCTAGACAATCTTCAATTGATGGCAGTCTCATTCCTTCATTCCAGCAAAACCTAAAAAACTCACATCTCCAATCACGATCAAAACAAGCTTCATCATCTTGAGTATATATTTGGACTTGCTTATCTTGTTTTCTCTGGTAATTGTTTATCAACTAGACAGAATTAAATTTATTTTGTTGATAAGTCCGATAACTTCTCTTAGTCCGATAACTTCTCTTATCGGCTTCATTGGTGTGGACCATGTTAACAGGAAAAAGATGGCCTTCGATCTTCATCGGCTTCTTTCCGTCATCAAACTTGATTCTGCCTTGTTCTATAGCCGATTGGATCTGTTGCCTAAATACCTTGCATTCATTTGTATGATGTGATCCAGTGTTATACCACTTGCAATATTTCCTTTTTCACAACTCTTCAGCTGATGGAATCACATGCCCTGCTGGAAGTTGTTTTTACTTTTCTTGAAGTAGTAGATCAAATATCCTATCAGCTTTGTTGATATCAAAATCATATCTCTTCCTTTCCATTGTCTTTGACCCATTGGCAAACAACAGTTTTCTTGTTTCTTGACCACTCTGCCAAACTGATCTCTGGGTCTTCATTTTCTAACTCTGACTCATAGCTATACATATTGTTGACATTGTTAGCTTTCCTGGTAAATCTCTTAGCCTCTTGGAATCTCTGTTCATGAGCCGACACCTTTTGTACTAACTGAGCCATACTCTCAAAATCTTGTGCAGAAAATCATTCCCTTATCGGCCCAAGCATCCCTTGGAAAGCTAAATTAGCAAGCTGTGAATCAGTCAAGTTCAAATTATAACATCTGTTCCTCATATCTCTAAACCTTTTAATATAGTCTGGAACTGATTCATCAGACCTCTGCCTGACTGATGTTAAGTCTGATAACTTCATCTCTTGGACTCCTTTGAAAAAATATCTATGGAATTGTTTTTGTAGATCAGCCCAACCTCTGACCGAATTATAAGGTAATGAAGAAAACCATGTAAAGGCCAATCCAGACAATGATAATGTAAATAATTTGACTCTCAAAGCTTCTATAGCCGATGCCTCCGCACATTGTGCTAAAAATCGACTGATATGTTCGTATATAGAAACATTGTCCTGTACTGAAAACTTTGAGAAATCTAGAGTCTTGTATCGGCTTGGCAATGGCACCTTGTCAAAATACTCTGGATATGGATACCGATACATATTTTCACTATCCTTGGGTTTTAAACCAAATTGTTCCCTAACCATTTCTGCAATCATACCAGCCTATTTTTATTGTTGCCCTCCAAACTGTGAAACCTGCTCATAGTGGTTGAACCGAGATTGATACTGGTATTGTGAAACATGTTTTGACCGATATTGTTGAGGTGATATCGGTTGAGGCTGAAAACTTGAAGTTTGGCCCAAGAAAGGTTGATGAGATTGATATTGATAATTTTGAGGCATCTCATGTACATATTGTGGCCCAGATGATGTTAATGGCAAAATCGGTCGTTGAATAGGGATTCGATTTCCTTGAATCCCCATCGGCTGTTGAATAGGATTTTGTAAGACTCCAGCCGATGTTGATGGTATAATTCTTGGAGGCTGATTTTGTTGATCTTGTTGAGATATCTGCCCCCCAGGCACAAATTGGTTTTGCTACCCTGAAGAACCTGGGATCTCAGTCTTGATGGTCCTATATGGAGGAAACACATTATTTGCAAAGTATACAGGTCCTTTTGCTTTCTCCTCAACTATAGTTCCATCCATCACCTTTTTGATCACTTTAGTTAATGTGTTCACTAACACATTAGATTGGTTAATCAAAGCTTGATGTACTGCATAATCCAGCCTATCTTGTAACGAGATCTTCTCATCCATAGCTGGTTCTTCCTCTTTACACTTTATTTCTTCAGTTTTGACTTCATCTTCAATTGTTCCGGCTTTGGGAAGACTACTTTGCCTTTTTGGATAACTTTGTCATGCCGAGAGATAGTGAAAGAATTCAGATATATCTTGTAAAAAGCATGAGTAAACTAATCCATCTCCGCCTTTTGCTCATCAAACAATTGTTCAACCGTTGCTGGGATAACGTTGTCTTCAGTTATTTCTGGCATGATGGATGTCTTGAAAATCGTGTCCCACTAGGCATGCCAAAAGTGTGTTGATGCAAAACACGACGGCCTGGGAGATTTGCTTCATTCCAGTGCAGGTCCAAATCTTAGATAAATAGGATCAGGGCGTGCTAGTTCGTTTGATCCTGCAACCAACAAGATATACAATAAAACAGTTAGGTATACGATAGCCAATCGGCCGATAAGCCGATGACATACCGTATGGACCTAGCCGATGCGATCTGACCGAATTGGCTGTAAGGTGTAAGGTAAACGAAATAAAGCAAACCCTAATCATGCTCCATCGATTGTGAATATATAATCTATAGACAGAGATTAGATAGTAGCCGATGAAATCAGAACTAGGTTAAAATAGATAATGTACCAGCTAATACTCCGATACAGCCTTATACAGGAATATCAACCTAGATAAATATATCAAGGCAAGCTTGGTATATTTAACCAAAGTGAGATCCTTATATAAGGGGCAGATATAACATGAAAAGTATGATTAAAGGAATTTAAACAAAGATAGACAGTCATATCATATAAGATTGGCTGAAACTCCAATGTTATCCCTATTACAAGCAAGAGACAGACTAGAGATCGTGGTTCTAATTAGGACTAAGGCTGATGCAGCACAAAGTGTAAAAAGATGCATGATATCTAGATAATCATGCCTTTGCATGTTTTTTAGAGTGGTAGATACCTTATACCAATCTAGGCTAATAAACTGATTTAGCCAATACCGACAAAACCTTATGCAAGGTTAAGCCAATACGACTAAATCAACCATCGACTTAGATTGGCTAAGTTATGTGGTAAATTAACAAGCCATACCTTCAGCTGACAAACTCGAAGCACGAACTCGTCGAGAAAATGAAAAAGAAATTATGGCGATGCACCGAAAGTGTTTTATTGAACTCCTCTCTTTTACATAGACCTCGGACTTATATTTATACCTGTACATACAGACCTTGTCCTTGCCGAACACTATTTACATCTTGCCTAAACAAACAAGTCCTAGGTGGACTCCTACCACAATATTACAAAAAGGAAACTATCTCTTATTCCTAGTTAATAGATACAATTGTCTTATCCGGACCCAATTTCTAGTTGGCAATTTCTTCAAGTCCTTCTCCAAAGTCAACACGAAGCTAGTCTACCCGTATCGGCTCGACCAAGTCCGATTCAGGTTACCCGTATTGGCTACCCGAGTCCGATTCTATATCGACCGATACGGTCCCAGCCGATGCGCTGTCTGTTTTGGAAAACTCCTTTATTCCTTCAAATCCACCTTGGATCCAATTTCGATTGCCGACATATGTTTACCAAATTTTATTGTTAACACATGCTCATCGTGTTTCTTGCCACTGCTATAAGGGCCATTAAACCAGAACATGTAAAGTTTGCTATCGCAAAGATGTGCTACTTTTTCAATGCAGTATCACAGAAGGTCATCAATCCTAAAGAATTAACACTTCTTCGTTCATTGTCACATGAGGCCCAATGCCAACTTGAGGTGTGCTTCTGTCCATCATACTTTAATATGATAGAGCACCTCATAGTTCAGATAATGCCCAGATAACTGCACTTGGCCCATTGTACCTACATCAAATGTGGTAGTATGAGCGTTACATGACTATTTTGACGGGCTACATACGGAATCCTGCCCACTCAGAGGGATCAATGATCGAGGGCTACACTTCGGAAGAGGTTGTCAAGTGCTATATCAATTACCTAAAAGATGGGAAGGCAATTGGAGTACCAATACCTCGACGTGAGGGCAGATTCGCTGGGAGGGGGACAAAGGGAAAGAAGAGATTTGTCAACTTTGACTACACATCAGTTCAAGAAGCTTACTATAGCGTTCTTGAATAGCTTGCTATTGTTGATGCATACATCGAGCAACACCTCAAAATCATACGAGCTAACAATAAGGGATGCACAAATGAGTAAATCATGAAAGAACACAAGCGTCGGTTCAAAGATTGGTTGCGAGAACTTGACTCATCGGATGGAGAAATCACTAATGAAATTACCATAAAGCAGTTGTCATGTGGTCCATGAAGTACGGTTAATTCTTGGCAATGATATGACATTAATGGATGCACGTTTTGAATGAAAGCCCAAGATAATAAGACCATCACTCAAAACAGCAGCATCCGAGTGAAGGCAATGGATGCCTCGGGCAAAAAAATACATACTTTGGGCTCATTGAAGAAATCTGGGAAGTTGACTATGGCCTCACAAATCCCCCTATTTAAGTGCCAATGGGTCAAACACCCAAACAGTATTGTTGTTGACAAGTATGGGCTTACTATTGTTGACCTCAGCAATGTAGGTCATAAGGATGAATCCTATGTACTAGCTGATCACGTGGCACAAGTGTTCTACGTGAGGGAGCCTGGGAGTTTGAAAAAGAAATAGTTTACCCGGAGAGCAAAAGATCTTGGGAGTTGTTAGGTCGAAGATGTCGAAGTTTATAACTAGTATGATAGCATGCCCCTATACATAAGCTTGTAGAAGCATCTACTGACACTACCGTGAAGCCGTACATGCGAGAAGATGGAGTGGGGAAGATCGTTAGAGGATAACGTATGTATATAATTCCAATGATCACCGTATTTATGGTTTGTTACGTCATGACGATATGTAAAGGATATCTTTACTCATTTTGCAATTTATTTGAACAAGTTATTGATTTCCCAAATTATTAAAGTGAACTTCCCTCTTATTGTATTTTGTTTGAACACAAGATTGATTTACTATTTTTGTAGGATTTTCCCGATCATTTTGGTAATTTTTTAACAAGCTTCATGGATTTTCAAGGAATATTAAACATATAATGCACTCTTATTGTATTTTAGTTAACACAATATATGGACTTATCACTTTCATGGATTTTTTCCTATCACTTTGACTTTTTATCACATTTTAAGGATTTTCTATAAATTTTAAAATATCATGCATTGTTATTGTATTTTTTAATAGTACTTACACCCACTTTTTTGTATTTAGCCACTGACCTATGGGCCCATCTGCAAAAGGAGAAGTAGATGGTAACCACCTTCTGAGGTATCAAAACATGTGCCAAGGAACGCACGGTTGATCAGAAAAAAGGCCAATGAACTTACTGGCGAGAAATACTTTGCAACCGATGATGTTCCGGTAAAATTTGAAAATGGCAAAGCCTTCTTGCCTGATTATGTGCTTCAAGAAGGTCCATGGGATATGAGAAGATTATATAAATGGTACATGGACAGCAAAAAAAAGGGCTTATGTCCATAACGGTTCGAACACCGCTTGAAGCTTTCATGGGTGGTGAAAGTTTTTTTTGGCTCTTGACGGTCATTAAGTGCAAACATAAACCGTCAACTCCTACATGGTTAATAAAAGATATAGTATCAAAACTTAGTGGTAGGAGTTTTATACTAACCATTCCACTAGTTTTGGTACATCTAAGGAGATTTAAGGAGAAAATACACCTGCCATGCGACGAAAATGAACCTCCGACCAATCACGTGCAAGTACAAGGATTGGAGGGCCCACAAGTTAGTTGAAACCGACTTAAAGTGGGGCCAAACCATCCTAACCGCCATAAGGGCCCACTTGTTAGTCTCCTGGCCAAGGGAGAAGCCAGGAGGTGGGGCCCAGTGGTCAGCTGAACCAGGGGCCGAGCCGCCATTGGCCCCTCTCGTCTTGGCTTTCCACGTGTAGGGTGCTAATGGCTTCCCAATGATGGTTAGGGGTGCACTGATCTCCACAACCACCTTACAACCGCCATACTCACACTATAAAAGGAGGAGGCCATCGCACACTTCAATTTGCACCAACACCAAGAGTAGAGTACAACTCACTCATATTTTATACTCTACTATGGTAGTTTGATTAGAGAGTGAGGGGAAGCTCTGGAAGGAGTGCACTGAAATATAGGAGTTTTCTCGAAGAATTTTATGGAGGAAAGCCTGGTTGTTGTTGTTCTTCCAATGGAGTTCTGAAGAGAAGCCTGGACTATCTGACTTCTTCTCTCGCTTGTACCTCGGTGGATGCTTCCTTTTATAAAGTAAGTATTGGAGTTTCCTTATGTTATTTAATTAATTCATTGAAGTAAGATATATCCTCATCGGTGCGGGTTTGTCGCTTAGTGTGCAGCTAAGTGCCCTAGTACTAGGACTCTGGATAAAGAAGGATGTTCCTGGGCAGGCTAGAATAGTAATTAATAACTTAGACGTAGTGTCTCAGTTAGAAATTACCTTCGTTTGTTGTGTGCTCCATGAAAGTAAAGTAGGCGGCAGGTGGTAACAGCCCTATCTGTCCTTTATATTCCTTCACTTTCGGGTACATCATAGAGCTCAAGGCTGGACTAAGCCTGGTAGACCTTGGGGGAGGGCCGGTGCCCGAAGCACGCAATAGAGTTTTACCTTTAAGTTAAATTAATTAATTAAAAGACATAGGAATCCTCTCTAGCCAACTATAGGTTGTTGTGTCCTTGGGTTGAACTCTAGTTAGTAGATATACACACATGTTTCTCGTATTCAATACCCTTTGGTCACCCTAAGGGGAAATGCTCTAAGGTATTCGTATGCTTGTGGATTTATTTGTGAACGTAAGAAATACCAACAAGCATTTCTAGCACCATTGTCGAGGACGGTTGCTGTATTATCTACGACCTTTGTTCACCCACGTATCTTTTCTTTTCTTTTCTTCTATTCCTTCCTTTCTTTTCTTAGCTACCATGGAGAAGCCTTCTATTCAAAGCTTCTTTGCTCCAAGGGCCGAGTTCTTTGAGCCACCACCAACTTCAAAACCTATCCAGTCATCTAGCTATGAACTCAGTCTTGGCTTTATAGCATGGTTCGGAGACTAACCTTCTCGGGTAGTGAAAGCAAAAATCCCTATATTCATCTGCGTGAATTTGAGCAATTGTGCTCATGCTTGTCAATTGCTGGCATGGCACAAGATACCTTGCGATGGAAGTTGTTTCCCTTTTCTCTTACGAAAGAGGCAAAACGATGGTATGCCCGTACGGTGAGCAAACTATATGGTGAATGGGAGGAATTGAAAAGCAGGTTCTGCCTTGCTTTCTTGCCATTAATCCATGTAGCTTCTCTCCGTAAGGAGGTTCTCAATTTTCAGCAGTATGAGGAGTCCATTGGTGTAGCCTGGGCGTGATTTTCCTTGTTAACTTAAGCCAGCCCAGACATGTCTTTACCAGACCACGTGTTGGCACAACACTTTCGTTTGGGTTTAGATACGGAGTCTGCTATGTATCTCGATGCTTTCGCCGAAAGTTCATTCACGCACAAGACGGCGATGGAAGCTAGAGAACTCTTGGATCGTATCCTGGAGAATACCTCTTTCGCTCGTTGCAAAACCGTCCAAGAAATTGAGTACACACATGTAGAATCACAATCGTTGAATCGGAGCTTTCTTCCTCCACATCCCATGATTCAACTGGTGAATCCTCAGCCGAACCACGGGAAACGAAGGAAGAAGAAATTCAGCCTTCAAAATTCCCATTTCAGTTTGAGGGTGATCTTTTTTAATATTATGTAAACAACTCAAACTATTATGCGCAAAAGAGACCAGTGGTCCTGCCTAGTTGGAATGAGCCTCTCGAGGAAATTTTCCTCAAAGAGATTGTTCATGAACTTACTACTATCATGAGTGAAAAGTGATTAAGGGAGGCGGAGCTTTCGTCTGAAGCAATTCGGATTAGCTCCCCGTCATTAACCATTCCTTGTCTTATGAGAGAGGACATAGTGAAAACTCTTTATAATGCCACTGTTGGAGCCAACGTTATGTCTGCTGTGGAGATTATGGGTACCATATACCCACATGGCTAGCTTATCCGACTGACTATGAGGGATAGGTTATGAGTCATAATCATGTAATAGGCTTAGGACTTAAGTATTACGTTACCTTGTGTATTAAGGAATGGCTTATACTCCGAAGTCGGGAATACTATGGAGTCTTATACAGTATGTAGTTAGGTCTCCAACTTATGAGTCTACCCTCTAAACATATATAAGGAGGGTAGGACGTTCCTTGAAGGGCATAGAGATAATAGCAATTAGCTAAGTTTTCTTCATATATAACTCGATCGTGAGATCAATACAACTTGGCGGATCTAATCCCCGAAACAGGAGTAGGGTGTTACTTCTTCATAGAAGGCCTGAACCTGTCTAAACCCTTTTGTTTACTAATCCATCGTGTTTGGCACTTGCGCGCTACCCCTTGTTTCTTATTGCCAAAATTAGGTTTCGACATCTGCATCCTGTGCACTTGTGTTCTTAGGGGACGAGCCGTTGGTACCAATAGATAAGACCTGTTCAGGATCTATCCAATCCTATCATAGAAGGTTATGGGGTTATCCGCACAGTGTCGATACGACACAACGATGTTGAGATCGTCCTTAATTTTCACATGTTTGAAGTCTACGACTTCGACATTCTTATAGGCCATCCCATAGAAAAGCTTGGGAAATTGGCGTTTTCCATCCCAATCTCAGGATCTAAAAAGTCTTTGACGGAACCCGTTCTTCAGTCCAAGCCAATTGAGGAAGTGCTAGCTGTCTCTCCTTTTGAGTCCCCTGAATCCCTCCTCAAAGATGATGCCACTATATTCATTGAGGAAGAGGACGATCTTGGAAAGGTGATTGAGTTACCCAAAACCGATCTGCCTTCACGACCTAAAGTTGAGCTCAAACCTCTTCCTTTAGGCCTTCGCTATGCTTTTCTACATGGTGATACCGAGTCTCCCGTTATCAAAAGTGATGAACTGACCGATGATGAATATACCCGACTCTTTTCCATGCTAGAAAACCATTGTTTTGTTCTTGGTTACTCACTTCAAGATCTCAAGAGGATTAGTCTGGCTCTCTGCACAGATCGCATCCCTTTAGATCCTTCTTGCACGCCCTCTCAGGAGTTGCAACGAAGGCTAAACAATGCGATGAGAGAAGTCATGAAAAAGGAGGTCTTGAAACTCCTACACGCCGAGATAATCTATCATGTGCTATATAGTGAGTGGGTCAGCCCAGTTCAGGTTATGACTAAGAAGGGGGGTATGACAGTCGTTGAAAACTCAAAGAACGAGTTAATCCCACAACAAACTATCACGGGATGGAGGATGTGCATTGATTATAGAAAGCTCAAGAAGGCTACTAAGAAGGATCATTTCCCGCTGCACTTCTTTGATGAGATGTTAGGCGGCTGGCAAATCACTCCATTTGTTTCCTTGATGGCTATTGTGTCTATCATCAAATTCCCATCCATCCTGATGATCAAAGCAACACAACATTCACATGTCCATACGGAACGTATGCTTACCGGCGAATATCATTTGGGTTGTGTTATGCGCCCGTTTTATTCCAACGGTGTATGATGTCCATCTTCTCTAACATAATCGAGGAAATCATGGAAGTTTTCATGGATGACTTCTCCGTCTATGGAAAGACTTTTGATCGTTGATTGGAGAATTTAGACAAAGTCTTGCAATGATGTTAAGAAAAGGGCTTGGTACTTAATTGGGAAAAGTGTCACTTCATGGTTCGTGAAGGAATAGTCCTAGGACATCATGTCTTCGAAAGGGGAGTTGAGGTGGACAAGGCTAAAATAGAGGTAATCCAACAGCTTCCACCTCCTACCAATGTTAAAGGGGTCCGTAGTTTTCTGGGTCATGCAGGGTTCTATCGTTGGTTTATTAAGATTTTTCTTTAGTAGCTAGAAGCACTCATTTCAGCACCAATAATTCAACCCCCTAATTGGTCGCTTCCATTTGAAATCATGTGTGATGCTAGTGATTATGTTGTAGGGGCCGTTCTCGGTCAAACTAGAGATAAGAAGCACCATGCTATCGCGTATACTAGTAAGACGTTGGCAAGAGCTCAGCTTAACTACGCCACAACTGAAAAGGAGCTTCTGGCTGTGGTTTTTTCCATTGACAAGTTTAGATCTTGCTTAGTTGGAGCCAACATAATAGTATACGCTGATCATGCTTCATTAAAATACCTGCTCACTAAGAAAGATGCAAAACCTCGGTTAAGAAGGTGGGTTCTTCTACTCCAAGATAAAAAGGGAGTAGAAAATTTTGTAGCAGATCATTTGTCGCGTATGCAAATCACAAACATGCAGGAGCTACCGATAAATGATTTTCTATGAGACAACATGCTACTAAAGGTAACAGACTCGAACCCGTGGTACACGAACATCATCAACTTCATGGTTGCGGGATATATTCCATCGGGAGAAAACAAAAGAAGACTCATTTATGAGAGCCGAAGGCACTAATGGGATGAGCCATATCTTTACCGAGTCAGCTCCGACGGACTACTTAGTAGGTGTGTACCAACAGCTGAAGGCACCCAAATCATTGAGAAGTGCCATGCGGCCCCCTTTAGATGCCAGTATGGTGCATTCTACACCCGGGTAAGATCTGGTAGAGTGAATTCTTTTGGCCTACGATGTATGAAGACACAAAAGAGTTCATTCAGTGATGCGCAAGGTGCTAGAATCATGGAGGTATCACCGCAAGTCCGAACTCTTTGATGTATGGGGCACTAACTACATGGGGCCTTTCCCAAAGTCCCATGACTGCGAGTATATCCTGGTGATCATCGACTATGTGTCCAAGTGGGTAGAAGCAATGCCGTGTTGTGCCGCCGACACCAAGCATGCCTGCTAAATGTTCCACGAGGTCATATTCCCTTGCTTCGAAACACCGCCGGATAGTAATCAGTGATGGAGGGTCTCATTTCATCGATAAGACCTTCCGTAACTTGCTACAAGAGATTGGGGCACAATACAATATTTCAACTCCATACCACCCCCAGACAAGTGGTCAGGCAGAAACATCTAACAAGAAAATCAAGAAAAATCTACAAAAGACCGTGAATGAGATAGGAAAAGCATGGAAGCACAAGCTACCCGATGCTCTTTGGGCATACAGGACCGCATACAAGATGCCCAAGGGCATGTCAGCATACCAGCTTCTATATGGAAAGACTTGCCATTCACCGGTCAAGCTAGAACACAAGGCACACTGGGCTATCCGGACTTGGAACATGGACTTGGGACAAGCAGGATGCCACTAACAGATGCAGCTATCAGAAATGGAGGATTGGAGAGACAAGGCTTATAACAATGCCCGGATGTATAAGGAAAGAACAAAAAGATGGCATGATAAGGAGATCAAGGGTGAAACTCTTCGGTCATGGAAAACTCCAAAGCAAATGGCTAGGACCATACACCGTTGTCGATACTTCATCGCATGGAGCGGTCACACTTCAGGATGATGAAGGTAATGTCTTCAAGGTAAATGGTTGTCGTTTAAAAGTTTTCCTAGAATCGGTAGAGGGGTTGGGGTAGGATTTAGACTTTATAGATTTGGTAGGTTTCAATTCCTATCCCAGTAGCCAACCGATGTCTACTGGGCGGGCCTGACCCAGCGCAGCTCCCCTGCTGATTTGGGCTAGCCTGGCCACCAAGGTGGTTCAATCGAACCTTTGGTTTGGCCGAACCCACCCTGGCTCCGCCAGCTCCAGCCTTGTCCGTTTGGCCTGCTGGTGGACCCCACATGTCAGTCATGGTGGTTTTGCAAGGAGAAGGAAGCCAACGGTCATGATCGCTACTATTCAAAATTCTTCCAGCCGCCGCTTTCCATTCTTCTTCCTCTCCTCCACTCTTGAACCCTAGCCAAATTCTCCCACTCTAGTTCCAATTCCACCTATCATCTCGAGGAGATTCAACCTGCCAACATGGCATTCCCGGCGATCGACGACGGCGAACCCAAGGTTCTGGAACCATTGGCGATCTTGCCACCACCCAGCCGCGATGGGAGACCGATCGGTGGCCATGAGGCGGTTCAACCGAACTAGCCTCAGCCCCCCACGGTCCCTCGTTTGGCTGCGGAGTCACCCTAATTCGAAGATCCTAGTCCCGGAGGTCCAATCCTTATGGGCGTCTGACAACGGGTGTAGTCATACCCAAAAGGTCGATTTGTATCCCGTTATTCCAGGGAAACGATGTCCCTAGGCCATCCCATGCCAATGGGGGTTTCATGATCCCTGCGGCAACCAGCAATGGGAATGGGAACATCCCCCGGCTGAGTAAGGATGTGTCGTTGTACTCACTGGATAGCCCTCCGCCGCAAAGACCTATTCGCTTCATGGAAGCAAACACGCCGGCAGGACACGGGAAGGTGCTCATTCCCCTGCTCTGAGCTCGCGAGAAGCAAAAGGCAGAGGCCTCTCGTAGCCCCCCTTCGATCAGACGACACTTCTCTCCACCTCCCATCAAGACGTTGGCAGGAGAGTATGAGAGAGATGGAGAGGGATCTCTATCCGAGCCCACGGTGGCTCGCTTAGTTGTTACTATTGCCCGGCTACGGGCTGAGAACAGGTAGCTAAGAGACACTGTTGGGGAAGGGCAAGTTGAGCTTGCTAAGCTCAAGGTGGACCTTGCCTCCCTCCATCGTAGTCTTTGTAGTATGTTTTACCGCTTATACAAGGCCGTAGGGAAGAAGGATCTCTACCAAGCTCAGAGCCCATGAGCATCTTCCCTTCCATCCCTAGGAGTCGATAGGTGCGTTAGAATTAATTTCAGTTTTTTCTTTCTTTTATTTATTTCATTTCATCATGTAATTGCGCCTATCAGTAAGTTATTAATAAAATTGACTCACCGGACTTCATCGGGTGAGTTCTTTGCTTTCACTTTTGTCTTTGTGTCCTTTGAAGCACCCCAAGTACAAGAACAAGTGTGGGGGTGATCTTATGCTCACACGACGCACTCACATACAAGATCACCCATGTCCGTGCTACACCGCGCACTTGCACATTCACGAGACAAGACCGGCATCCACGGCACGCATGGCTGCTCGTCATCGCACTCATATGCGCATTGCTTTGCAGGTTATCCCTCATCCCCTTAATTTCTGAGTTGTTTTAATTCTTCCATATCTAACATTAACTTGAGAATTAATATGGGTATTGCCATGATCA
The DNA here is from genome assembly GCA_008326285.1 of Oryza officinalis. NCBI lineage: Eukaryota > Viridiplantae > Streptophyta > Magnoliopsida > Poales > Poaceae > Oryza > Oryza officinalis. Next base: position 25,267,301 of record BDMV01000012.1, on the reverse strand, counting down.
TCTAGAATATTTGGTTTGCTTGCAATAATGACATACATGCCTTATATTCCTTGAATATTACCAGTTGTTGTGAATCAATTATTTAGGACCACATGTTATCTAAGTTATTGATGCATGAGAGATGGTTCGATAATATGAACCTTACTCTTGATGATGAACCCTTGAGAATTTTATAAAAGAAAATAAAATAACTTTACATACTCATTGATGTTCCCTTCCTACCAAAGCCATATGTCGAGCTTCATGATAAACCTTATATATATACTGCTTGTCATCATTTAGAGTTTTGCCAAATGGGTGTGACCCTTGTTAGAACCCTTTCATATTTTCATGATACAAGTCTTGTGCACTTAGCCACCAAAAATATTGCTCTTCCTCTAAAATGGAGGTTTAGCAAACAAAAAAATTCCATCCATCCAACATATGCTAGCTTCTACAGTGGAAGTATGCATTGACTATATCCATCCACAAAATAAAGACTCCCAAACCTATGGTTACTCCTCCAATGATCCATGCCAAGTGAGGCATGAGCGAAAAAAAGAAAGAGAAAAAGAAAACTCTGCTCAAAAGAGCATAAAACAAAAATGTTCTTGAGCATGATAAAAAAAGAGAGATAAAAAAATTGCCATGTTATCCAAAACAAGATGGAAGGATGTCACGCTCGGAAAATACCTTTCCCAGATGGTAGTATATTAATCCCCATCCCAGGAAAAGCCAGGGTACACCACACAAATTTGATGCAAAATACACATCTTTATTATTTATTATGATAGTATTTACATTATTACAAAGGCACATTAGGCATGATAAAAAAAGAAAAAATAGCAGCGAACTAGCGAACCTACGGCTCCATCTTCATAGGCCCTCAACTGGGGTATAAGCTAGTACTCCACCTAAGGCTTCTTCTTCAAAAAGCTTCTATGACTGGAGGGGAAAGATCGAGCAAGAATAAGTACAACCACCATACTCAGCAAGCCATGCTGGGAAATGAATTATAGTGCAAAGGGGAACAAAGAGTTGGCATAATAGGGTTTATTTTTATGTAAAGCCAAAGTTGCAATATTTTAAGGTTTTTAAAGCATAGTTTAAACTCGGTCCTATTTCTAACAAATATTTTCACGGTTGCGAACCCACGCATACCAGCCTTAAACCCAGGGTAACCACCTGTCCAAAGTTCCATAAATTCCATCCATCATTTAGAAGAAAAACACTAACTTGGGTACATTGCTAGGCTTGCCCATAACTGTGGGCGCGGCTATTTGAATAGTTTTACTTTGATCAGAGACGTACACCTTTACCCACAAGACACAATACTTGACTTCATGTTAGCCATGCATCGCGGTACCTGAAAGGTACCCAAAAAGTCAAGATCATGTTGAGACTATCCACCTAGCTCTACCCAAAATAGAAGGACCCGCTAAGGTTTCGCCACCCGCCAGTCCACGAGAAGGTAAAGGTTGCCAGATCCCCCGGGATGAGACAGGCCCCCTCGTGCGCCAGGTCAAAGTCGGCCTCCCTTGGCCCCAGACCTATCATAATGATGGCCTTTGTTCTAAGATAATCGGGAGTTCTAGTCAGGCCATACCCAATAGACTTGTGGTTGCACTGTTAGGCTTCACAACTGAGGCCCAAAGACTAGTCCTTATAGTGGCCGAGGTGCTTCTAACAGAACCATGCACCTCATGCCCCACCCAAAAACAGATTTAGGGAGTTTTGAATGAGATTCCATCATGTCCTGGCTCAACCAGCCACCTAATCATCATTCCTACATGTTTTAGTTGTTACCCACAATCTAACTTACAAAAGGAGGTTCTATGTTGGATCTAAGAATATATAAGCCCAACCTAAAGCATCTACTAAGTCCTTCATATAGCGTATCATACTAGTCATTTTATCATTTTGCTAAGGTTGACAAGAGCATGGGTAGCAATTCAACAATATGGCTATACAACAAGGATCATAGGAATATTAACTTTTAAATAAACAATAGTGAGCATCATATAATTTTAAAAAGCGATGCATATACAAGTGAAAAAATATAGCTTTTGCAATAATGGGATTCAATATGTTCAAGGAATATGGTATGACTTGCCTTGCTCAAAGAATAGGTCTTCTGATGACTTGATCTGCATATCGGGAACCTCCAAAACAACGACAACTACATGAACAACAAAACAGGGCTATAACTCTAAGAAAGAAATGATAACAATACATAAAAACAACAAACACAGATTATTTAAGTTATAACAAGAATTAAGCAATTTGAACATGTCAATTTAGAGTTTGTATGGCCTAGATTCGACCATCTGCATTTTAGGTGCAGTTTTAAATCGAGATTTTTGAATTGTTTAATTATTATTGTAGCATTGAATTATGTGTAAAGCCATGTAAGCAACCACCTATGCAAACATGAGGCTGTACGTGAGAGGGAGACGACAACCAACATTGATGGCACAAGACGAGTACAACAGGAGGAAGAGTTTGGAAAGTGGATCCTCACCACGAACATGATGATGAAGCAGCGATGAAGGGATTGGGCGACAAGGTATTGATGGCAACGAGCTCGAGGTGGCAACGATGCTTCGGCTTGACAGCGAGGAGGCGCCTTCGGTGATCTTCAGGCCTGGCGAAGAGACGGGCATCGAAGGACTCGACGCTATGGACATAACGATGACGACGGGCAGCACTTCGTCTTGGCAGGAACGACAACCGGAGGGAGATGACGGTGACGGGGCGGCATTCCGATGGTAATGCTGAGCTCGAGCTTAACGAAGGACTGTCACGCTCTAAAAATCCCTTAATTTTATAATACATTCTTTAATGCATTTTTAGAAATTATTTAAAAGCCTACAAGAGAAACCCTAAGAAATTGTTGATAAATTTCAACATAAAATTGAGCTAGATAAAATTTTATTAAATACTATGAGTGCCCAAGTATTTTCTGGATTTTTCTCGAAATTATTTCAGCATTGGAAGGTATTTTTAACAAACAAAAGATCATTTCAGCAATTATTTAGTTGAAAAAAGGAATCAAAATCCTCCCTTCTAGGTTTGGGCCGAATCTGGAAAAGTCAACTCCCCCACCTTTGGCTCTTCTCTATTGCTGGCCTATTTCCTTTCTCCGTTAAAGTCCAGTTTGCCTCCTCCTTCAAACGGGCCGAGGGAAAAGAAGTTGCAGCAAAAGTCTAGTTCACTTCCTCTCGCTACAGTACTTGTTCAACCTATGGACAGAGCCGGCCGAACCCGACACCACCCGACCCGGCACTCTCCCCCAACTCCGGCCTCCCCGTTGCTTCCCTTCCAAAATTAGTTGTGGAAACAGATTTCCCTAAGTGTCCTCTACGTTTTCCCCAAGAAAGCCCCATCAATCTCGCTCGGAATCCCGCGGATTTTGGCCTCGTTCTTATCTGGCGAACTCGGGATAAACCCTAGCCTTATCATCGCCAAATCCCATTGTATCCGAGCCGATTTCCATCCCCTTTGCCTATAAATATCAATACCTTGGACCTCCTTTCCCTTTTCCCTCTTTTTCCCAAGCCTCCCGTGCCCTAGATGGCCCTACCTGCGCTCGCCATCTCTCTTCTCCGCCGCCGCCGCACTCCAGCCGTGTCGTGTCACCACCTCAGTCACCACATTATGTTTGTGTCGCCTCCGTTGAGTGCGGAAGGCTCAGCCGAAGATTGTCCACCACTTCTCCTCCACCGAAGATCACTGGAACATCGCCATCGTCGCCAACCCAAAGGTCCTCGTCGTTTCGACCTCGTTGCCGGTCATCTTCTGTCGCCGTTCGTCGTTGCCGTCGTATCGGTAAGGTTCACCGTGTCTTCTTCATGTCCATGCCCTCGGTTTGTGCTGGCGTGCCCTAGATCGCCGACGACCATAGGGTCCCTGAGCCGCTGCTGGCGTGCCCACGTGGCCGCCACGTCACCGGCCGGTTCGCAACATCATCCACTCGCGTGGCGCTCCGATCTAATCTGAGCCATCCGTTTTGTGCACCCAGTCTACCATTGACCCGACCCATGCTGATGTAATAATTCTTTTTTCCCTTCTAAAAATAATTGTTTATTGCATCATAATCTATAAATATTATCCGTTAAAGATTTAAATCTGTTTAAAATTAGAAAATCCATAACTAATTCACCGTAACTCGGATTGAGGTGGTTCAGGTCTCTAAATTTGTCTAAAATCAAGATCTATCCATTACAAATATCCACATGTACTATTCGTGCTTGTTTTTGTACTGTCTTGTTTATTTTGTTCATTTGTCGTAGTTTCCGACGTTCCCGAAGAGACCGTTTATGCTGAAGGAGGTTCGGAAGTCTTCGAAGACTAGCAAGGGAAGTCACACAAATCCTGAAGCACTCCTTTGAGCATGTTGAACCTTTTTAAAGCTATTGTTTCTATTCAACTATAGCATCTATTTTCGAATGTCACCGGGTGGGAATGACGTACTGTCTATGATATGGCTCTATTATTATTGATTACCTGTCCTTTGTCACCTGGTTAATAATCTGATTAGCTAGAACTTTATGTGGTTTTAGATAAAGTTATTAGGATGCTTAGCCCAGCCTAGAAACATTAGCACATTAATGGGATAACTGATGCTTCACTATCACTTATTGCTATTCATTTAATGGTAGCTCACGATGGCTAAATCGTGATTGGTTAATTAATCGGTCCAAACAAAACTTGATTAATGGTGGGTTGTGAGCACATGGTTTTGATGGTCGTGCACATGACAATTAAGGACTAGTTCGTGAGCTATCATTGTGAAGCATTAACCATACTAACCACAAGCCAACGTGGGCAACGGCTGGACATTGTGTATAGCGTGGTTCATTGTGGGGCACCAGATTGAGAAGTGGCAAAGATAAGCCCACGGGGGTCCTTGGGGAGTTCATACCTTGGTTTAAAGGTGGTGACTATGATCCGGGAATGGTGCACTGCATTGAATTGTGTTATGCGTGGTGTCTTGTCACAGTCTCTATTTGGGTACTTTTTCAGTATTGCAATGCATGATTGACATGATGCTAAGGCTGTGTCTTGTGGGTAAATTTGAACACCTCTGGCCAGAGTAAAACTATTCGAATAGCCATGCCCACGGTTATGGGCGGGCCCAACAATGTTTTTCTTGATTACTCACCTATTGTTTAGCTCCTGGTTTGAAATGGCTAATTCCTGGTTTGGAGATAAGGTCTGTACAACCGGCGTGGTTGTTCAGATATGGTTGGGACTACGCAACAGGTATGTTGTGTAGTGTTTGTTAATACTGCTTAATTAAGTACTTTGCTATTTTATAAATTCTGAAAAGTTTATTAAATACAATTTATGCAAATGAGCCTTTATTATGTCATCCTTTGTGTTATATTGTGCACTTGCATATTTGCTATGTGGCTTCTTCAGTATTCTATGTAATCACTTTGCAATAATCATCAAAGTAGGAATACTTCAGTGAAGGTGATGCTCTGGAGGATTAGGCTGGGCCTTGGTCAAGCTACTTGTCGAGTGGAGTTGCCTACGCTAGTTTCTTCTTTTCCGCTGCTTAGAATTTTATTGATTAAAAGGAACTATCTATCTCTGTAATGACTTTATATTTGTTTATTAATTAGATGAATAAATGCATGCTTTCATCAATTTGTTATTGTGCACCTCGGCTGATTCCTAGACGAGGGTTTACACACATGTGAGCGTTTGGAATTTTGGATAGAAATTTCGGCGTGATGAGGAGGAGGGGAATAGCCGTGGGAGAGAAGGGGAATGTCCGGGGACCTCGCCGTCCGGCTATCAATGGTGGCAATTCATCGGGTAATAAATTCGGGGAATTAAGACCGAATTAAAAGGGAAAAATATGGTGAAACTGATGAGGAGGAGAGGAACTGATTTTTGCAATCAATTTGGAGTGAAATCAACCGAGGAGGCAGATCGGCATGCCAGTGGCGGTAGGGTTCGGCCGGGAGGGAGAGGAACAAGCGACGGCTGGAGGAAGATGACGACCACGCCTCTCTGGCCGGCTAGGCCGCGTCCGAGCGAGGAGGGGAGAAGCTGGGCCAAAGTGGCCCAAGGGAGAGAGGGGAGAAGGGTGGGCCGGCAGGGGAGGGCAAGCGGACTTGGGTTTGAGGGAGAAGAAGGGGAGTTGGGGCGAGGCGACTACAGCCCAAGTGGAAGAAAAAGAGGCCTGGTAGGGAGAGGGAGAGAGAGGGAGGAGAAGAGGACTCTGGCCACGCGCTGAGGGAGAGGAGGAGGACTTTGGGCCGAAAATGGCCCAAAGAGAGGGAGAGGATTACTTTTAGCTTTTCTTTTTTTAATTAACTTTAAAATTGGTTTTTGTTGCATTTAAATTATTTCTTGTGCTCTGAAAATTCAATTTTTCCATTTTCCACTTTTCCATGCCATCCATATATTTAGGTGCTTGGCCATGGTTTTATGTTTTGTATCTGCTTGGATGCTCTATTTGACTTTACAAAATATCTGATACAAGTATACCATTTCTTATTCCTTACCTTGAGATCCACATAAGCCTTTTTAGAAGATAGGATAAGAAAAGGCAATATCAATACCTTGGTGAGGAATCAAACACTCTGAGCGACTCGAGACAATCAATTGAGAAGTATAGTAAAAGTTTTGTTTTTATGAGCATCAAAGATAACCCCCAAGGTAGTTCATCACAAGGAGCAAAGGTGACTTGAATCGAGGACCGTTCCATTCTTCAATCGCCCAAGATGACATGGTAGACACTTCAAGGTTCACAACGAAGGTATGTCTTGGAATATGGTGTCATATTATTAGGTAAGAAACCATTACTCTAGTGGATTGATGTGCTTTAATCAAGGATGAGTAAAGGATAAGTGTGGGGGTGTTGTTGACGGTCGTTAAGTGCAAACATAAACGGTCAACTCCTACATGGTTAATAAAAGATATAGTATCAAAACTTAGTGGTAGGAGTTTTATACTAACCATTTCCACTAGTTTTGGTACTTCTATGTATGCAAGTATGTTAACAAGAAAATACACCCGCCATGCAACGAAAATGAACCTTCATCCAATCACGTGGGAGTACAAGGATTGAAGGGCCCACAAGTCAGTTGAAACCGACTTAAAGTAGGGCCAAACCATCCTAACCGACATAAGGGCCCACCTGTCAATCTCCTGGCCAAGGGAGAAGCCAGGAGGTGGGGCCCAGGGGTCAACCAAAACCACCATTGGCCCCTTTCATCTTGGCCTTCCACGTATAGAGTGCTGATGGCTTTCCAATGACGGTTATGGGTGTGCTGACCTCCACAACCGCCTTAAAACCGCCATACTCACACTATAAAAGGAGGAGGCCATCACACACTTCAATTTGCATAAACACCAAGAGTAGAGTACAACTCACTCATATTGTATATTTTACTATGGTAGTTTGATTACAGACTGAGGGGAAGGTCTGGAAGGAGTGCCCCAAAATATGAGAGTTTTCTCCAATAATTTTACTAGTACTAGGACTCTGGATAAAGAACGAAATTCCTGCGTAGTGTTTAGGTTAGAATTACCTTTGTTTGTTGTGTACTCCAAGGAAAGAGATAGGCGGCACGTGGTGACAGCCATGTCCGTACTTTGTATTCCTCCACATTCAGGTACCATAGAGCTCAAGGCCGGACTCGACTTGGTAGACCCTAGGGGAGGGCCGGTGCCCGAAGCAGGCAGTAGAGTTTTAATTAAATTAAAAAACATAGGTATCCTCTCTAGCCAACTATAGGTTGTTGTGTCCTTGTGTTGAATTCTAGTAAGTAGATATACACACACATTCCTCATGTTCGATACCCTTTGGTCACCCTAAGAGGAAATGCTCTAAGGTATCCATGCGCTTGCAGATTTATCTCTGAACGTAAGAAATACCAAAAATGGCTCAATTTCGCTGAGCTTCGTGTCATGTGCCTCCAGGAAAAGATGGACGTGAACTTTGTTGCTGCATGGTGCCTGTGAGTATAAACATGCAATTGCACAAATAAATAAATAGACAACATAACCATGGGAAAATTGTTAGTAACCTCTTTTTTTATCTAGGATGCAATACAAGGATGCTGAGAAGCCCAAGAATCCTATCGGTTATCTAGATCCAACAAGGATCCAACAAGGTTCCAAGGACCTAAAGAACAAGACTCCTGAGGAGATAGCAGAATATAAGAAGGGCTGAGATAGCAGAATATAAGAAGGGCTTGCACAAGATCAAGTTGCTTACTATGGCACGATATATTGGACGAGCATTTGTCACACCCTAAAATCCCTAAAATATAAATTGTTGTTTAAAAGGAATTATTAGAAATAATTTTAAAATCTTAAAAGAAAAGATCTAGTTTTAATTTAATATTTTCCAATATAAAAAGGGGCTAGATAAAATTTTGTTAAATACTTCTTTTATTCTTATAGTTCCTTGATTTTTCCGGGATTTATTTGAGCTAAGGAAGTATTTTTAATAAATGAAACATCATTTCATTAATTATTCAAATTGAAAAAGTAAATAAAACTTTCCATTTTCTCTTTTCTCTTTTTCGGCCCATCCCCACCTCTCTTCCTGCTGGCCCAGCCCAAAACCACAGCTCTTCTCTTTACCGCAAAAAGTCTACTTTGCCTCCCTTCCTTCCTTTTCTTTTTCTTATTTAGGCCGGCCCTTTTACCCAGAAGTCTGTTTTACCTCCCTGTGGCTACAATGTCGTCTTCAACCTCTGTCTAGAGACCTTGCCCGTTGATGCAGTTGTCTCCCATTCCAAATCCGGTCACTTCCTTCCTTTCTCGGCTAAATTCATAGAGGGGAAATACTTGCCGTATCCTCCTCTTTCCTTTCCCCAAAAAATCAAATCAAATCCCGTAGAAAATCGACTCTGATTCGAACTCTATTCGGATCATCTCTCTCTTTGGAAACCCTAAACTTTCTCGATTTTGTTCCCGTCGATGTGGGTTCGATCCCGTCCTCCCGAGCCTATAAATAGGACCCCCTAGTATTCCTCTAGCCGCCACCACCCTCGCCCTAGCTCGTAGCCACCGGTACAGCCGCCGCCGCCCGAGCTCTTGCGCCGCCGCCGTCAACGCGGGTTCAGCTATGCTTTGCCGCTGCTGCAGCTGTCATCTCCGCGAGCCGTCGCCATCGTTGAGTTCACAAGGAGGAGAGGAACACCGTCCATTCCTTCGCCGCTGCTGCAACTCACCGGAGCTACGTAGTCGTCGTCAACCTGTGCTACGCCGTCGTTCCAACCTCGCCATCGTCGTCGTTCGTTGTCGTTTCTCGTCATGCCGCCATCGGTGAGTTTGCCGAGCTGTGTTCTACCCGCTGGTGCCATCTGCTAGCGCTGCTTTGCCCTAGTTCGCCGATAACCGTTGGGTCCCGAGTCACCGCCGGCGATGACGTCATCGTGATGTCATTCGTCATGTCGTCGCCTAGCCGCGTGCCACGTGGTGGACCGCCTCTGCGCATCCGGTCTACCGTAGACCTAAAATGTTGACGCAATAAATCGTTTTCCCTTTTCAAAATTAATTCTTTATTGCGTCATAATTCAATTAAAATCTTTGTAAATGATTTAAATTAATTTAAATTTTAATAATTCATAACTAATTCACCATAACTCGGATTTAGTTGGTTCAAGCCTCTAAATTTTTCTAAAAACAAGATCTACACAATAAAAATATCCACATGTACTGTTGATGCTTGTTAATGTACTTTTTGGGTTGATTTTGTTCTTTTCCTTTAGTTTCCGACGTTCCCGGAGAGTCTGTCGTTGCAGGAGAAGACTTTGAAGAGTTCGAAGACCAGCAAGGCAAGTCACACAGATTCCAAAGTAAACTTTGAGCATATTGAACCCATTTAAAGCTATTGTTTTTATTCAACTGTTGCTTTTATTTTCGAATGTCACCGGGTGGGAATAACCTATTGCCTTTGATATGACCCCTTTGTAATTTGATTATCTGTTCTTTGTCACCTGGTTAATAATTGGATTAGCTAGAACTTTATATGGTTTTAGCTAAAGTTATTAGGATGCTTAGCCATGCTTAGAAACATTAGCTCATTAATGGGGAGAACTATGCTTCACTATCACTGATTAACATGTAGTTCACGATGGCTAATTGTGCTTGGTTAATTAAATAATTGTAAACTAAAACTTGCTAATGGTGGGTTGTGAGCACATGGTTTTGATGGTCATGCTCATGTCAATTAAGGACCGGTTCGCGAGCTATCGTTGTGAAACATTAACCGTACTAACCACAAGCCAGCGTGGGCAATAGCTTTACCCTTGGTATAACATGGTTCTTAGCGGCGCACCAGGCTGCGTAATGGCGACAAGTCCATGGGGCTCGCTAGGGAGTCCATGCCTTTGGTTTTAAGGGGGTGATTATAATCCAGGAACGGTGCACTGCTCTACGTTGTGTTATGTTGGGGGTACTATCATAGTCTCTATTCGAGTACTTTTCCAGTATCGCGACGCATGGTTGACATGATGTTGAGGCTGTGTCTTGTGGATACAGTAGTACACCTCTGGCTAGAGTAAAACTATTCGAATAGCCGTGCTTGCGGTTATGGGTGGGTCTAACAATGTTTTTCGTGATTAGTTTCACACCTCTCATTAATAATAAAGATTAAATAACTGCTTAAGACCTGTTTAGCTCCTAGTATGGAATGGTATATTCCTGGTTTGGAGATAGGACTGTGCAGCCGGGTATCGTTGTTCAGAACTGGATGGGCCTATACAACAGGTATGTTGTATAGCATTGGATTAATATTGTTTAATTAATATTTTACTTGTTTTATAAATTCTAAAATGTTTAATAAATGCTATTTATGCAAATGAGACCATATTATGTCATCCTTTGTTATTCCCTTTGCACTTGCATAATTGTTGTGTGGCTTGTTGAGTATTCCATATACTCACCTTACAATAAGTCATCAGAAGAGGAGTTCTACAGTGATGATGGAGGACTGGAGTGGAGTGGGGTCGCCTACGCTAATTATTATTTTTCCGCTGCTTAGAACTTTATTGTGTGAGAGGAACTATCTACCTTTGTGATGACTTTTTATTTGCCTATTAATTAGATAAATAATTACACTCTATTATCAATTTGTTATTGTGTGCCTCGGTTGATTCCTAGACGAGGTTTTACACACATGTAAGCATTTGGAATTTTGGATAGAAATTCTGGGCGTGACAGCATTCCTCGAACTGAACCGTCATTACTATGTAGTGATCATTAAATTTTCTTTTTGCTCTACTCGAAGTGTGGGACCATTATAGTCCTGAACCCCCTTGATTATAATCACAGGTCATATTAAGTGATTTTGATTCTTGCATTTGTACTATTCATGAAGTGTTCATAATTATGAAATTTCGTTCATTAATACGAATCATAAATCCTATTATGTGCATAATGCATAAAACTACTACAAATTCAAGGGCGGGGAACAGCTGCAAATGAGGGAGAAGTTGCTAGTGCATACATACTAGCAAGTAATATACTCTGCACACTTATTTATTTAAATTCTTTTACCTGCATGTATAACAAATTCCTTCTATGTGTATGTCATAATGAAAGGTCACAAGCAACCTGAAGGCAATGTCCTTTGCGGATATTAGACATGCGAGTTACTTAGGGTTAATAGGAGGTACAGGACCAACACAGAGTATGTAAGTCTCTCAACTCAATATATAAGTCTAATGATAAAATGCACATCTAATTCATGTTGTAATATATTCTCATGCTATCGTGCATGCAATTGCCTAGAATCGAACATAGAACTAGTGTTGACGACAAAGGCATTAAAAACGTGCAGCGAGATCTCTGCCACTTCATCCACAGCGAGTGCTATCATCAAGATAGACTTTTCTTCGACCCCGAAGGCAGACTACCAATGAATGATGAATATAAGTCTCTTCAAAATTGGAGCCACACACTTATTTAATGGTAATATTAAGTGTAAATATTACTGTATATACGGCCGACACTTATTTTCACTAATGCATCCAATATATGTGTATTATATCCGTATTACATATTTGTTAGTGCATAAATGTATTTATATATTAATTAATTAATTAATTGCAACATTATTGATTAAAAATTAATATTAAAAAATTTGGTGGGAAAAATTTTCTTTTGGCGTGAATATTTTCCCAGGCGGTGCCTTGAAATTTTCCCAAGCGGCTCATTGTGCTCACATTCGCCTGGGAAGATCTTCCCAGGCGGACCGGCCGTCACCTGCGAAAATGAAGCCATTTTCATAGGCCTATGCCTACAGGCGGACCGGCCGCCTGCTTGGGAAAACCGTTTTGGCCTACCTAGAAAAGGTTCATGCGGTTAGTGTTTGATGTTTTATTATTGACGCATCAACTTTCTAATTGGTGTTCTTGTGCTGCCCCTCGAGCGGTCACTCTTTCTTATGAACTAGTTGATGACCCACGTGTTGCTTTAGAAAATTGTATAAGCAATTTGAGCAAATGCCTATGATGCTTTAGCAGGAACTTATAGGGAACATATCAAATCAATAACCTGAAATATTGTTGGTAAGGGCATCACACATGGGTTAGTTTACAGGACTAATGTAAGTTAGTGGATATAGTAGACAAGAATAGACAGGAACCATACAAACTAAATCGATTGGCGCTCAACCACTCATGGGCTTCTATATATAGGAGTAAATGTACTTAGTGGGGGATAGGTATGTTCGGGTAAATTAGAACACCTATGGATATACATATTAGTAACTACTGATACAACTCCGACTTAGACACAACTCCAATCGACTCATAAAAAGGAAACTATCTGAGTCCGATTCTAACACGACTTCATCTACTAAGAACTCTATCTATAAAAATAGAAACAAAAATACATCTTCCTTATCACGAAAGCTTGACACAAACCTGGATAAACTTGCCAACCGAATCTTCTACAATCACGTTGTGAATTCTATCTTTGACTCGGTCTTGACTAACGGAAATTGTCAAATTTTAACATTAACAACATCATATGAAAATACTTCCAAACATGAATATAATGATGTCAAATGAATATCAATAAATAAATATATTGTTTGTGTAAATATATTCAAAGTCTACGATTGTAGATTTATGTAAAATTGTGGGCACCTTTTATTCAAGGACAGAGGGTCTAAGAGGATAAAAATCATTGCTAAAAAAGAAAAAACTAAAAGGATAAAGATGTATGCCTGCAGCACATACAGCAAAACATATCTATGTTATTCAACTAGCTTGCGTGCAGTCATAAAATAATTAGTTTGTTTGCCAGCCAATTGGTTAACATTGTGTTCTATTTATTGTTACGCACATTGTTTCGTCAATGATCCATTTCCATATCTATAGTTTGTGGTACAGTCACACGTCAGTGTACCGATGCAAAATTACTACTACATCCGTAACACAATATAGGAATTCCTTAACATTTTGCGTGACAACAAGTCACCAAGGAGGCACTAGGACAGCTAGATGCAAAAAGAAGGAGCTTCTTATGGACTGGCGCAGCGGCCATTACCGAAGGAAAATGCAAGATTAACTGGAAGAAGAAGTGGCTTCCAACCTCATAAGGGGGATTAGGGGTTCTTAATATGGAGAAGTTCACAAGGGCCTTGCACCTAAGGTGGCTATGGCAGAGATGGAAAGATCCCATCAAGCCATGAGTGGGACTCGAAACGCCGTGCGATCAAATGGACAAGCTGCTCTTCGCCGCGACAACTCAAATAACCATCGGACCTGAACCTAGATGGCAACTCCCACCTCACAGTGGACCTGATCAACTAGCTCGTAGCTTTGTGGGATGCAACCCAGGGATCCATCTGGAGCACAATGAGCCTGGCAAAATTGTTTGGACACTCACGAACCATGGGCGGTACTCGGCTTCATTGGCATACAGGGCACAATGTTTAGGATCCACAGGCACCAACATTAATTCCTTATTCTGGAAAGTTTGGGCCCTGGCAAAATGTAAATTCTATCCATGGTTAGTGATCCAAAATAGAGTATGGACCTCGGATCGACTCGCTACAAGAGGATGGCCAAACAATGTCCATTGTCCCCTTTGTCGAATGGTGAATAAGTTGGCATGCCACCTACTTGTCCAATGTAGATACATCAGAATGATTTGGAGACTAATTGCCTCTTGGGTGATCTGAGCCAATTGGAACCATGTCAAGACGTCCAAGCATGGTTGGAGATGCTAGCCAACAAAAAAGATGGGGCCAAGAAAGGCTTGTATACCCTTATCCTATTGGTTGTCTAGGAGATCTGAAAGGAGCGTAATCAGCGAGTTTTCGAACATAAGAAGACTGTGACACCTAGACTACTAGTGAAAATAAAGGAAGAAGCAAGAATTTGGGCTCTAGCAGGAGCTAAAAAGCTTCGAGAGTTTCTTCCAACATCTCTATAGCTTTATACAGTTTCTTTTTTCCTCTTACTCCTAGGGGTTGTACTTTACTCCCACTATATTTAATTAAATAGCACAGCCTCATGCTGATTCCATTAAAAATAATCATGCATGAACTAGGCTTCACCAGATACACCAGATTGTACGTTGATGCACCCCGTCGTACTGCTTGCCAACGAAGGTGTGCGAGATCCAAAATAATTCCATTAAAAAAATCATGCATGAAATAGGCTTCGCCGGATACACCAGATCATACGTTGATGCACCCCGTTGTACTGCTTGCCAACGAAGGGATGTGAGATCCAAGATATCCTCTTGTTGACAAAATGGAGGACAAACCTAGCAGACTGCACATTCTGGTCAGAAGGACTCGAAGAACCATTGAGGCTGTATCTGTGTTGTGCATATGGCATACCTTGTATGCCTATAGCTACCATGAACAGGAATACCACATACCTACTTTTATACGAAAAGGTAATCCCAAGTATAGATAAAGATATAGATAAGGAAAGAATTCTGCCCATTTTAGGAAGGACTGTGTAGCCCGATTTGGACACGGTAAGGTCTTGTCTACCTACATCCTATTTGGGATCCATAGTTCTATTTGGACAAGGGGTGATATTCCAGTATACATTACAACGGTTCTGACGTTCCTTGATGTGACACTTTCATCCGAAACTACCGAAATTCCATCACAACTCATGTTCAGTGATGACGTTGTGATGAAAGGGCACCGTTGCAGAAGCTCCGCCAGGGATTAACTACTCAACAAAAACAGAGTCGCATGTCACATTTGTTCATGAAGAATAGGCATCGTCATAGTGTTTGCGACAGCACAAATCGTCATGAACCAGTTGATGTCATGCTGCCGCGTGGACTGTGTGTTGACATGAATCCTAAACCCTGATCCTACGTTGGTTGAACATTGTGATGTGGCAGGTGCTGACGTGGTTACTCCTTTTCGATGACGTGGAACCTAGTGGCAGAACATTGTGACATGGCATGGATTGAATTGGAGGCCC
This sequence comes from Oryza officinalis, assembly GCA_008326285.1. Classification (NCBI taxonomy): domain Eukaryota; kingdom Viridiplantae; phylum Streptophyta; class Magnoliopsida; order Poales; family Poaceae; genus Oryza; species Oryza officinalis. The sequence goes on along the minus strand of BDMV01000012.1, from coordinate 25,251,882 downwards.
ATTTCATGGCCCATTTTGATGATTTGGGTCATTAAGAAATACTAGAGTCCCATTTTAGGCCCAAGACATATTGGGCCAAGCGCAACTCAATTTCGTTCACCAGACAATCTGTTGAATTGTACCATTATTGAACGAAAAAGTCACCGGATAAACGTGCACCAGATGTCTTCTTGTTTGGAATGAATACCATCATACTATGTATGACAAAGCTACATTTGTTATCACCAGATGATCCGGTGGTTGCTGAATGGATTTCACATAAGCAAGTTGACAACTGCTCAGAAAAGTACCAGAGTTACATACCAAACCAAAATGTCACATGTTCCCAAAACAGAATTGAGTCGAAGTTAGTAGCATTGAAATGGATAGGAGCTAACAGGAGTTTGTGAATGTAATGAGGGAAGCAGAAGATTCATTGACCTGTTCGGTCGCATAGAAGTGAACGAAGGAAATCACGGGTTTCTTACGTCCGGTTCTACAGGTATAAGATCTGAGCCACTTGTTGTTTCCTTCGCTATTGAGAACTGCCTTCAACTTGAAGGCATGCACCTTCTCATCTTGGGTAGCAACGTTATCGTGATGTTCTGCCACTTCTTCTCTTTCCCTCTCAAGTTGAACCTCTAGCACTTGGACTTGAGAATAGCTTGGATTTCTTCTTTTTAGAGACTGATTTAAATCCAGGTTACCGAAGAAGAGGTCAGAAGGTAAAACATCATATAGAACCTAAGCATCCATCCGTATTTCCTGTCCTTCCGGTACTAGTTAGCAAGTATTACCTTCATGGCAACCTAGGATGGTAAGGATTACAACTCAGAAGTTGGTTTTAAATTGTAGATCCTGTACAAAATGAAGAAAATGACTTAATGACTTACAATAGCATGCTTGACAGGTTCGCTGAAACCATTTTTTTCTGGTATTGTGGCACCCCTTGAACAAGTCGATTGTAGTGGTGCTGTTAAATTGAGATATAAATTGAGGTCTAAAGGGATGGTGCTGGTAGATTATAACATGGTAACGAGAGATGCAAAACATAATTTGCAAGTTTTTTACTACCACATTGCAATGGACTAAGTAGCTCCGAGAGCCTGTGCGGTGGCGTAGCTGCACTCATCCACAATTTCTTACGTTTATCAACCACTTGGCCTATAGAAAACACATTTCAGATCAAAATGGAGTAAGCATGGCGTCATCTGTAAGAAAATGTTTAGAGACTTATAATGTTGCTTGATACCTTGTGTACTTAATTAGGTCGAACATAATGCCACCAGTCATTGCCATTAATTCCGTGTCTTTCATGTGAGCAACTGATGAGGTGGCTCGCACGTCTTTGGCAACAACCACTACTGCAGGATCGAGTTTTTCAAACGACCAAAATACGTTTTCGCAAGCGGTTGGGCATCCTGTCTCCCCAAGGTGTCTACGGAAATGGAGATTTTTGCAGACGCGCCCACTCATATGGAAAAACTCACTACCCAGGTGGTCCTTTGAACTCAATCAATTATGATAGTGTATTTTCGAAGGCGCCCGAGTTAAGCGGGCCACGTAGGAATCGCTTTTCCCATGTAACCGAACAAACTCGGCTCGCCTGGGATGAAGGTGCCTGAGATATAGATTTCCCACCAATCCTCAAATCGAAATAAGAAAATGTTTTTCAAATTGGAAATTTTCAGCTTTTGAGTGGCACTATTCTAGTACTATAGGTTCTAGGTAGGGGTACTGTGTCATAGCAGCCGGTCACCTGACCCCTTCCCCATCCACAGCTACAGAGGCGGCCGAAAATATGGCCCTGCTTGCGTAGTGAAATGGGGCTCGCAGCCGAAAATAAATTTTCTAGTAGTGCAATCGATAGGTGGACCTCATTGTCGGTGACATGGGACCGGGGGTATCGAGACCAAAGGGAAGGGCAGCCACAGGGATCCACGTGGCCTGTTCCACCGAAGGGGTCGGGCCCGAGGGTGACGTGGCGGCTGCCCTCCCGGTTTCCCCCCGGGGTCAGGCCGCTCCCGTTTCTGCCCCGAGGCCTGGGGCGCCCCGACCCCCTGTGGTTTTGGTGCCATGATCGCAGGTTAGGTGAGCGCGACAGGGCTCACCTAACTGCATTTATGGCGGTTCAGATGAGCGCACTACGCTGCATTTAATGCGGCGTGGCGCGCGCATATCCGGTCCGTGACCGGTCACGATGAGTGACCGGTCACAGACCGGTCAGATCGCGGGTTAGGTGGCGTCAGGCGGCCTGCTGCACGTCTCGCCCCGTCCCGTCGGAATGATGAGAGCCCTCTGTCCCTCATCTCTCAGCCGGAGATGGCGTGCCAACTCCCGGAGTTGGTATGTCAGCCCCGGTCAGATGCTTTCCTGATTCTGGCGTAGGCGAGACGAGAAAGTCGCCCGCCATTTAATGAAAGTGGAAACGGGCGTCCCCCGGATGGGTCGACTGGCTGAGCAGGGGCGTGCTATGGCATCTGTCAGAGACTGCTTCCGGCGATAGGATAGACCTAAATGTAAAAGAATGTTTTCTTTCTTAGGCAGCTCGTGGCCCATGTGGTAGCCCCTTGCCTAGAGTAGGGTATTACGCTTCCCAGCGGCCCGAACCTGTCTAAATCGCCTACGTTCTCGCGTTTTCTCTCGCTGAAAATCCCTCAGATCTGGGGCAAGGAATTGCACCTCGCGCCCCCGGCCGAACAGGCAAAGGGCGGTCTGCACGGTCTCCCGGTGAGGAGTTTCACGCTCCATCATCTGGCGCGCCAGGTAGGGGGCGCGCGTGTTGTTCTCAAGCCCCCATCTCCTTTCGTGTACGCCAAGCTTTGCCAGGTCAGCCCTATGGCCGAAGAGGCAGTGGCGTGCGATCCTTCCTTGAGCGCCAGCGGTGATGGAGGGAGCGGGACCCGCGTCATCGGGCACGCACCCCGTCGTCCCCCTCCCACCGGGGTCTTGGGCGGGGGAAGGCGCATGGGGAAGTCGAGGGATTTGCGACCTCGCCACCCGCGGGCGACGGAGGAGGACGGCGAGGCGGGGTGCGTCGTCGCCTCACCTTTGGTGATAGCGGCACGCCCCAGGGCGCGCTCCAGGCTGCGGGCGCGCTCTTGCGTCACCCGCCCGTCGTCCCCGATCCAGAGACCCCGGCCCAGCGTTGGCTGGATGACGTGGCCAACCTGGTCATGACGGCGCAGTAGCGCCTAGGCGCCGGTAGGTGGTCTTCCGCCACCGGCACCTCTGGTGCCACCACCGCCAGCTCTACGTCATCGAGGCGAAGGGGACGGTGGGCGACGGCAGACACCCGCCGTTCGTCCGCAGCTCCCCCCTCGACGCCCCCAACCCACGAGAATGTGCATGGGGGGCCAGATGCCCGGCTCGACATCGAGCGCCAGCGCGACGCTCGTCGCGCCGCCCATGCGACAGAAGGCGCCTCCTCCTCTGGGGCGCCGCTCCGTTTCGGTCACGGGGGCCGGCCCCCCATGTCCCCGGTTGGTGGTGCCGGCTGTCGAGCCTTCGTGGCGAGCCTTCGGAACGTCCGTTGGCCCCCGAGGTTCCGACTCACCATCACCGAAAAATATGACGGAAGCGTCAACCCCGCTGAGTTTCTCCAGATCTACACGACTGGAATAGAAGCCGTGGAGGGTGATGACAGGGTCATGGCGAACTTCTTTCCCATGGCTCTGAAGTGCCAGGCGCGAGGTTGGCTAATGAACCTGCCACCCGCGTCGGTCCACTCCTGGGAGGATTTGTGCCAGCAGTTCACCACGAACTTCCAAGGCACATATTCGTGCCCAGGCGAAGAGGCGGACTTGCACGCGGTACAGCGAAGGGACGATGAGTCTTTTTGCTCGTACATCCAGCGGTTCTGTCAAGTCCGCAACACCATACCTTGCATCCCTGCACATGCGGTTATTTACGCATTCAGGGGGGGCGTGCGACACAACCGCATGCTCGAAAAGATCGCCTCCATGGAGCCCCAGACCACCGTGCAGCTCTTCGAGCTCGCGGACTGTGTGGCTCGCAAGGAGGAGGCCTGGACCTGGAACTCCTCCGGCTCTGGAGTGGCGGCTCCGGCTGCCCCCGAGTCCGCCGCTCGTTCGGGGCGGCGGGACAGGAGGAGGAAGAGAAGGTCGGCCGGTTCCGACGGCGAGGGTCACGTCCTCATCGCCGAGAGTGCTTCACGGGCCCCCCGGAAGGGGAGGCCCGTGGGCGACCAAAAGAAGGAGGCTGGCGCTCCCGGCAGGAAGCGCCCAGCCGGCAGATGGTGCACCGTGCACAACACCTCCCTCCACGACCTCGCCAACTGCCGTGCAAACAAAAGCTTGGCCAAACGGACGAGGAAGTGGGAGGAGGAGAAGAGGCAGGAACGCCGTGAGGGTAAGGCCCCGGCGACTTCCACCGGCAACCGGCGAAGTGAGGCCAAGCAGAAGGCCCCCGCTGAGGACGTCGACGATGGCGATGATGACCTGGGTTTTCAGGAGCCCGAGGCCACCGTCGCCACCGTTGATGGGGGAGCGTGTACTCACGCTTCTCGCCGGAGCCTCAAGGCCATGAAGCAAGAGCTTCTGGCCGCAGTCCCTACCCATGACGCGGCGTGGCGGGCGCGTTGGTCGGAGGTCACCCTTACCTTTGACCGGACCGACCACCCGCCATGCGTTGCCCGGGGAGGACAGATCGCGATGGTGGTCTCCCCCACCGTCTGCAACGTGAAGTTGGGGCGTGTCCTGATAGACGGGGGCGCCGCCCTCAACATCCTCTCTCCCGCGGCCTTTGATGCTATCAAGGCCCCGGGGATGGAGCTCCGGCCGTCCCAGCCGATCATCGGTGTGACGCCGGGGCACACCTGGCCGCTAGGTCACAACGACCTCCCGGTCACCTTCGGTGGCCCCGCCAACTTCCGCACCGAGCGGGTGGACTTCAATGTGGCGGACCTCAATCTGCCCTACAACGCGGTCCTAGGAAGGCCCGCGTTGGTAAAGCTCATGGCGGCCACCCACTACGCCTACCTCCAGATGAAGATGCCGGGCCCCAGTGGCCCCATCACCGTCCACGGCGACCTCAAAGTCGCGCTAGCTTGCATGGAGCAGCGCGCGGACCGCCTCGCCGCGGTGTCCAAGCCCGCGGGCGACGATGAGAGGCTCAGCGCCTCCACCTCGCCCGCCCCGAGGCAGCGGATGGCATCAGGCGACGAGGTCCCAGTAAAGGAGGTCGTCCTAGGTGATGGCCTGTCCAAGACCACCCGGATTGGTGGTCTCTTGGACGACAAATAGGAAGACACGCTCGTCTCCTTCCTACGGGCAAATGCCAATGTCTTCGCGTGGAGACCGGCGGACATGCCTGGGGTCCCCAGGGAGGTGATTGAGCACCGTCTCGCCGTGCGATCGGACGCAAGGCCCGTCCGGCAGAAGGTGCGGCGGCAGGCCCCGGAATGCCAAGCCTTCATCCGCGAGGAGGTGACGCGGCTTCTGGAGGCCGGATTCATCCGTGAGGTCATGCATTCGGAGTGGCTCGCGAACCCGGTCGTCGTCCCCAAGGCGAACGGAATGCTCCGGATGTGCATCGACTACACCGACCTCAACAAGGCATGTCCAAAGGACCCTTATCCCCTGCCACGCATAGATCAAATTGTCGACTCCACCGCGGGGTGCGACCTTTTGTGTTTTCTAGATGCATACTCAGGATATCATCAGATTCGCATGGCTAGGGAGGATGAGGAAAAGACCACATTCATAACCCCTGTAGGAACTTATTGTTATACAACCATGCCTTTCGGGTTGAAGAATGCAGGTCCTACTTTTCAGCGTACTACTCGTATCTCCTTGGGTAGTCAGATAGGACGCAATGTTGAGGCCTACGTCGATGACTTGGTTGTAAAAACGCGCAACCAGGAGACCTTGCTCTCGGATTTAGCGGTGACTTTCGAAAATCTCCGCTCCGCCCGCATAAAACTGAACCCCGAAAAGTGTGTGTTCGGTGTGCCCGCGGGCAAGCTTCTCGGGTTCTTGATCTCTGCCCGAGGCATTGAGGCCAACCCCAAGAAGATATGAGCTATAGAGCGGATGCGCCCCCCCAGCAAGCTTAAGGACGTGCAATGCGTCACCAGATGCATGGTTGCCTTAAGCCGATTCATATCGAGGCTAGGAGAGAAGGCGCTGCCCCTATTTAAGCTCCTTAAGCACTCTGGGCCGTTTACCTGTACCGAGGAGGCTGAGCGGCCCCTCACCCAGTTGAAGGCATACCTCAGGTCCCCCCCGATCCTGGTCGCCCCGGAGCCCGATGAGCCGCTGCTACTCTACTTGGCGGCAACCCCGCAGGTAGTCAGTGCAGCGTTGGTTGTGGAGCGCGGCGAGGACGGCCCTCGACCCACGCGCCCCCACCCTGTGTCGACCCGACCCGGGACAGAGAAGGGAGGAGAGGCCCCCGAGCTGGACGGCGGCCTAAGGCCCCTGACGACCGGATGTGGCCCTCTGCCCGCTCGTCCGACAGCACCGGATGCCCCCGACCCCCAGGAAGGCCCCGGTGCCACTGTGGGAAGGCCGCACCCGATGCCCTCCGACCCCGAGGTCATCGGCACAGAAGCCGAGTGGGCCCAGCAAGGCCCCTCGGACAACGAGCGCCCCGGGGACGGTGCCCTCAACAGAGAGGACAGGCCCCGCCGAAAGGTGCAGCGGCCCAAATACTTCGTTAATGAGGCGCTGCGGGACGCCAAGACCCGATACCCTCAGGTCCAGAAGATGCTCTACGCGATTCTGATGGCCTCGAGGAAGCTGCGCCATTATTTCCAGGCGCATCGGGTCACGGTGGTTACGTCCTACCCCCTCGGCCAAATCTTACGCAACCGAGAAGGTACCGGACGGGTGGTAAAATGGGCAATCAAACTCTCTGAATTCGACTTGCGCTTTGAGCCACACAACGCGATTAAGAGCCAGGCCCTCGTCGACTTCGTGGCGGAATGGACCGCGGCTCCCGAGACCGATCTCGGACCCTCCGCCCCCGAGGCCGACGCGAGCCCCTCGCGGCTGCCTCACGCCACCTACTGGGTGATGTAGTTCGACGGCTCCCTGGCCCTTCAGGGCGCCGGCGTGGGGGTCACCTTGACCTCGCCGAGCGGAGATGTCCTCAGATATTTGGTTTGCCTAGATTTCCGGGCAACCAACAATATGGCGGAGTACGAGGGACTCCTTGCAGGACTCAGAGTGGCGGCCGGAATGGGGATCCGCCGCCTCCTGGTTCTAGGCGACTCCCAGTTGGTCGTTAACCAGGTCTCCAAGGACTACCGGTGCTCCGACCCGCAGATGGACGCGTACGTCCATGAGGTGTGGCGTATGGAGCGCCATTTCGACGGGTTAGAACTTCGGCATGTGCCTAGACGGGATAACGCGGTCGCCGACGAACTCTCGAGGCTCGCTTCATCGCGAGCCCCGACCCCACCGGGCACCTTTGAAGAAAGGCTAGCCCAGCCGTCGGCACGACCCGACCCCCTAGGGGAGAAGGACGCGCCTCAACGGCCCCCGAGGCCAATCGGAGTCCAGGCCTCGGGACCCGGGGGGGCCGAGTCCGGCCCCCCAAAATTGGTCGCCTGGATGGCTGAGATCTAGGTATTCCTCAAAGATCAGACTCTACCCGAGGACCGCGAAGGGAGTAAACGCGTCCATCGCATCTCCAAGCGCTACGTGCTGGTGGAAGGGGCCCTCTACCGGCGCGGGGCTAACGGAGTCCTCCTGAAGTGCATTCCTCGGGAGCAAGGTGTCGAGCTTCTTGTCGATGTCCATGAAGGCGAGTGCGGAGCCCACACAGCCTCGCGCACCTTGGTCGGCAAGGCCTTTCGCCAGGGTTTCTATTGGCCGACGGCGCTCCACAACGCAGCTGACCTGGTCCGACGATGCAGGGCGTGCCAGTTTCATGCCAAGCAAACGCATCAGCCGGCCCAGGCCCTGCAGACCATACCTCTCTCATGGCCATTTGCTGTCTAGGGGCTGGACATCCTGGGTCCCTTCAGGAAGGCTCCAGGCAAGTTCAAGTATCTGTACGTCGCAATCGACAAGTTCACTAAGTGGCCCGAGGCTTATCCGGTCATCAAGATCGACAAGCACTCGGCGCTAAAATTCATAAGAGGCATCACTGCTCGGTTCGGGGTGCCTAACCGTATCATTACGGAGAATGGCACCCAGTTCACCAGTGAGCTTTTCGGTGACTACTGCGAAAACATGGGCATCAAGCTCTGTTTTGCCTCACCCGCCCACCCCAGAAGCAATGGCTAGGTGGAGTGTGCCAATGCGGAAATCCTCAAGGGCCTCAAGACCAAGACCTTCAACATCCTCAAGAAGCACGGCGACTCCTGGATCGAGGAGCTGCCAGCGGTACTCTGGGTGAACCGAACCACTCCAAGCCAAGCGACTGGGGAAACGCCTTTCTTCCTCGTCTACGGCGCGGAGGCGGTCCTCCCATCCGAGCTCACCCTAAGGTCCCCTCGGACCACCATGTACTGCGAGGCTGATCAAGATCAGCTTCGCCGAGACGACCTCGACTACCTGGAAGAGCGAAGGCGGCGCGCGGCCCTCCGAGCCGCGCGCTCCCAGCAAAGCCTGCGGCGCTACCATCAACGCCATGTTCGGGCCCGATCAGTCTGCGTCGGCGATCTCGTCCTACGCCGCGTCCAAACGCGTGCTGGACTGAGCAAACTCTCACCAATGTGGGAGGGTCCGTATCGAATTATCTGTGTCCCCCGGCCGGGCTCAGTTCGACTGGCCACGAGCGACGGCACGGCGCTGCCTAACCCGTAGAACATCGAGCATCTTCGCCGCTTCTACCCATAAGGGGGTCGGGTGTTGTACCTTGGGCTCAGGCCAACCCCGTGTCCCCCTCAGGCATGCAGGGTTGGCCGGGGGCTCCCACATGCCTATACCTGTTTAATTTCTTCCTAGCATTTCAACAGCAGGCATTTTCGATTTCCTAAGGACTGCGCCTGTGTTATCGTTTCCCTTTGAGAAGTCTTGGCTTGAATCAATCTGCTCATGCTCGTTCTTGCCCTCGGCAGCCCGGGTCGTCTAAACCGCCAAACGGGGCCCAGAACCGACCCATGCCCCGAAGCGCGGTGAACTCCGGGGGGGAATCGGCAAAGGCCCACAATCGGGTCATCCATAACCCTCGGTCACCGCGCTCCCGGCCTGGCCAGTCTCGACACGCGGATCTCCCCAGGCACTAGCTCCGACCCGCGCCACTTGAGGCTGGGGCCCGAGCACGAGCCCTCGCTCAAGCCAAGATGCAAAAAGATCGTGACACAGACCATCCTTATCACGCGCATATAACAAGCATAACTAACATAGAAATTAAAACCTTATTTGATTGCAGATAAAATGAAGCCAGTTTATACAAGCAAAGGCCCAAAGGCCTCAGGAGATGAAGGAATAAAAAATTAGTAAGATGCGCGGGGGCCCCGGGGCTCATTCCGACGCACCCAGGCCGCCGGCCTCACCGTCGCTATCGCCGTCATCGCCGTCATCGGAGTCGAGAGTGAAGACGAGCCGAGGGGCCGTCCCCTCCAAGCCATGGATGATATGATCGGTGGCATCCCGGACTTGGGCACGCGCGCTGTCCTCGGTTCCGGGAGGAAACTCCTCCAGCGCCGTCCACGGGGAGAAGTCGGGGTCCCGGGCTTGGTAGCTCGCCAGCACGACCTCCACCGCCCCCCGGGCGAGGTCCCTTGAGGAGGACTTAACCATCTCCTCGATCTCCTCGGGGAGCCTTTCACGGTCCCCGGCCATTTCCGAGAGGCGCTGGGTGAGGCCCCCCTGGTTGGCGGCATAATTTGCGTACCGCCCGCTCCAGATGCCCGCCTGACGCCCGGCGCGGTCGAGGCAGGAGACAGCGTCCCGGAGCATGCCGGGCCCTACCTCGTTCGACAGCCGGAGGGCTTCAACCTCCCCGGCGGATGAGTCCAGGGCGCCCTGTAGCTCGGCGATGGTCTCCTCGGCGGTCGTGAGGCGAGCGGCCAGATTGCCATGGCCTGCGGCTGCCCCGCCGCTGCGCGCCTGCGTGTCCTGCTCCCTCGCCCGCGCCTCGAGTTCAGAGGCCCGCTGGTTCAGTGCGTCGCTCTCGGCGCGGGTGCTTTCCAGATTGCGGCGCGCCTGCTCCTCCCGCACCACCTCGCGGAGGAGCAGGCTGTCCGCCAGCCGCTGCGCCGCTGGCCTCGGCCCCTCGAGGGCTCGTCCCCGCTCGGCGAGCGCGTCTTCGCGGAGGCGGAGTGCGGACTCCTGCTCGGCGGAGGCAGCCTCGTGCGCCTGCCAGCGTCGCCTCCCGTGTGTGGCGGCGGCGGTCTCGCGTGCCGCCAGCGCTGCCCCCTTCGCGTTCAGAGCACGGGCGCGCTCCTCCAGCGCCTGCACCTCCCGGGCGCGGAGGTCAAGGGCCTCGGCCCGCCGGCGCACGGCAGCCTCTTGCGCGAGCAAGCGCGAGGCCCGTCCCCCGAGCGTAGTGAGGCTCTCCTCCAGCGCCATGATTCGAGCCTGTAGGGCCTCCTCGCGCTGGTGGGTCGCCGCCTCGATCTCCGCCGCCCGCCGCTCCCTGGGAGTGGCGGCGTCGAGAACTCCACGGGCGGCGTCGAGCTTCGTCTCTAGCTCCGCCATCCGGCTCCTGTATTGGAGATGGAGGTCGTCCCGCGCCCCGTCGAACACGGTGGTGGCGATGAGGTCGGTCTCCCGCTCCTCCTCCACCTCCCGGGCGATTTCCGCCAGGGTGCTGCGGCGGGCCTCGAGCTATGAGGCGTGCAGGCTATGTGCCTTACGGCCGGCCTCCACCATAGCCTCAACGGAGCGCCGTCCCTCCTCGACGCGCGCCCACGCTGCGTCGATTTCTGCCCGCTCCGCCTGCAGGGCCTACATTTGGGCGCTTAGCCCGTCCAGCACCGTGCTGTTGGCCATGGCCAAGGCTTGCAGGAGGGGCTCCGTGCTTAGCGGGGCAACGGAAGAAAGGGGGAAGGCCACCTCTGTGACGGTGAGGCCCGGCTCGGCTCGCTAGTCAGTGTGTTGGCCTCGGGGGCCTTTCCCTAGGCCGGCTCATCCTCGGCACCGCCTGGGGCGTCGGGCCCCGGGTGCGCCCCCACGGCGTCGTTACGGGCGGCCTCGGTGGCGGCCTCCACCTCGCGCACCATTGGGTCGGGGACCTGGGTGGCAGCCTCGGCCGCCGGCGCCTCATGTGCGCGCGCCGCCTCGGCCTCCCCGACAGCCTCTTGAGCTTCCCGTAGGCGGACTGCGGCTTCCTGTAGGTCGACCTCNTCCCGCCTCTGAGCCTCCGCGGCCGCCGCCTCCCCGGCCCCGTTGCCCGCGGGCCGGCAGGATGAGATCTCGCTGAGGCAGAAAAAAAACACGAAACAAAAAGGGATAAGTAAAGAGAAGCCCTGGGGGTTTGGGAGTGAGAGTGTGGCCGCTGTGGGTGAGAAGTCGAACCTACGGGGTGGCCGGCTGAACGACCACTTTGGGGGCGTGATGAGGCTCCCCGTACATGGCTCGGTCTCTCCCATCTTAAGGAGCCGCTTCTTCTTCCGCTCCCCCTCGGGCTGGGGCGTCGGTGCGGCGTCCTCTGAGCGCCTGCTGCTGACGCGTGCCGCCCCACCCCCTCGGGGAGGAGATGGAGGGGTCGCCTCCTGCTTCCTCTTCCCCTTGGCGTCGGCAGGGCGGCTGCCCCCCGAACCCCCGTCACAGGGCCCAGAAGCATGGCCCCCTTCGGGGGTAGATTGATCCCCCCTGTGGCTACCGCCTGCGCCATGATGGCCCTCGGGGGGCCCGGTCCCTCAACGCCCCAACCACCTACATGATAGCTAGGATGTTGGCGCGCTCTGGGTCGCTGCAGAGGGGAAAGATCCCCCGAGGGATGAGGGACGACTCCACGGAGCTAAGATTTAGCACCCGTTGGACCACCATCCTGAAGTTCTCGGGGTCCCATCCCACTTACGCCCCTGGTGGGTCCTCAGGATGTCCTCGGTCCTGGTGTACTCCCAGGCGCCCCGGGCGCGTCACCGGAGCAGCGCGATCCAGCGGCGGAGGTAGTCGCCGAACACCATGGCCCTAGTGAGCCCCTGGATTCGCAGGCCCGCCAGGCGGTCCAGAACGGCATCGTAGCCATCCCCCAGATCCACCGTCGCCCGCCAGCTAGGCGCCTGCGCTGGGGGCTGGCTCGGGAGTCGAAGGCGCGCTTCGTCAGGGAGGGGGGTGTAGAACCAGTCGCTCTTCCAGTCATCCCACTTCTTGCGAAGGACGCATGAGATGTAGCGGTTAAGCACCTGCCCCGCGGTTGGAAGTAGCAGCCACCGACCACCATCGGCGGTGATACCGGCTGCACGGTGAAGAACCACTAGAACAGCCGAAGGGATGGGTGCACCCTGATGAACATCTTGCACAGGTGTGCGAAGATGGCTAGCGTCATCACCGCGTTGGGGGTGAGGTGCACCATCTGGAGGCCGTAGAAATCCAGAACATCCATAAAGAATGTGGAGGATGGCGGGATCAAGCCCGCTATGGCGAAGGAAAGGAAGAAAACTGACCGCTCCGGGTAGTGCGGCGTCGGGCGTCCCTCGCCCAGCGCGACCACCTCCCGGGTGGCAGATTCCGGCATGAACCGGCACGGCAGCCCGGCTTGCCTCTCGCTGGTGATGTGAGAAGGCGGCAGCACGCTACCGTCAAGCGGCGCGGAGCTCTGCGTCATGGTGCTGGCGGAGGGGGAGCTTGAGAACGAGAGCGTGTCGCGAGAGTAAGGTGAGAGAAACGAGAGAGCTAGAGCACAGATGGCAAACGCACGGAAAAAGTGGCGAGAGGAAGGAAATGAATCCCTTCCTCAGCGCCTTTTATGCCCTTGCCTCCACTGCGCTTGACTTCTCGTTTCCCGCGCCCACTTCCTTTCCCCCTCGTTTCTCGCGCCCACGCCTCCACTAACCCCACTCGCCCGCTTACGGCGCGCGCGTCAATCGTGCGACCGGGGCGGTTGAGGAGGGGCAGATCGTGTGCGCATTAATTGCGCTCGGTTACCGCAAAAAGCGCCATCCTCACGCCTCCAGGCGAAACGGACCGACGTGTCCCGATCCACGCACTACCTCAAGCAGTGTTGCGGTTACAAGGAGACCGCTCATTAATGTCGGCTGACGTTCCTCACCGATGAGCGCGGCTCGCGACCGTAGGAGTCCTGCCCGCCTTTGGGGGCCGGTCCCATCTGTCATCGGGCCCAAGAGGTGGCGTCAAGCCTGGGTGCCCCCCCCCCGGGTGTGGCCTCCCAAGCGTGACGCCGGGGGCTATTGTCGGTGACATGGGACCGGGGGTATCGAGACCAAAGGGAAGGACGGCCACAAGGATCCACGTGGCCTGTTCCCCCGGAGGGGTCGGGCCCGAGGGTGACGTGGCGGCTGCCCTCCCGGTTTCCTCCCGGGGTCGGGCCGCTCCCGTTTCTGCCCCGAGGCCTGGGGCGCCCCGACCCCTTGTGGTTTTGGTGCCATGATCGCAGGTTACGTGAGCGTGACAGGGCTCACCTAACCGCATTTATGGCGGTACAGACGAGCGCACTACGCCGCATTTAATGCGGTGTGGCGCGTGCATATCCGGTCCGTGACCGGTCACGGTGAGTGACCGGTCGCAGACCGGTCAGATCGCGGGTTAGGTGGCGTCAGGCGGCCTGCTGGACGCCTCGCCCCGTCCCGTCGGAATGATGAGAGCCCTCTGTCCCTCATCTCTCAGCCGAAGTTAGCGTGCCAACTCCCGGAGTTGGTATGTCAGCCTCGGTCAGATGCTTTCCTGATTCTGGCACAGGCGAGACGAGAAATTCGCCCGCCATTTAATGAAAGTGAAAACGGGCGTCCCCCGGATGGGTCGACTGGCTGAGCAGGGGCGTGCTACGGCGTCTGTCAGAGACTGCTTCCGACGATAGGATAGCCCTAAATGTAAAAGAATGTTTTCTTTCTTAGGTAGCTTGTGGCGCATGTGGTAGTCCCTTGCCATATAAAACGAGGCCCAGGCCTAGGAAAGAGAGGATCGGACGGAGACTGGCTGGCTAGAGGCTGGATTGTCTCTGGATCCCATCACACTTTTAGATCTACTAGAACACGGGAGTAGGGTATTACTCTTCCCAGCGGCCCGAACCTGTCTAAATCGCCTGCGTTCTCGCGTTTTTTCTCGCTGAAAATCCCTCAGATCCGGGGCAAGGAATTGCACCTCGCAACCCCGGCCGAACCGGCAAAGGGGGGCCCTGCACAGTCTCCCTGTGAGGAGTTTCACGCTCCGTCACTCATAATCAGATTTGTTAGATTATGTGCCGCTTGTCAAAACATCTGCGGTTTTGTGCGCCTTGAGCCATACTACTTAGGTTTTATCAAAGTTACTCTATTAAATAACATTTTCTGGAGGGTTACTTTTAGTTAAAAACTTATTGAGGCAGTGTCGAGCTTAAATAGTAGTCGATATTTTTGGGAAACCTTTGGCCCATTAAGGCCCAGCCCAGGTAGCCCACTAATTGGCCCACTCACCAAATAAGAAAAGTACCCATGGCAAAGGCTATAAATAGAGAAGAGGAGGCTCACTTTTGTACACTAGTGAATGAGAAGAGAATGAATGAAAGAGTGCCTCACCTCTACATCTTGTGTGTCCATTTCTTTGTAGACATTATGCAACCCCTCCGGATAGGGGTTGCATAATATGTTATTAGCACGACATTCTAGCGGAGACATAGGAAAAAGAAAGGTAAGAACTCATAGATCTGTTTTGCATCTTGCTGATCTAATCGTGAAAATAGATTCCCCTATTCGTTCTTGATCTGTTGTTTCCTGGAAAACACCACCACTGCAGACTTGGAGTTGCCGGTGACAAGCCGATTGGGGTGCGACGTGCTCTGTGGTTCATCGGGAGTCACCACCATTGTGTGTTTCACCGAGATCTCGAACTGATTTTCCACGACACGGCACTGGATCGGCTGCATACCGACCGTGTACATGCCTCACGAGCGACTTGCATGCTGGTGCTGGCCGCACCATTGTGTGCCATGGCATCACCACTCTGGCAGGAGTGAAAAAGGAAACGGGGAGGAAAACAAGCAGAACAAGAAAAAAGAAGCAGAGAAAAAACAAGAGCAAGGAAGAAATCGACAACAGCTGTGGCAACGCTGGACGACCACGACGAATCCCGCAACCCGCAGTGCGCCGTCCATACAACAACTGCCGCACTTGTGCCCCACGTTCGTGCCCGCAAGCCACACCTTGCCATGGCCGCGGCGACCGTGCTCCGTGCCATGCCGCCTGTGTGCCTACCGCGCCGGCTGCGAGCGTTTCATTTGGCTCGATGGGGGCAAAAAGTGGAGCTGCGGTGGGTGGAGGGAAGAGCGGAAAATTAGGTTTTGGGCTTGGCTACGTCACTTTTATATGATGGCTAATATGGCCCACCTGCCAGTGCTAATTTTTCTGGGGGCTCAAGGGAAACCGACATAAAAGTATCAATCTTTGTGTGGGGTTGAATAAGCCCATCATAAAAACACAATTTTCCGTGCGTCACTCGTGGGACCGACAGAAAATAGACCAGCCTATACACTTGCTTCCAAGTTTAGTTCTGCATTTATATGGAATCGAAGATGAAATTCATGAGGTAGCTAGCAAACTATATGATGTATATGCAAATACTGATGTATATGTATAGGTTAGTGGAATGAACCATTCAGCTGCTAGGTATATATATCAACAGATGAGTGGTGTTGGGAGCTCGTGAACTATCACATCAGCATCATCTTTGATGGACCAGACTAAACACCGATATAAAAGTACCCTTACAGGTAAATTCCGTAGCCCCATAGGATAATCAGTGATGGTCTCTATTTATTGACCGTTACCAATGTTGCGCACTAAAAATACCCCAACAACATCGTGGAATGGTTATCCCAACCCAATGTACTCTTCACATTTGTGGTGGGAGGTCCAAGGGACAAATTTTGTCTTGTTTTTAAAGATAAAAGAAAATTCAGAAAAAGTCTATTTAGGTACTTGGAAAAAATAAACAATCCCTACAAATTTTGTAATACATATCATAAAAGAATTTATCTAATATTTGTTCACTTTTATAGCGATGGACCAAAGTTGGATGTACAAAACTGATCGACAAAGCAAAGAGTATAGAAATGTCATTTCAAATTCTATAAACATCGCGGAGGAGAAGAGGAAAAGAAGGAATTATGATTATATGACTTGTCTATGTGCCGCTTGCATAAATAAGAAGATCTTTGATAGCAGAGTAGATGTACACTCTCATTTGATACATCGAGGATTCATGAAGGGCTACAAATGTTGGACGAAGCATGGAGAAGAAGAATCAATCAATATTGCAGATGTAGTGAGTAGTGCCGCACAAAATCAGGAAGATGAAGATGATATGTTTGTACCTTCTCCACTGGGCGGTGAAATGGTTGATGTTGATCACGATCTTCTGCAAGACATGTTGCGTAATGTTGAGGAGCCAGCTTATAACGAGAGAGATTCCATAAAGTTCACTAGGTTGGTCGGTGATTCAGAGACACCACTATACGCTGGATGCAAGTCAAAACACACCAAATTATCAGCAACCTTAAACCTAATGAAGCTAAAGTGAAGTGGTGGATGGACAAACAAAAGTTTCACAGAATTGTTGGGTATATTGAAGGGTTTGCTTCCTGAGGAGAACAAACTGTCGAAGACAACATATGAAGCAAAACAAATTTTATGTCCCTTGGGGTTAGTGGTTCATAGAATTCTCGCTTGTCCAAACGACTGCATATTGTACCACAAGCAATATGCTGACTTAGAGGTATGTCCTGTGTGCAAGGTTTCTCGATACAAGCAAAAGAGAAGTTTTGACAAAGGAAAAAAATCAAAGAGGGGTGGTCCGGCGAAGGTTGTGTGGTATCTACCTATTGTTCATCGTTTCAAGAGAATCTTTGCTAATCCCAAGGAAGCGGAGTTAGTTCGTTGCGATGCCATACAGAGAAGGAACGATGGTATGCTTAGGCACCCTGCATATTCGATTCAATGGAGGAATATCAATCAAAAATACCTAGAATTTATAGTTGACCCTAGAAACATGAGGATATGTTTGTGTACAGATGGCATGAATTCTTTTGGATATATGAGCAGTTCTCACAGCACTTAGCCAGTTCTCATTTCAAACTATAACCTACCGCTATGGTTGTGTTTCAAAAGAAAGTACATTATGCTGTGCTTGTTAATCCAAGGACCAAAACAGCCCAACAATGATATTGACGTATTCTTGGAGCCAATTATCGATGATCTAGAAATACTCTGAAGAGAAGGTGTGCAAAATTGGGAGAACTTAAATCTACATGCTCTATTTTTCTACACAATTAATGACTACTCTGCACTTGGTAATCTTTCTAGACAAACTGTCAAAGGAAATAAGGTTTTCTCTGATTGTATGGAAAATACACGCATTAAGTGCCTCAAGAAGTCATGAAAGATGGTTTACCTGGGTCATAGGAGATGACTCTCGCTACGTCACTCGTATAGAAGAAAGAAGAAAACATACAACGGTAAGAGAGAGCTTCAACTTGCTCCATCAGACTTGACCACAGATGAGGTGCACGACTTGGTGAAGGACATAACTAATGAGTTTGGGAAGAAAAAGAAATATGGTAAGACAAAGGACAAGAGTATGTCGAAGAAAAAAAACATATTTTGGCAACTACCTTATTGGAAAGATATTGAGATCTGGCATTGCATTGATCTCATGCACGTAGAAAAGAATGTGTGCGAGAGTTTGTCCAGTTATTGCTGAATATTCCTGGAAAGACAAAGGATGGATTTAATGCGCGTCTAGATTGATAGGATATGAATATTTGAACTGAACTTACACCAGTAACTAACCCGAACACAGGAAGAGTGTACCTCACAACAGCTTACCACAACTTGTCAAAGGATGAGAAGATCCAAATATTTTCCTGCTTGAAAGATATGAAAGTTCCATCGGGCTATTCTGCAAGGATAAGTTATTATGTTTCATTGGACAACCTCAAACTGGTTCGAATGAAGTCCCATGATTGTCATGTATTAATCACATAGCCCTTAACAGTTGCTAGAAGAAATATTCGTCCACCCAAGATCTGCCACACAATCATGCGTCTGTGCACGTTCTTCAATGCAATTGGCCAAAAGGTTACAGATCTAGTTGCTCTCGATGACTTGCAGGAAGATATTATCAAAACTCTCTGTCATCTAGAGATATATTTTTCACTATGTTTCTTTGATATCACTGGTCATCTTCCTATTCATATTGTGAAGCAAACAAAATTATGTGGTCCAGCTTTTCTAAGAGAAATGTACCCGTTCAAGAGGTACATGGGAATTCTGAAGTCGTACATCCGAAATGGAGAAAAACCAGAGGGGAGCATCATTGAAGGACACATGGCTAAGGATGTTATTGAGTTAGATAGATTGAATTAGGTGCTCTAGATTGAATTAGGTGCCAAAAGACAGTCTTTGCAAGTGGTGCAGTCACATAGACGTGAGGATGACATCCTCACAAAAGCACTAGGCAACCTTGAACATCCTATAAGGACAAGAGACATTAACTCTCACATTCCATGGAAGATTGGGTTGCCCCAGTACTCATGGCAATATAGGAGGCAGAAGTTTACTAAGGTGTAGAAAAAAAGCGCCCGAAAGAAAAGATTAGAGCCGAACATAACTCGAAATTTGATCAGAAACTATCTAAGGTGGGGACATGCATCAAGGGAGAGCTCCAGCAGCAAAATGCTGACCCAGAAACCGCTCCTAGAGTACAAGCGAGCTCCACACAACAACGAAGCAGCTATGCATCAACTGAACCCGTCCCCACCACAGTCGACCATATAACGGCAAGATCAAGATACCATACATATGTTGTCTGAATTAATCCATCTATTATATTATATTATAAGAACGTGGTTGAATTTATTGTGGTGTCCCACATCGTGCACCCTAAAAGTCAGGGTGACACCAACATTTTTGTCCGTCTCCGCCGAAGGGACCGCTTTCAAGCCTACATCGGAAACCAAAGTGCACGGGATGGATTTGGTGGCTTGGCATGCTAAAGTCCAGGTTGACATGGTCAAGGATAAGTGGGTCAACTGGCCTTCAAGAGACCCCACCAAATGATGAAATTTTGACGCCGGGAGCTGCATGTGGGACCTTTATCCAATGGCCCAAGGACCAAATTGTCAATAGGATGGTTCCTCGGTCAAATGCACCAATTCGTCCGTTGCCCATCCCCGCTCCAGCTCCTATAGCCCCTCCAGCCATCAAAAGCCCACCACACGAGGATATCCCGTTACAAGATGATATGGATTTTGGGTTTGATTTTGTGGCTAACATTAGTCCCTCTTTGAAAAAGAGCAAGGCACATTCTTCTCCACCAGTGGTATCTAGCCAAAAAGTTCATGGAAGGAGGAAAGGAAAAGGAAAGGTGCACACCTTGCTCTTGGCTCTCAAGAGGCTAGATCTAGCCAAGGAGGTATCAGTTGCTACTAGGAGCCTAACTTTGACCAACTTCCAATTAGGCATGACATTGGGTGGAGATCACGAGCTAGCTAGAATGGATTGTGCTTGCAGAATTGCACGGGTACTACATGGAGAGGTTAAACTCAAGGAGAAAGAATAGAGAGATAGAGATATTGGGCTTTCATGGTCAAGAGCCATTTCTTGAGCCATCTGGCTATATTGTAGTAAGCTTCGACGATCTATATGACCTCTTCAGGTTGCGAGCAGTGGACATGGGTCTTCTTAAGTTTTACTCGTAGTTATTGATGAGTACAAAATATCCATAAAGAATGCTTATAGGATATGTTGGAAGGAGGCACGCAGGAACAGACTCTAGGTTGGATTCCTAGATACAAGCGAAGTCAACGAGACAACTCTAAAGACTTCATTAGATACTTTGATAAATTATGTCAAGGACTGCTTATGGGTCCATCAGAACAAAGACTTCATCCTATTAGCCCATAATCAACCGTAAGTATGTTACCTAATTAGATGGAAAGTAACAACGTGTATAACTTTAGTATTTAACCTGCTGTTTATTAATGGCACATGTATCATTAGATTCTTCTGGTCATAGTACCGAAGTGGAGTAAGGTCTACTACCTTAACTCCTGAGTTAGTGAGAATATAACTTTTCCACGCTTGAAGGTGCTTTCAGTGATGCGTGGGCTCAATACGTTGAAAATGGGGGCAAGCATGAGGAAGGAACGCCAAACTCTATCACCACAAAAACTTCCCATGTTGTCAACAAGTTGGTGACACTTGTGGTGAATACTTTGCTGAATTAGGTGACATTGCTAAATCAAGAGGTTTGTGCTCACGTGTACTTAATTATAAAAATAAATGCTAGTAGTTCAACTTCGAACATATGTACATATGTATATAGTTCAACTTCCTCACTTGTAGGCAAGCATTAAGAACATTCCAACACACAACTTCAAACATATTAGAGAGAAAATAGCTGCCTTCATAATTGTGGAAATTATATCTTCAAAAGGAACCTTTTTTTCAATGTAGCCCGTCCAAAAATTGTTGAACATTTATCAATGTTTGTCAAAAACATGTGATTGTGTGACATTTATGTACATATTATATGTAATACAATCTTTGATGATTTTGTGTACATTTACATTGCTAATTACATAACTTGTTCCAAATTATAACTCGGTTTTGCAGGTTGTGATGCTTAACTCTTGAAAATTCATATCGGCGGTTTAGTGGAATGGATGTGATCGTCAACTGCATGTATATATTATTGTTAATGTATGGATGTATAGCATGTGAACGGATTTGTGAAATGCTTGGGATGCTGGGAAGTTGGGGATATATAAATGTGTTTCTGTTGTTTTGTGACGGGCATGGCTAGCAAAGGCATGAGGATAGCAAAAGATAAATTTATTTTTTGGATTAATTACTCATCGGTGTCAGTTTAGAATAAATCAACGTCATGGGTGTGATCAAAAATGTCGGGTCTGAAATAGAGGTCATCGCGGATAAATCATCGGTGACTATCTCCAAACCTCAACGACAAAGGTGACCTAGTCATCTTTGTCGGTGTATAGTAGGGACTGTCATGAATGATTCTTCTGTGACAGACTCTAGTTTAACTTCTTTGATGGATCAAACCTAACGGTAACAGACTTTTATTTTGACCCGACACAGATAACTATTATCTGTGACAACGGTCGGCCCGACACATATGATTTTTTACATCACTGTCCAATAATCCGTAACACAGCCTTTCGCCAACAAAGATGAAGGTTCTCACCCGACACAGATCACGTGTTCTATACTAGTGATTTACAGATGCTGCTGTATGCACACGTAAATTTTGATGTTAGTTTAATTTGGCTGGTCATTACGTCTGACGGATGTTACATACATCAATTGATGATGCCTACATGTTTTTGTTCTTTAATTAGTCATTGGGACAACTATGCGAACATTTTATTTTTGTTGTGGCAACTAAGCGCTAGCACCACATGCACCACTCACATATAAGGTGGCGAATGGCCGGTACGCAATCTATGCAATACTGTATTTCTCGATTTAGATTAAGTTCACCGTGTGGTTTTTGAGAAGTCATCTAACGAAGTTTGTTTAAAGAAAAAATATAGAAACCATCCATCTCTTTTTTTTAGTGTTACGAAGCCCATTTGATATAGATGTGTTTTCTTTATGTTTAACATATATTCCTCAAAACACACATTACGCAAGTTTGGAGGTTGGCTTTGGTGAATAGCTACTCCAAAAAGAAAAGGTAGTTTTAGATGGAATTATGTTAGGGTACACACACACACACATAATATTCTGAGATTTTTTTACTGAAAAATGTTTTATTTTTGCCTATGCTGGTCATTTTCAGATGTACCAATTATCAGTCTTCTTTATTTGTTTATTTTAAGCCGAGTTGCTATTGCGCGCCGGGCAGGTCTCGTATTACTTTGTTAAATTATTTATGTTTGTGAGTATGTTTTTGGCTGAGTTCATATTTCGGTGTAGAAGCCGGATGCTTCCATTTAAGTTACGGAAATCTCCATTGTTACGAAAGAAATGTCATCGCTAGTACAACCAACAAGCATGACTGGAGGACATACGGCCAGCATGCGTAGCAGCACAGCAGCGGCAGCACAACCACAAGAAACACAAGAGCAGTAACATAAGTATATTTTGGCCCAAACTGCTATAAAATACAAGCCGGTCTTATTTTTCCATCTAAAACTTCATGGCTTCGATGGGCCGTAACACATTAATTTTCTGGTTAAAGTCGGGCAAGGCCCAAACAACCTCACAGTTCAGCCTCGCAGAAACGTCCGTGTGTGGCATCGTTCGCCGCCCAACCCGACGGGAAAAAAGTGTGGCCATGAGGGTCCACGGCACAATTATTTTCCAGCAAAAGTCACGCAAGGCCCACTCCACACCTCGTGCATCGCCTCGTAGAAGCAAGTCTTGCGTAGCATCGGGCGGCGCCACTTGCTCCGCTCTTCATTTCCACCATCCCCAGTCCTAGCCGCAACCGCTGTCATCTCCGGTCCGAACCTCCCCCATTACCTTGTGCAACACATCCACGGTCTATGCCATCGCTGCTACCAACATGTTATGTTATAAAAGTTAGTTGATATAACAAAACAACGACTAACTTTTTCAACGATTTTAGCCATTTATTAGCTAAGACATGTCATATGACCATAGTAACACACTGTATTGGTTAACAAGGTTTAGCAAAAACCTATATCCTCGAGGCTTTGACTATGTTCTTTCTCAATCAATATAGCATCTAGGCGTTTTGAGTTTATGGCCTCGCCGTCATCATCTCCCTACGTGACTATGCTATATTTTAGTCGTCATGATTATATTGTGGCACTCACCTCCCTATTTAAAGGGTTGTCGGGTTACAGAGTTTGACTCTAATTCCACCATTTTCTACCTATTCCACCTTCAAGTCTAACTATAACCAAATAGAACTAGTGCATTCGGCATCTATTCTAGCAAATTCCATCTTGATGAATATGTCACCTAGAAATGATAGATTCACTATGTCGATCCACCAGTCCTCTAGACATGAGTTGTCTTCTTTTGCATCAAGAGACACTACTATCCTCGTAACTTTTTCCTCGGAACACCAAATGCAACAGTGCTCCACTTTCTCTTCTATCATCACAGTCGTCTTGCCAAGCGAAACTGGATTCGTCCTTAGCTGCCACATTCTAGACTCCTCAAAGACTATGTTCACATTCGTCTTATGTCTTAATTTTTATTTAATCTAATTCATGGCCTGATAATCCGTATCATCACCAAATAGATAAATCAAACTCACTAGACTGTTGAAGAGAATTCTTTCTTTCTTATGTCTTATGAACTGAGTTAACAAATCCAACATCTATGCTTCCCACATCCTTAGACTAAAGCAATGCTATTTGTAGAATTTCAACATTGCCTTCAATCACTCGAAGATGTACTTTTATGATTCCACTCCAAGAAATTGGTGAAAATAAAATCATAGAATGGTAACCCTTGCTCTTTCTTCTGTGACACAGATTCTCATATATCCTCATTATACTAACCCACATATCCTGGATATATCATGTACTGTCAAACAGTAGCATTGACCCCATCAATGATATTTAACCTGCTGTTGTTCGGGACTTTTCACTGAACTTTTCAACACCTCCAGCGCTGATCTGATCAATATTGTTTGTATTCGCCTATGCAATCCGTTGCGATTCGATATCATACATCAATCAGAGAACCACTTGGTTGCTGCACTGATGTGATCAACCTTCTTTTCTAGATGTGCTTGCTCCCACACTATCTCGTCGACCTAACTTTGTTCATCAGTAATGCACAACCCTGTCACACCTTCTCATGAGGCTCTTCTTGCCGTCACGCCTTTACAGAAAAATCGAGTTGATCACACATTGTCCACTCTTCTTTTATGGTCTTGGCCTGTCATGTACCGTGTCCTTTGAAGAACATAGCCCGGCATAGATATAAACTGATTTGGTGTTCGTAAGATAGAGTTCATTGGGACTCGACTTCTATGATGCGTTGGACCACACATATGTCGTATGGGACTTTTAGCTCGATCTTGCATGGAAGCCGAGTTGGTTTGGTTACTGATGCAATCTAAGCCTCTACGACATCACCTGTGATCTGCCACGTTCAGCTCTTGCGGAGCTTCACTAGTCCCAGCATAGAACTCCCTTGCATCCTCTCAATCACTGCATGCATTGATGCATGTAAACCTGGGCACAAGGACATGCATGAGAAAAAATCCTCCGCCTTACATAGCGCTACTTCTCTGATCTCTCCGATCATTTTCGGCCATGACCGGCCTCGTCTTCCGATCACGTTCAGCCATCACCAGTCTAATCGCGAGTGAGGTCGTCACCTCCACAACATTGTCATCGCCATCGATTTTGTCGCCATGGCTAATGATCTTCTGCCAATGCACGACTCTATATGTCTTCTTAATCCAATGCTAAAACCTTCAACCCTCATACCACTTGTTAAATCGTCAAGGGTACTTTTCACCCCAAAAGCTAGATAATAAGATAAAGGACTCCAACACTTATATATTAGCTTTCTTGCTTTTTCAGAACTTACGTGGGACCTTGATCTCATCATCGAGGGGAGTCATTCGTTTGCATCATCTCTAGACAGGTTGTCTCGATCTTCACCATCGAGAAACATCGTCGATCTGCACTCCCACCACCTCGGGCATTCTCGATTTGTGACGCCACCACCAGAGGCGTGCTAATCTAAGATGCCATCACAGCACCACCGACCCTGCCTCCACCTCTACCACGAGCTCGTTCTGTCTGGCGTCCACCTCCCTCGGCTTGGCCTGCTACTCCGTCATCATCTTCCTACGTTGCCTCGATCTGCACAAATGCTACCTCGCTACTATCTCACCCCTTTCTACCTCGTTCGACTATCTAGTTGGTTGGTGTATTTTGATTTTTGGTCACAATTGTTATGCAATATGTATCCTCTTTTGTGAGTTGCATATTTCGTCCTCTCCCCACATTTCACTGATGTCGTTGTTGGTAATTTTCTTTATTTTCAAAGTATATATGCTGGTTAATATCAGGCACTTTTCCCGAACTGTTAGTATACCAGGGACTTTTATTTCACTCGTTATTTTGGTTAAAACACAAATACCCTTGGTTATGAATTACATGGAAAAGGAAAAATCCAAGCAGGCCGTAAAGGTTTTTTTTTCAGATAATCTATAGTTACGTCTCATTCCTCATGGACCACCACCAATAGGGATGTACGTATATAGCGATGGCGAATCGTATTTTCTGTGAGGGATGTTCATTTTGCGCGGTGCTAGCTGCTTGGGTATGTATATGCCCGATGAATCGTGTTGCACGGGGGCGCCGTTACGGACAAAATCCGATCGATGATGGCGAATCGACAAAGTTGTTGGGCGTTGGCTCCTAGCTACTTGTGTTTTTTTGAACATAATACAAACACACACATCCACAACATATACATACTCAACTCTATAAAAACGCGCACACACATCTACCTTTACGAGCATATCTGAAAAACTGGATCGACATATTTTGAGATTGACGAAATCATTACGGTACCTCGTTGTCGATGGATACGTCACTTACCGTTAAAAAACAATTAGCCGTAAATAACAACACTCATGTAAAATCTGCAATTTAAACCCGGACAACGACGTCAAGAAAACATACATGACACGAACGAACTTGGGGTTCCTAACGCGTGCGTACGTGCCGGGAGCTGAAGTCACGCACCCGCTCCCCGCTCGCGCACGGCGCATGCTGCCGCTAACCATGTGATTAGCACTAATCACGTGATTAGTGCTAATCTACAGTAACTTTTTCTAATAGAAAAGTAAGTATTATAAAAAAATAGATTGGTAAATAAATCAACAACTTGAAAGTTTTGAATTAGAGATGAAAGTTTTTAAATTTAGAATTAATATTTTCGAATTTTGGAGTTGAAAGTTTTAAATTTTTGGGTGAAAGTTTTAAAATTGGAGATGTAACTTTCAAATTTTTTATTGGAAAGTTTTATAATTTTAAGTTGAAAGTTTTGAAAATTGAGATGAATGTTTTAAAATTTGAATTGAAAGTTTTGAATTTCGGTTGAAAGTTTTAAATATTTCATTTGAAAGTTTTGAATTTTGGGTTGAAAGTTTCAAATTTTTCAGTTGAACGTTTTGAATTTCAGATCAAAATTTTCAGAAATTTTTGTCGAAAGTTTTAAAATTTTAAGTTGAAAGTTTCAAATTCGAGTTCAAAATTTCAGTCAAAATAAGTTAAAAGTTTAAAATTTAACTTGAAATTTCTAAAAAAATTATGTTGAAAATAAATTTGAATTATGGGAAAAAAATCAATTTTTATTAAAAAAATCTTCTAACCGATATTTTGGTAACTAAAAGAACCGGTGAATGCATGCGTGTGTATGCATATTTAATGGTGGGACCAAGGTGCATGCAGCTGTGTGTAATGCATGTGCAGAGGTGGGCCGGAGGTGCGTGCATGTATGTATTGCAGGGTGCAGGTGAGATAGCGATGTTGGAACTTGGGGATCACAATCTATCCGCTTCAACCCTTCACCTCCAGGACCATCTGGTCGGCACCACCGAAATAATCTGGATCGGTCTCACCTAATGACGTATGTACTCGTGCAAAAACTAGATAGTGTGAAAGAAGAGTTTTCTTGTTCGCCATAATTTGCTGCTAACTAAGATTTCTCTCGCAAAGACCACTAACATGGGATCGGCTATCTTTAACGGGCATTAACCCTCATCACTATCAGGTAGGACCCCCGTCACTGACCAAAGGTCAGTGATGTGAGAAACTATCTCAATCGGACACAAGGCCGTCACGGATAAACGATATCTCAATCGGGCCTAACAATATAGTCCGTCATAGATAAGATTGACCAAGAAATACAAGTCAAACCAGGTTGGGTAGAGCCCGTCACGGATGACTAATCTCAATCGAGCAAAATACACAGCCCGTCACCGATGACTAGCATCCCTAACGGGCTTTACCAAAGAGCCCGTCACCAGTAGGTTTTACCCCACCTGTTGAGTCAAAATATTCCTGGTTCGGATGACTTATCTCTATCGGGCTTATATTAGGAGCCCGTCAGGGATGACTATATGCCTATCGGGCTTTCTTAGGAGCCCGTCACGGATGATTATCTTTTTTGGGCATTACTAAAATACCCCTTAGGGATGACTATGTCAGAAAAAAAAATAAAATTCGTTTTTTTGGCTAGCCTCAGGCCTTTGCTAGCCATGCCCGCTGCAAAAAATGACAATCCCAGCAACCCCATTCCCAACATTCCTGATTCACAGCCAATTCACAAAATTCACAGCCAATTCACAGCCAATTCACAAAATTCATAGCCAATTCACAGCCAATTCACATAATTCTCAGCCAATTCACAGCCAATTCACAAAATCGTCAACATGCATCAAAACCTGTAAAGCTGAGTTATAAATTGGAACAAGTATATATGTAATTAAGAAATGCAAATATATACAGAAAAACGTGCATAATTGTATTACAAAGAATATTTACAAAAATCAAATGTTTGTCGCAAAATCATTTGTTTCCGCTAGGACTTGAGTCTAAACATTCCTTTCGACGACAAGAGGTCATCCAGTATGAATTGTGCTATCTCCTCTCTAATGATATTGAAGTTGATTTCCGGAATCGCCGAAAGTTTTTCCTACATGCAAGGCGTCAAGTTAGTCTACATAATTGGAAAGTTAGTATGAATCGTGCTATCTCCTCTCTAATGTATATAAACAACTGAAGCACACACCTCAAGGTCGAGCAATGTCACTTTGTCTGCGAGGCTCCTCATGTTATGGCAGACGTGGAACCCACACTGGTCGCCAATTTGTTGACGTATTGGAAAGTCCTTTTTGTGACCGAGTGTGGGATACCCTTCCTTATGCCTCCCGCCTTTTACCACGTATTGGTCCCAGGCATCGTTCAAGGCAGCCTCGATCGCCGACCAATCGTATATTTCTTTTTTGATATTGGAGTTAAGGTAGTATACCAAACACCACTTCGGCACTATGACCAGGAGAATCCAATGACGACTGCGACATTAATAAATTGCAAGTTAAATACTAAAGTTATACGTGTCGCAGGTTTGACTGTAAGTAGGGAACACGCTTACTGTTCAGAGTAGGCACACATAATGAAGTCCTTGTCTTGGCGGGACCATAAGCAGTCCTTGATATATTCTACCATACTGGCTCGATCGTAATTCATAGTTGTCTCGTTGACGACACTTGGATCGAGCAAAGCAACATGGGGAGCATTACGATGGACATGCTTCCAAGTTAACCTAGAAGCAAGACAAGAATTAGGATAAGCGTAATACAAGAATAGTTATTACCATATCTCGTATGCAAGAATACTCACAAGGAGTAGCACTTAAGGAGGTTGGTGTCGACCGCTTGCACCCCGTAGAGGTCCCATAGATCTTGAAAGTCTACGGCGATAAAGGCTTCAGGGCCGAGGAATGGCTGTCTATCGTGTTGGCCCGTCATGGAGGTCTCTCTATGCTTCCTCCTTGCATTGGACCTCTCCATATAGTACCCATGCAACTCCTTGCATGCAGGGCCCATCTTTGATAAGGCGTCGTCTCCGACCAATGGCATGCCTAATGTGAATTCTTTAGGAGCTGATGGTGCCTTGCCAAGATCTAGCTTCTTTGGAGCCAGAAGCGGCCCTTCCACATTTCGTCTTTCTCTCCCCCTTCCAGCAGCTCTTTTGCGTGATCCAAGCTTGGGTGGAGAAGATGCCGCCCTCTTTCTTTTTGTGGAGACTGGGGGAGGAGCGCTCTGCTGCTGACCTCTTGTCTGTTATCCCCAAAATCTGTATCATACTGCAATTGGAGATCTTGATCTCCTTTTTCAACGGCAGGAGGGGCAGATACAATAGCTGGAGGAGGATGTGGCGGCGGCGGCGCCGGATGAGCACTTGGTGCTAGCCTAGGAGTTAAATTTATCTGAATGTTCTGCTTGGGCCATTGGATTAAGGTCCCGTGTGCAGCTCCAAGGGTTAGAATCTCGTCATTTGGTGGGAGCGGGAGAGTGAAGCCAACCTAGTCGGGTTTCACCATGTCCACTTGAACTTTTGCATGGTCGGCTAGCAGCTGCCCCCCATGCACTCGGGTCTCCGGTGTGGGCTTGAACGCAAGACCCTCTGCGGCAGGAATTGCAAAGTCCTTTGTCACCCTAACGACTAGGGTGCACGATGTGGGTCCCTGCATTAGATTCATATGTATCTTTATAATATGTTATAATGTACTGTGGTTAGGGGAGAACATATACATTTTGTGTTGGTTTTACCGTTATGTGGTCCACCGCATTGGGGGCTGGTGTTTCTTGTGCCGCCGCCCCAGTAGAAGCGCAGCTGCTACGCCTCTATGTGGGGCTTGTTTCTACTATGGGAGCGACAGCAGGCTCGCTTTTCCTGAGGCGTGCCTCCACCCGAGCCTCCACTTGTAACAACTTGGAATCGAACTCTTCTCGGAGCTCGTTTCTAATCTCGTCCCAAAGTTGTGCCTTCAGGCGTGCATCTTTCTGCGCCTTTGAAAGCCTGTGCTTCCTGTACTGCCACGCGTATTGGGGAAACCCAAGCTTCCATGGAACATTGGAGCCAATGCCCCTTGTCCGTCCACGGTGTTCTTCGCTTCCCAACGCTTTCGTGAGGATGTCATCCTCGCGTCTTTGTGAGCAGACCTCTTGGGAGGACTGTCTCTCAGCAGTCAGGTCGACCTGCGATGCAGTTAGGACGAATTTATTGAAGAGTACGATACAACCTACCGAAACATAATCTATGTGTGTTACTTACGATTTTCTGGTACACCGCTTGATCTTCGGGATTTAGGAACGTTAGTGTTCCATCACTATTCTTCTTCACCCTCGCCCTTGCCCAGTTCCTAGCTCGGGTGGTCGGGATATCACCAAGTACTGGCGGCGTGTTAGATTTAGCAGCAGCTTCGTCCTCCTTGACCCATTCGTGCTGCTTCCCGGCGTAGCCTCCGGTGCCAAGCCGGTGCGGGTCAACGTTTTTTGCCTGCAACCTCCTATAGGCCTCGCTTTTTTCCCGAGACTCAGGGGTTGACTTTGCGGCATGGAACTCTTCCCACACGACCCGTGAGATGAACGGGTACTTCCCGAATGGTTCTGGCTGGGCGGCGTTGAGGACGTAGTTGTCACGCCCAGAAATTCACTACCAGAATTTCCAAAGCAAATTGTGTATTAAAATCCCTGTCCAGGACCAGCCAGGGTACACAAATGACAAAGTTGCCATACAGATCCACGTCTTACAAAACAATAAAAATCTCTTACAAAACTGCAGCGGAAAAAAGAAACAACTAATCTAATAAACTAAACACTCGTAATGTAGCGACTCCACTCCACAGGCATTCCTCGACGGTAGCAACAAGCCTACTCTTCTGAAAAGTCTTCCTCTGAAACATACTCCAACTCTGGTGTGGGGAAAAATAAAGCAAGACTGAGTACTACCCACTGTACTCAACAAGTCATACCGGAAAGGAAAATAATGATGCAAGTAATAACAAAGGAGAGCTGCAATGGTTATTTTGCATAAAATACTCATTTTAAAACAATAGTTGAAAGCAGTAAAACAGTTGAATTAATTAGTCATAATTAAACCATCACTGTCCAACGCTACACCACGTTGCGACAGGCCCAACCATCCACCTGAACTAAACCATTTTCATTAAGTCAAATTATTAAAGAGTTCAACTAATCACGGTGAATCTGGTTGATCGCCCATAACCGCGGGCACGGCTATTCGAATAGTTTTACTCTGATCAGAGGTGTACATCTGTACCCACAAGACACAGTCCTACAACACATTACTGTGCGCCGACATACCACCACGGTATACCGAAAAGGAGCTGTGACAGGACCCTTCGCATAACCCCCTCTAACCAATCGTACCACCTCGGGTTTCACCCCCACTCCTCAAAAGGCAGTGGGCAGCCCCCCCTCATGCCTTGGTGAATCCGGCAGCCGCATAGACCGTCGCAGGGCCCATCAACTCCATCACGCTCACCCTAACCAATGTACGTCAGCTAGAGGAAAGTTACACTTCAAGTCCAGCCGTTGCCCACGCTGGCTTGTGGTACGCACGGTATTTCTTCCAGGGTTTCCCGCGAACCGGTCCTTAATCGTCATGAGCACGACCATCAAAACCATGTGCTCACAACCCACCATTAATCAATATTTTAGTTGAACCAAAGATTAAATCACCCACGATTAACCATCGCGAGCCAACATGAAATAACCATCATTAAGTATTAATGTAGCTTTAAATATCCCAATTGTGAGCTAATGTTTCTAAGCAAGGCTAAGCATGTTCTATTGTAGCAACTACTCAAATTATTTCCCAAGCTATCAAAGGAATAAGGTAATTGCAATATAAAGCTGAGTACCGTAGGTAAACTATCCCATAGATGACATTATAAAACAATGCAGTATTAGAGAAAAATAGGACTGTTTCGCAATTTAGGTACAACATGATCAAATGAATAAGTATGACTTGCCTTGCTCTTGCGTTGGGTCGACTTCGGCAACGACTTCGAAGTAAACCGGAGAATCGGAATTACCGGAATCTATACAACAAACAAAGCAAACAGCAATACATGCTATAAGTCTACTGAAACAAAGAACAAAACTATTTTTAATGGATTCTAGACATTTTTATGAATTTTCTGAGACTTGAACGGACTAAAACGGAGTCCGGATGAATTAGTTATGAATTTTTGAAGTTATCTGTGTTTTTACTAAAACAGAAAAATCCTTAATTATTTATTTATTTATTGCGCAATAAACCCTTAGGGCTGACGTCACTGCTGACGTCAGCGGCTAGGGCTGACGTCAGCTGCGGCGGCGGCTGCGCACCACGTGGCGCACACGTGGCGCCGACGCAGCAGCCACGCGGCGGCCACACGCGCGGGGCGGCGCGGGTGACGCGAAGGCCACACGGGCGAGCGCGGACGGCCCAGATCGGCCGGGCGGCCGATCGGGCGGCTGAGGCGGCGGACGGCCGGGCGGCCGGGCTCGGGCTCGACCGAGCCGGCCATGGCGCGCGGTGGCGCTAGGGTTTCGGCGCGGGGGCGGCGGAGCGGCGGCGCGCGGGAGGCGGCGCACGAGCGGCAGCGGGACGGTGCAGGAGCGCACGGGCGACGGCGGCGCGGGAGGCGCGCACGGCAGCGGGCGGCGCGGCCGGGAGAGGAGAGAAGGAAAAGGCGGCGGCGCTTACCGGCGGCGAAGACGGCGGCGGCGGAGCGGCGCTAGGGTTAGGGTTAGGGCGGCGGCGGCGTGGGGAAAAACGAGGGGCGGTGGCCTCGGGGGGGGGGGAATAAATAGGGCGCGCGGCGGGAGTCCCGCCGGGAAACGCGGGCGGCGCGGGCGCGCGGCGGCGCCGGCCGAGTCGGAGACGGACTCGGCCGCGGCGGGCCCACGCGTCAGCGAGCGCGGTGCGGGGGAGGCGGCGGCGCGGCGGCTTGGGCCGGCTGGGCCGGTCCGGGAGGGAAGGAGGCGCGCGCGCGACGGCGGCTTGGGCCGGGGGAGGGGAAAAAGGGGCCGACGGCCCGAGAAGAGGAAAAACAAAAAAAAGAAAAGGAAAAAAAGAATTCGCAGGGATTTATTTATTGCGCTTGAGGGTTTTTAATTGGTTAAAATTATTTTGAGAGCCCTGAAAATTCCACTAAAAATCCTGTTAATGTATTTTGACATGGGGAACTCAAGAAAAATTCCACCTTGCCATTTTCACTTGTTTAATGCATTATTTAATTGGGTTTTTTCTCCAAATTTAATTAAACAATTTCTCAGATAAATTATTAAATTTGATTTTTACGATTTGGGAAACCTCAGGGTGTGACAACGTAGTCGGTGACCAACGTGGTCTTGAAATTTTTCCACAAGTTGCCCATCTTGCGGATAGCCTGCCCTTCAGTCTTGCCTCGGCCTCTGGGGGCTATTCGAAGCTTTCCTTGAACTGCTTCCAGGCCTCATCTTTTTCTTCTTGTGGGACCAGATCGATGTGGTCCTTCAATATGGTGAAGTTCTGCCTCCCGAGGATTCCGCATATTGTGGCGAACTTTTTGACAGCTTTCGTAGGAGCCGTCGGAAATCCCAGATCGTCCACCTCTGTTGTGGTGTACACTTCCTTAGGGATCTTATTCTGGGTCCTAGTAGCCCGGCTCGATGTTGTCCCACTAGCAGTCGCTGACATGGGTTCGCCTTGCTGCGACATTTTCTATACAACTGTTGTCCGGAGAGAAAGTTAAAAAAATGTATAGAAAAACTTATTTTGGTTGTGTATATAACTTATGCTAAGGTGAAGATATGGCCTCAGTTTTGCTTAGAAATTGTGCATCAATTACAATCATTTGCAAGTGTACTTCCCCAAAAAAAAGAACAAGTATAGATGGTCTTGTTCTTATGCAAAAAGAACAAGTGAAGTTCCCCAAAAAAAAGAACATGTGTAGATAGTCTGTTTTTATGCAAAAAAAAAAAGAAAGTGTAGTGCCCCCAAATAAAAAGAACAAGTGTAGATGGTCTGTTCTTATGCAAAAAGAACAAGTGAAGTTCCCCAAAAAAAAGAACATGTGTAGATAGTCTGTTTTTATGCAAAAAAAGAGAAAGTGTAGTGCCCCCCAAATAAACAGAACAAGTGTAGATGGTCTGTTCTTATGCAAAAAGAACAAGTGAAGTTCCAAAAAAAAAAGAACAAGCGTAGATAGTCTGTTTTTATGCAAAAAAGAGAAAGTGTAGTGTCCCCCAAATAAAAAGAACAAGTGTACATGATCTGTTCTTATGAAAAAGAACAAGTGAAGTTCCCCAAAAGAAAGAACATGTGTAGATAGTCTGTTTTTATAAAAAAAGAGACAGTGTAGTGCCCCCCAAATAAAAAGAACAAGTGTAGATGGTCTGTTCTTGAGCATTCATCACTGGCCATTTATCAAAAAATCATCACAGAGTAATGGTGGCAGGAAGAGGACAGATATAGAGGAAGTGGCCAAAATAAAAAAAAAGCCAGCCTTCCCTACTTTTATCTATGATTTTCCAATGATCCAAAGTCCAAACAGATTGATATGATTTCTTAAAGCAACTTTTACATAGAATTTTTTTAGAAAAACACACATTTATTTAGCAATGTTTTATGTGAACAAACAGTTCTATCACAAAAGAGTAAATTATTAGCACATATTTTCACTTTACACTAGGGTTAGCACATATTTATTAACAGTAGTGTACTCCACAGAACCTTATAGAGATTCCATGAAATTTCAAAACATAAATAAACTTCAAAAAACATGGTCTAAGTTAAAGAAGTATATCACAAGTTTCACTCATATTAACAGGCAAAGATAATCTGATGGACTGAAAAATCATGGCATAACCAACAGCAAACTACTACATGCATGGTACAAACTACAAAGCATCAGGAACTGAACAACTTTACAGGTTAGGGGAAAAAAGGAGAAACCACTTTTACCTTCAAAAAGGAGAACAAGTTTACAAGTTTACTGGTTGGCGGCGGCGGCGGCAGCGGCGTCCAGGAGGAGGAGGCGGCGTCCAGGAGGCAGCGGCGTCGAGGAGGAGGAGGCAGCGTCTAGGA
This sequence comes from Oryza officinalis, assembly GCA_008326285.1. Taxonomy (NCBI): domain Eukaryota; kingdom Viridiplantae; phylum Streptophyta; class Magnoliopsida; order Poales; family Poaceae; genus Oryza; species Oryza officinalis. The sequence goes on along the minus strand of BDMV01000012.1, from coordinate 25,217,211 downwards.
GGCAGCGGCGTCGAGGAGGAGGAGGCAGCGTCCAGGAGGCGGCGGCGTCTAGGAGGAGGAGGCGACAGTCGGGAGAGTGAGAGGAAGGAGGCACGGCGGTGGTTGTGACAGAGAGTGCGAGTGAGGGTGAGAGGGAGAGTAAAAACTTAGTTTTTCTACCGATCCAGAGTCAGATCTGGATCGGTAGAAAACCTAGTCGTAGGTCATCGCCATCGGGCACAAGCACTAAGCCCGATACGGATGACAATCATCCGTGACGGGCACAGGAACGAAGCCCAATACGGATGACAATTATCCGTGACGGGCACAAGAAAGAAGCCCGATACGGATGACAATCATCCGTGACGGGCACAACCAATAAGTCCGATACGGATGACAATCATCCGTGACGGGCAGAGCTAATACGCATGATAGAGATAAGCTCATCTCCGACGGGCATTATTTATATGCCCGATAGAGATAAGCTCATCCCACTATAGAATTAAAATATTCCTAATCAGTTGTATTTAATAATGATATTTAAGTTATAAAATCATTTATAATTAACTTGTACCCGATTTAAAAGTGCTATTACATTTTTAGATTGTGTAAAATTTCTGTTAAATTAAAATATGCCTTATTAAATTAGTTTAAAATTGTCATTAAATTTTAAAAAATTATTATAATTAACCTATGCCTTATTTAAACAGTGTAAATTTGCTATTAAATTTTAAAACACACATGAATTTAAAATATGCAGATCATAAGGCGCTGGTACAAAATACTTCATTACTTATATCTATTTGCAATTTACAGTACTACGAAGACTCTGTTTACAAGGATATGCCTTCCGAATGGTCAGAACGAGCGTATGCCACTTCGTCTTCGGGATCATCGTCAAGGTCGATCTGAGGTCTCACATGAAGATTCTGGTTATATTCTTCCTCATCGACGACGTTGTCAACCCCAACAATTCTTCGTTTGTCATCCCTAACGACGTGCAGCTTCTTGTTAGCGGGGTCTTGTATATAGAAAATCTGCTCGACCTACTTCGCTAGGACGAATGGTTCGTCCGTGTATTCAACCTTGGCCAGGTCCACTAAAGTGAATCCTTCCCTGTCGACTTTTACTCCAGTGCGGATATTCACCCAGCTGCAACGAAACAAAGGGACTTTGAAGCTCCTGTAGTTCATCTCCCAGATCTGCTCTATGCGGCCATAGTATGTGTTCGATCCAGCTTGATCCTGATATGCATCTATACGGACTCCACTGTTCTGCACTGTACTTTTGTCATCTTGTTTGACGGTGTAGAATGTGTATCCATTGATATCGTACCCTTGCCATGTGTCGACATCCCATCTTGGGCCCTTTGCCAACCTTCATATTATCTCACTTGGGCCATCGGTACTCCGTGCGATACGATTCTTAAACCATTCGTTGAAGCGAGTACTATGTTTTCTGTTGATCCACGTATCTGATCGACCCATGTTCTCCTGTTAGACCTTCGCTAGATGCTCCTCAAAGTATGGAGTTACTTCGGCCATATGTTGTAGCACAGCGAAATGAGCCTGTGCATAGGATGCCTGATCGGGTACAATTCTTTTTCTGCCTGTTGTGCCAAGGCCTGCCAACCTTCCTTTGTGGCGAGACGCAGGAACTCCGATAGGATCAGTCTCGGCCATGTAATCGATGCAGAACTCAATAACCTCCTCCGTCGTGTACCCTTCAATCATGCTTCCCTCCGGTTTTGATCTATTTCGAACTTACGACTTAAGAACTCCCATATACCTCTCAAACGGGTACATCTCCCTTAGAAAAGCTGGACCACATAGTTTTGTTTGTTTTACTAGATGAACAGGGTGATGAACCATCATATCGAAGAAAGACAGTGGAAAATACCTGTCCAAGTGACACAAGCTATTGACAATATTAGCCTGCATCTTATCTAGATCTTCGGGATCTATAATCTTCTGACCGATTGCATTGAAGAAAGCACAGAGCCGTTGAATCGTGTGACGGACTTTGGGTGGTAGAATGCCTCTGATAGCAACTGGCAAGATCTATGTGATTAGCACGTGGCAATCGTGAGACTTCATTCCAACCAGTTTTAGATCCTCCAATTTAACGTACTTACTGATCCTTGCTGAATAGCCCGAAGGAACCTTAATATCAGCCAGGCATGATAGCATTGTGATCTTCTCATCCTTCGACAATGTGTGGCAAGCTAGTGGGAGGTACACTCTGCCTGTCTCTTCGTCCGTAACAGGCTGAAGCTCACTGCGAATGTTCAATTCCCGCAGATCTAGGCGAGCATTCAACCCATCCTTTGTCTTTTCAGGCATATTAAGTAGTAGCCCGAGCAAACTATCGCAACAGTTCTTCTCTACATGCATTAGATCAATGCAATGCCGGACCTCAAGGTCTTTCCAGTATGGTAGTCGCCAAAATATGGATTTTTTCTTCCACATACCCTTATCATTTCCCTTGCCATGTTTTCTTTTCTTCCCAAACTCGTTAGTTATGTCTTTGACCATGTCGTGGACTTCGTCTCCAGACAAATCCTTGGGAGCAGTTCCAAGTTCTCTCCGACCGTTGAAAATTTTCTTCTTTCTTCTAAAGGCATGGCGTAGCCGGAGCCATCTCCTATGACCCATGTAAACCATCTTTCTTGATTTCTTCAGCCACCTACTGCGTGTATGTTCCATACAGTCAGAGCAAGCCTTCTTTCCTTTCACGGTTTGTCCGGAAAGATTACCTAGTGCAGGATAGTCGTTAATGGTGCAGAACAATAGAACTCGTAGCTTCAAGTTATCCTGACCGTATGCATCCCAGGTTTCGATACCTTCTTTCCAAAGAATCTCAAGATCATCGATAACAGGCTCCAAGAACACATCGATATCATTGCCCGGTTGTTTTGGACCTTGGATTAACAAGCACAACATAATATATTTTCTTTTGAAGCACAACCATGGTGGGAGATTACAGTTCGCAATAAGAACTGGCCAAGTGCTGTGAGAACTGCTCATATCTCCGAAAGGATTCATGCCATCCGTACACAGACATATCCTCATGTTTCTGGGATCAGCAGCAAAGTCTTTGTGCACTCGATCGATATTTCTCCATTGAATCGAATCCGCAGGGTGCCTTAGCAAACCGTTGTTCCTTCTATCTTCGGCATGCCAACGCACTAACTTTGCTTCCTTGGGGTTGGCAAATATTCTCTTGAAGCGATCAATGATAGGTAGATACCACACAACCTTCTCCGGACCACCCCGCTTTGACTTCTTTCCCTCACCCGCACTTTTCTTTCGCTTGTATCGAAAAGCCTTGCATACAGGACAAGCATCTAGGTCCGCATATTGCTTGTGGTACAATATGCAGTCATTTGGACAAGCGTGAATTCTACGGACCTCTAACCCCAGGGGACACAGAACCTGCTTTGCTTCATATGTCGTCTCGGGCAATGTGTTCTCTTCAGGAAGCATGACCTTCAATATTCCCAAAAGTTCCGTAAAACTCTTGTCTGTCCATACACTACTTGCCTTTAGCTTCATTAGGTCCAAGGTAGTTGACAATTTGGTATGCTTTGCCTTGCATCCGGCGTATAGAGGTGTCTCGGAGTCACTGACCAACCTATTGAACTTCATGGAATCTCTCTCGTTGTGAGCTTGCTCCTCAACGTCACGTAACATCTCTTGCAACATATCAGGATCCACATCAACCATTTCACCGCCCAATGGAGATGGTATAAACATGTCATGCTCATCTTCATCTTCATGATTGTCTGCACCACTTCTGTCTGCAGCTGCACCACTACCGGATTCTTGCTCTCCATGCTTCACCCAACATGTGTAGCCCTTCATGAATCCCCGTTGTATCAGGTGAGAGTGTATTTGCTATTTCTTCTTCTCCTATCCTCCTCCGCAACGTTCATAAAACTTAAAACGCCATCTCTATACTCCTTGCAATGACATTTCAAAGTTGTCGCATTCATCCAACTTCGATCCATCGCTGCAAAATTTAATAAAATATTAGTTAACATACTACTAAATTAAAAAAAATTATCACTACCTTTTTACTTACTTCTAAGATTTTTCTGTTTTGCTTTGGAAAAAAATAACAAAAATTCGCCCCCTTCAACCTCCCACCAAAATAGTGAATAGTGGGATAACTTCAGACAACAGTCGGGTGGTCTATTTATAGTGTGCGAAATATATCTCAATCGGGCCAATGAACCGACATCTCTAACGGGCGCACAGTTATCTCTAACGGGCATCAACAAAAAGCCCGACACAGATATGAGTCATCGGTGACGGGCTTTAAAGCACATCTCAATCGGGCCATATTTGTAGCCCGTCACCGATGACTCATATCTCTGACGGGCTCTCTAGAAGGGCCCGATTGAGATACAAGTCATCGTTGACGGGCTTTAAAGCCATCTCAATCGGGCCATATTTGGAGCTCGTCACCGATGATCCTCATCTCTGACGGGCTCTGTAGACGAGCCCGACTGAGATATGCTAGGTCATCTCAATCGGGCCTAAAGCTGAGCCCGTCACAGATGAGTGTCATCGGTGACGGGGTATGTGTACTTGGGCCTAGAGTATGACTGCACGAGTACATCTACAACGGCGCAAATTTAGGCCCGATTGAGATGACTTGGTTCTGACGGCCCAATAGTCCAAGCATGTGAGGGCCCGTCAGAGATAAGAGGATCTGTACTAGTGGACCGAACCGGAGGATAGGAAACGTACTGAGATACGTAGATCAGTTGGTTAGAATTTTTTTCGTGAACCTACCTTAAAAGTGAGGTTTAAGTTTTACATTTGGTATACGTGTTTTTATTTATGGCTGATTTTTTTTTTAAGTGATAGAGGTACATGATAAATGTATATGCATGTATTTTTATTAGTGTTTATAACGTCAGCCAGAAAAAAACTGCTTCCTATTTTTACTTTTTCTTCCATTGCATCTAGTTCCGGATATATTTGCATTTATTCTAAAGCTTACTAAAAAGCGCCTCCAAAAAAAAGCTTAGTAAAATCAATAATAGGAAGCTTGCTACAACATAAATAATAAACACAATTAATTGAAAACCACGACTTTACAACGCATTATAAATCTCTTCCATTCTCATCTCCCCCTAGTTATTTAGTCATATATATTTTTTTACAAATGCCAATATAATCATATATTTTATCTTAGAGCGTTCATAAGATACCGATATACCACAATTTCACTAGCGGGCCTGTTAAGCATACACCAACGAAAATGGTTTATCAAGGCTCTTAAATATAGGTAGTTAAAGTGCACCACTCGCAAAGAAATTTCGCCACATGAAAAAAGGCCCCACAGCCCACCTCACCCTCCTCCATCCCTTCCTCTGCTCCCTCGCCCCTCCTCTCACTAATAGGAAAACGATTTTCACAGACGAGTAGTTTTTCACTATGCAGACGGATACTATTTTGGCACCCTATGTTCGCTTGCAATATGGGGGATGTGGGGCGAGAAGGCCATCCATGTGCGAAGATACATCTTCCTAGACAACACCTTAAGTCGTTCGCCTAGGATAATAAACCTATATAGTCTTCTTCCTCCTCAAGCCTGTACAGTCCACCCGAAGTTTCTCTCTCCAAAAAAAGGAAAATATATGGGGGAGGTTTTAAACTCGAAATCTTCTGTGGATTTTTCTACTGTGATTAGATCCATGCATTCTCTCTCTTGTTATGATTTTTTTTTATTTTTTAGGCCTTAACTGTGATGGATCTATGCATGCAAAATAGTAAAGAAACCACGTGTAACTTTTTTGTTTTGTATGCTTTTTTATGCTATAATTGTGATGGATCTATGTATACACCTTGATGCCATCTTGTCCTCTCATTCCTCCTGTGATTAAATGTGATGTTTCCATTAGCCAAATTATATATACAACCCACCTTCCTAATCACCTAGATCTCAATAGGAGAGAGTGAAAAAATATGTATTTTCCCCACTTCCCATCCCCTAGACCTACTTACTAGAAGAAATATGTATTTTGTTTACGTTAAATTTATAGATCACTATTTCCTAGTTACTTATATTTCTCTTTCCTATAGCGAGCAAAGTTATGTTCTTTTGTAAATATATATTTTTGAAATTTTAATCGTTTAATATAATTATAAATGAAATGATTCCAGAGATATGGATTGGCAATGGATGTATCATATGCCAAGGTATTTGTCATCATATACGGATGAAGTAACTAAATTTATTGAAATTGCCAAGAGCACTGGTTTTATCCTTATCAATGGATTTCGACAGACTTTAGGTTTGTTCCTCTTCCTGAGCACTTTGTCATTCAAAGTGCGCACGCTTACATCAATAATAGAATAGACATACATTATCCATCTGCTGACTGTAATAATGAAAAAGTATGGGCAGATGGTACGAAAATAATGGGTCACTTAGTGATGCATGAATTTATGAATAACTACACGATATGGACCCATCATGACGAGCAACAAGTGGATCCTAATGACAAAGAAAATCATATGGATGTTGATCACATGGACGCTATTAATGGTGATAGTTGTGATGATAATATTGTTGATTTAAAGAAAGTGCTACCTCATGTAGAACCTAAGTTGCTAATGTGATCAGCTAGAGGTTTAGATAATTTTGAAGCCTTACAGAAGACAGCGAAGGATCTTGTGTACGATGAGTCAAAGGGTTGTGATAGAAGGTTCTCAACATTACGATCAATGCTTGAATTTATGAGGTTTAAGACCGGATATGGTTGGTGTGATAGTAGTTTAGATAGCTTACTACAATTTTTAAAAATCAAGCTACTGAAGCCTAACTCATTATCTTCCAACACATACCAAGCAAAGAAACTAATCTGTCCTATTTCTCTTGGTGTGCAAAAGATTCTTGCGTGCGTGAACCACCATATCATATATAGGAAAGAGTATGCTTCGTTGGATAAATACCCAACATACAGAGCTAGCCGATAAAAATCAACTAACAACGCTTTCTCGAATGTTGATTTTGTTGACAAAGAAGAGGCTAACATTTGAGCAAAACAAGAAAAAAAATCCCTCAGGTAGTGATGTGGTAACTTCCTACGAAAGATCGCATCAAGCGTTTGTACTCAAACCCCGAGACGTGGAACTAATGCGCTGGCATCAAGAAGGGCACAAGAAAGATTGCATGCTTCGACACCCAGCGAATGCTTGTTAGTCAAAAAACTTTAATGCATTGTACCCTGAATTTGTTAAAGAGACAAGAAATATTAGTTTTGCATTGGTACTGATGGAGTGAACCCTTTTGGAGACATGGGCAGCTCACATAGCACTTGGCCAGTGCTTCTAGCCATATACAATCTTCCTACCTGGATTTTTCAGAAGTGAAAGCATGTTCTACTCTATGTCCTGATGCAAGGCCCACGACAGGCTAGTATTGATATTGATGTATTTCTTGAGCCATTGATGGAAGATATGAAAGATTTATGAAAAGCTAAGATAAATGTGTGGGATAAGTATTTAAGACAATACTTCACAGTGAAAGCCATCATTTTCGTTACCATTAATAATTACCCTACATGTTTTCAGTTTTGGGGCGAACTAAAGGGGAAACTAGATGTCTGATCTACTTGAATGGAACGTACTACATGTACCTTCTAGGTTCCAACAAGCTTGTTTACATGTGGCACCGACGTTTCTTACGCAGAGATCATAAATACCACAAGATGACATCAGAATTCGATAATGTTGAAGAGAATAATCCTCCACTAAAACCTTAAACCGGGAAGGAAATATGTGCCATTACAAAGAAGATACAGTGCATGTTTGGAAAAGGGCCCAAGAAATGTGCATGTTCGGAAAAGGGCCCAAGAAATGTTAAAAGGGAACAAAGCGTAAGAAATCAGATGATGAGTTCCCTCCCTCATTCAAGAAGCATTCGATTTTCTTTAAGTACTTATCGTATTGGAAAGATCTAGAGAATGAGCATGCCATAGATGTCATCCATTTAGAAAAGAATGTGTTCAACAACACCATCGGAACATTACTGGACATATCAAGCAAGAAGAAAAGATGGTCTACAATCACGTACCGACTATTCACGGTCATTAAGCACCAATTTTGACCGCCAACTATCAAACTAAATTAAGGGAGAACTAACATTTTATACGTACATCAATAATAAATAACGTAGTTCTACTATACTTGGAGAATTAACATGTATGCACAAAATAAACATCAAAGTGAAGGAAAAATGAAGTCGGCATGCAAAGAAACACACCTGCAGCGAATCACGTGCGAACACACAGATTGAGGGACCCACAAGTCAGGGAAAACTAACATAAAGTGGGACTAAACTAACCTCAATCGACTAAGGGGCCCACCTGTCATCCCCTCACCAAAGTCAGTGGGGAATGGCGTTTGCCATGGTTCGACCGAACCAGGCATGGCGCCCCTGGCTCCTCCCTTCCACGTGGCAACTCGTCATTGGTTCCCTATGGCAGTTATGAGAGGTTACCGAACTACAACCGTCATTAGCAACCGTCATTGAGAGCTATAAATAGAGCTCACTCACTTTACTTGAAACACACAACTCAAGGAGCTATTCTCCTTACTATACATTGTATCTTCTAGTATTATTGGAAATAGGCTTAGAGTATCTTCAGTCCTATAGTCTTCTCGGAGATTCCGGTTTGTCTTTAGTATTTTAAACTTCTTGTAAGACTATAGTTGAATTAATAGAATTATCTTCTTTATATTCTTGTGTTCATAATTCATATACTGTTTTAGTAGTTATGTGTTTTATGAATACAATGTACTTCATTTATATGCTTCATTAGATTAGGCTAGTCGATTTAGATTAGGCTAGTCGATCTATGCTACAGTAACGGTCCAGCGACCTTGATGGGTTGCTCTAGCTCTAACTTGTCCACCCGGAGGGTGGGAGTCCTAAGGGAGTTAGTGATATTATTTACTAGCATAAACATGGTGCTTGTTTGAAATGTTGTTGGATTCGGGTGTGCCTCATGAAAAGTGAGGTAGGCGGCAGGTAGTGACAGCCCTGTCCATCCTTTGCATTTCTCTATGTTTGGGTATAATGTAAGAGTGCGTAAATGTCATAATCACACTGACAGACCAGTTAGGAGTGGTCTCTTAGTAGTACTTGGGTGCCTTTAACTAAGTCCTAGCCTTGTAAGCATGTATGAGTTACATATATACAACACATGATTAATATAGAAGTACAACTGTATCGTAGTTCTCTTATGTCCTTTTCCAATATACTAATTTATTAGAGATGAATCTCCTGTGTGTGTCACACTACCCCTTGATCATAATTATCCTAACCCTTATTTAAACTATGGTGTGTTAATTATAGATTGATTAATGATGTATAAACTATGTCTTTACACCACCGTCCTCCCTGCGAAAATATAAATACGATCCCTTGGGAATACTCATGGGTGAAGTGATACAATGGTATCCGTGCACTTGCAGATTTATCTGTAAACGTATGAAATACCAACAAGCATTTTTGGCATCGTTACCGGGGAAGGAACATGTTAAAGATAAAGTTATATACATCTCTAATCATACTATGGTTAACAAAAGCTTAGTCCAAACAGGTTAACCTTGATTTGTGTTGAAACCGAATTTCAGCAATGAGAAAAGGGAGTAGCGCACAAGTGCCAAACACGATGGGTTATGGAACAAAGGTTTATACAAGTTCAGGCTTTCTGTAAAAAAGTAATACCTTACTCCTGTTTCAGGGATTGTATCCACCGAATTATGTATTGATCTCATGATCTGGTTGTATATGAAGAAAAGTTAAGCTATTCGCTATTGCTCTATGCCCCTCAAGGAGCACCCTGCCCTCCTTATATAGATTTGGAAGGCAGGCTTACAAGTCGGAGACCTAACCACATACGGTATTGGACTGCTAATCATTATCTATAACACTGCCGACTCAGGACTATAAGTCATTCCTTAATACACAAGGCAACGTAATACTCAAGTCCTAAGCGGTTACATAATCATCACATAGAACCTATCCCCTATAACCAGTCGGATAGGTCAGCCGTGTGGGTATATGGTACCCACAATCTCCACAATAGCCCCTGAGACCTTTATAATCGACGAGATAACTTTGCCTAAAACTAGACTATTCCGTAGCCGAGTGCTTCAATCATCTCTGCCTTGATCTCCCGAGTGCTTTAATTAATCCAATTGAAAAGCTGTGAAGGGCTGAAAAAATTATATAAAGAATATACCTCGGTGCATCGACTAGATACACCTAATTAGGTGTAGCCCTCGACTATGTGTTTAGTTGAGTAAACCAAACATATAGTCAAGAACATTGATCATCTCACCCATCCGAGTGATTTTAGATAATAAGATGCTTAGCCAAAGTCAAAAGCATTTTGAAAAATATCACATAGCAAATAACCTTAATAGTAAAGTCCGTTGCATAGTGATCATGAGTACTGGTGTCACATTGTGTACATATTGCCAAAGCAAATATGCCTAAGTCCTTAAAAGAAACAAAATTTCATCATTTTCATAAATATATGTCATTCGTGGTATAAAATCCGAATTAATAAAGCCCATAAATATATTTACCAACTGCCTAAAAAACATGACCAAAATATAGTCATCCTAAGAGATAATATTGGTCTTAATCAGAAAAGCACACCAAAGTGGCAAGATATCACTGATTATAATGTAAAATCAATTGCTTGATTAAAAACAAACAACTCCTGCAACCTATAGAAAATTTACCAAGATAGTTTATAAAAAACTGTATTGTTTGCCACCTCCAAATTGCATCGTGCCAACTCATAAAAAAGTTACGCAACTGCTATCGATCTACAATATGTCATGTAACTTGTAAAATTCGTAATAAAATCATGCCAACTCCAAAAAAGTTGAAACTAATTTTGTTGAACTTCTGAGAACTTAGACTTAGACTTCACCGTATTAACCTAAAACTTCACAAAACTTGAACCTAAAATGCACTTAAAGTCTAATAGGGCTTAATTAATCTATTACTAGTATTGAGCTTTAAAAATTAATAACTCACAAATGTAATGTGATAAAATGAAAATTCCTTCACCACAAATCATGTCCACATAGCACCCAACCACACTAGTGAATTCATACATTTCAGAGCATTTTGAATTTTTGTATGTTTCGGTATTTATTCGATTACCGTTATTTCTTTTAGAGGACGAATTCGTTATTGGTGAGGAGATTGGTCCTATTGCTGACCCCAGTAAGAATATCAATCAAGGTAAGTTTGCCCTCTCCCTTTGAACATATTGAATCCCATGTTTTTGTTCAAAACATGTTGTTTTATAAATATGCACGTGTAATTCTAACTATCGATACTTCCAAAATTGTACATGTTAGTTATATCCTAAAAATTGCATACATCCTATTTAAAACTTCAACACCTTGCTATTTGAAAACATAGGATTAATGGGAGTACCTCATTTGTACTCATATGAATATAGATATGCTTTTGACAAATGCAAATTGCTTAGCCTTGCTTAGAACTATCTACAATGGTTGTGGATCACCTGTATATGCTATTTGAATCTTTTTAAACCTTATGGATAGAGGTGATTCTCAGCTTATTTGTGAAATAAAATAAAATAAAATGTGAATTTTAGACTTGGGCGACAAGTGGTATGCATATGGTGGTAGTTGCATACCGATAGGGGAGTGTTTGCTTGAGTCGATTAAGGACCGAACTTCATGTCACCCATTTTTGTTTACCGTACATTCACATGCGTTATTTATGGGGTAACCTTGGCCTATTAAGTTAAGTATTTGTCTAACCTTATATTCGGGAGGCCGTTGTAGTAGAGATAGCGGTCACGGTTGGTGGAGCTATCTATAGGAACTACCCATGTATGTGTTGAATTTTAGGACGAGTGAACTATTCCTATGTGTGTGATTTCCATGAGGGGATGAGAGTAATGTTTCACCACATGACATCAGTGTCTATGTCTATCCAATACAATGGTAACGTGCCTCGTGGGGGAACGGTTGTGTTCGCCGCTACGGCATTAGGATTAAGGCGTGGGCTACCTAACGGCTCTAGGACTTAAGCCTAGCTTGGATTCACACTTATCATGCTCATGCAAGGTTAGACAATGCTTAATGTAAAAGCCTCGTTGTGACCTCTAGACCGCATTCAACATATAGAGTGTGGTGGTACCGACGGATACTAGACAAACTAGAGTGATTCACATCATGTGGGTAAAGCTGTACAAACTCTACAGAATCTTAAAACTAATCGATAACCCGTATTCACGGTCATGAGGGGCATACTGATGTGATGTGGGTACACTTTTGTGTTTCATAAATGTTTTTAAATATTGACTCTTTCAAAGTGTTGATAAATGTTATATATGAGATAATATTGCCTTGCTACCGGTTGGGTAGTAAGGAATATATGAAATATTGTTGCCTTGCTACCGCTTGGTAGTAAGGAATGATGCTTAGTTAATTATATTGACACCATGCCATGTCAATTATGCTTTACACTTTACAAATGATATTTCCCTAAATTCGTTGCAAATGTTTGTGAACTAAAATTAGCTTTATGCTGAAAATTAAAACAACAAATAACCATTCTTTGACTTAGAGCCCTCATGTATGTAGGTTTGATTGTGCGCTTGCAAGTACATTAATTTGATTAATGTACTGACTCTTGCCTTGTTTATATGTTATTGTTTAGATTTTGTTGTAGGTAGTTGAGTGTTATGGGAATCGTTGTTTCTTTAGGATTGGTCCTATCTAGGGGTCTGCTCCTAGTCGGTTGCCTATGGGAATTTTGGATAAACATGCTTCCGAAGGACGCTAACTATTTAGCCGAACGGCTATATGTAAGTAACTTAGTTATTTGTATCTAGTTATATATAAGTCACCCTTATGTATTTGAGTTAATATCATGGCTTAGATGAAAGTGCAAAGGTAGCAACTTCCTAGGGCTAGCTGAGCATGAGCAAGAATTTTGAGCAATTGAGATGTTGTAGAGTTTAGCAGTTTGAGTCAAGTCTCCTGGGATGTGTAACATATTTGGTCGCCGCCTTCGAGTGGTTTGACGGGCATGTCTCAGATTGAAGTTGATTGGCACGCTAAGTCCCCGCAATATCTCCTTTGCTCGTTATTTGGCATTATAGAGTTTATATTAAATGGTGTTATATTGTGATCGTGAACACATTAAGGTTTGAGTGGCTATTTCCGAGTGTATGGATCCCACCCATCCAAAATCATGTGGTGATCACAAATGACACTAGAAAGTATAAATTCGGCGTGCTCGACAGTCACCTCCATCATTGCCGACTAGTTTCTTCACCTCCACGGTTGGTGTTCTCCGCCGCCATTGTTGGTGGTGACATCGTCTTCACCGTCGGTTGCCTTCATCGCCGTCGCCGTCCGGTTTCTTTGCCTCCACGGTTGGTGGATTCCGTCGCCGACTAGTGTTTTCGCTTCCATGGCCATTCGTCTGTGCAACGTTGTTGGGCAACTTTACCTCCACCATCTGTCGCCTCAGCTGCTTTCTTGGTTGGGGTCTTCGTCGCTATTAATGGATGACCTTGTCCCTAGGTCGACCACCTTCACCGCCACCAGTGAAAATACCATCAAGCTAAGTCATCATTAATTTTCTTCTTTATATGATATTTTGTTTTTTCTCTGCCTCACTACATCAACTGGTTCTCCGTTGAGCAGTGAGTCGGGGGCTACAGATGTGATATCATATTTTCGCAATAATTTTCATAATATTTATCATGATTGTTTGCGAAATAATTCGAGTAAAAAAGTGTCGATCGAGTTGTGAACCTCTATTTTATGATACTTTCTGTTTGGTTTGTTGACGGATGGTTGCCTTTGAGTCGATTCCTAGCACCCAGGGGCTTGTTGAGTAGAGTGTACAAAGCAAGGTGATAAGTATTACTTGGACAAAATCAAAAGCATAAATATAAAATAATTTGTTTTCTGCTCCTAACAATTACAAAAATACCCGAGTAGTAAATTCTGATCCATGAAGCTTTGTTCCATGAATGACGAACTCATGTCAATGACGAGTGTTTAAACGTAAGGAGTCATCTACTCGGGGAAATCAAAATCGATGAGAGGAGAAATATATACTTATAAATATTTTAAAATGCTTGAATTTTTCTCAAATACTATATTTACATCAGATACTACTCATCCTACATGTTTATACTACAGGTTCCAAACCCAAATATGCATAATAGGGATTAATGGCTATAAGCTTATCTCCTACGCTTCAAGAATAGACCAGTCATGGCATCACCACCGGCTTGCCTTCGCCGCCGCCGACTGGTGTCTCCACCTTCACAGTTGGCCTACTATGCTGCCGATTGATGGGCGTCTTCGTCCTTACCGCTAGCTTGCCTTCACCGCCGCCGACTAGTTTCTTCACTTTCATAGTTGGACAACTGTGCTGCCGATTGATGGGCGTCTTCTTCTTCACCACCGGCTTGCCTTCGCTGTCGTCAACTGGGGTGTCATTACCTTCACGGCTGACCTACGTCGTCGTCGCTAGTGGGCATCTTTATCTTCATCGCCGGCTTGCCTTCGACCGCCGCCGACTGTTATCCTTGCCTTCATGGTTGCCCTTCTTTGCCACCACTGATGGGCATCGTCATCTTCACTCCTAGCCGCCTCGTCTGTTGTTGCCGACTGGTCTCCTCGCTTCTACGGCTATGCGTCTTCACTACCGTTATAGAGCAACTTCGTCTTCATAGCCAATCACCTCTATTACCGCTGGCTGGTGTCCGCGTCTTTATGGTTGTGCATTTTCACCATTAGCTTTGTTTCTGTTGCTGTCTACTGTTGTCCATGCCTCCAGGTCTATGCAACTCTGCTATCATTTTTTGGCGATTTCATCTTCGTTGTCTTCATCACCAGCAACCTATGCTGCCTCTAATTCGCCAGCTCCGCTACTTTATCAACCTCGACATCTCTGAGAACTTCAGCGTCTTCGAGAACTTCGACGCATCGTCATGCGTCACCAGATATGTCGTTGTGCTAATCTAGTACATCAAGTGATGCTCCAATCCTCAAGATTTCTACTCGGACATCGTCAACGCGTAACTTCACTCAACCGATGGCTACTCGACGACAAGAAGCTACAGTTTCTTGACTCTATGTTCAGTAGTTTTCCAACTAGGCATAGAGTCGGGGGCTGCACAAATACAAGACTAATATTCGACAGATGTTATGTTAAGATGAAACAATCAATTAACTAGTCAACAAGTTCTATGAAATCAACTTCGGAGTCATCAGCGTCGTTTTCGCTCCAGAGCATTTTTCTATTTAAGTGACTCTAACATTTTCACCGACAACTTTGGCTTTTAGTTGATACTATAGTTTATTCCAAGTTTCTCAAGTATCAAGTTCAGGATTTAATCTACATATCATGGTCAAATTCAACACTGCCCTCTGGAGTTCTACCCGGATATTATTTCAAGCCTCCCAAGTTCAGCTTGAGGAGTTTGGAGTTATCAACCAATCAACTCAGATTCGACGAGTTGATCAACAATATCAACATATACTTTCCTCCACCTGAAGTATCTTCAATGACTACGACACCAAGAGGCGTTGCATCAATCTTCGCCATGCACACACTAATGCCAAGACAACTACTCGAGCTTGGACATCTTCTCAACAACTTATAATCATTGACATCATCTCCAACACTTTCGTCGTTAGCATTACCTTCATGTCTGGCCAACTACTATCAATCATGTTCCTGGCTTCAAGAGTCTAGGCTTCGTCAACTAAATCTGACTTGATCACCAACATCGTCATCTTCACTAACATCTTGCCATGCATCTTTGGGCTAATCTATTTTGACATCGTTCATGGGAACTTCATCACTGCTGGTCGTATATGCTATTATAGGATGATTTCTTCGCTTCTATGACTGATGGATTTCGCTGCCACCGTTGATAGGCAACTTTGTCTTTACAACCGACTGCCTCTACTGCCGCTGATCATCATCACCACCAGTTGTGTCTATCACAATTGGTGGCTTATTACGCCGCAGCTGATAAGCACCTTCGTCTTCATCGTCCGACTATATCTGTCGCAGCCGACTGGTGGTCTTGTCGTCATGGCTAGCCTAATACATCATTGTTGATGTTCAACTTTGTCTTCACAGTCGACTGTTTTTTGCTGTCACCGATTGTCATCACCACCAGTCGAGTCTGTTGTCGGTCGTTTTCTTCACCTCCGCTACTTGCGCTAATGGGCAACTTTGTCTCCGCCGCTGATGTCTCTACTATTCCTAATAGACAACCTCATCTCCATCATTGGCTACCTTTGCTTCGCTAGCATCGATTTTTCGCTACATCGACTGATGATCTCGCCTCCATGCCGACCACATCACACACTACCAATGGGTAATCTCAACTATGATAGAAGAACAAGCAACATGCTCAGGGGCTTACCAGCTCTAGCACAAGGATCATACCATCAATCTGGACTTATTCTGGGTACATGCGACATGAATTCATAGCCATGGGCCTATCTCCTATGCTCAAGGTCTGAATCAATCATTATTTTCCATGAGGATCATAATCTGAGTACTTGCGCCAGTCGGGATTTAATTATCATATTTATTTTGGTATACCCCATGAGGAATAACCACTCGGATCAAAAGCTATTCAAGTAAGATGCGCTCGGTCTACATCGGCTAGGAGTTTTGTTACTCGGGAGCATATACACGTCAGATTTTAAGGGTATCAGTGGGCATATTTTCAGCCTGATCCCAATATGTCTGCAACCTGTGCTTCAGGTGTGGCTTGTCACGTGTCTCTCGGGACGTAAGCAAATTTGCTTTGGTAATATGCACATGCTTTATTACTCAATACCTTAAAAATCTTTTTATACAGCAGTTACACAACTTTTTAGGAGGTGGTACGATGCAATTTAACAGGTGGCAAACAGTGAAGTTTTTTATAACTGTTCTATTAACTTTTTTCTAGGTTGTAGACACTGTTTGGTTTTTCACAAAGCAATTGATTTTGTATTATATCATTGCTATCTTGCCACATTTATGTGTACTTTTTTGATCAAGACCAATATTATGGCTTAGGCTGATTATATTTTGGTTAGGTTTTCCAAGCGGTTGATAAATCTATTATGGGTTCTATTAACTTGGATTTTATACCTCAAATGCCTTATATTTTTGAGGATGGTGAAATTGTGTGTGTTATAGGGACTTAAACATATTAGCTTTGGCAGTATGTGCACAATACGATACCAGTACTCATGTTCACTATGCAACAAGCTTTATTATTAAAGTTATTTGCAATGTGATTTTTTCCAAAGTGTTTTTGTCCTTGGCTAAACATATTGTTGATATGAAACCACTCGGATGGTTGAATTTTTAAATTCTTGACTATATGCTTTGTTTGTTCAACTAAACACATAGTCGGGCTACACTTAATTAGGTGCATCTAGTCGATGCGGCTAGGTATATTTTTTATTATAATTTTTCCAGCCCTTCATAGCTTTTCTATTGGATTGATAGCACTCGAGAGACTATGGCAGAGATGATTGAAGCACTCGGCTATGGATTAATTTGGTTCGAGAGAAGATTATCTTTTCGACTGTGTAGGTCTCAGTGGCTACTGTGGAGAATATGGGTACCGAGTACCCACAAGGCCTCCATATTCGACTAGAGATAGGAGGTGGGCTAGATCTATATATTATGTAGTAGAGTTGGACTCGGTCATAGTATTACCTTGTGTTCTATGACATGACCTAGAGTCTTGATTGAGTACTACCATGTAACATATTAGGAAACTGATGTCGTGTTTGGCTAGATTTTCCTCTTTGTAACCCTGTCCTCCAGCCTATATAAGGTGGGCAGGAAGCTCTCTAGGGGCATAATCATTGAGATATTCACAACTCGATCGTCGGATCAATATACACCCGGCGGATACAATCCCCAAATAGGAGTAGAGTATTACCTCTCATCATGAGGGCCTGAACCTGTCTAAAACCTTGTCTTCTGCATCCATCCACTTTTAGGTCTCGTGCGTTAGCCCCTTTTATTACTGTCGAGTTGGAGGAGAGCATTAAAGGGGCGAATGTCGTTGTTGGTGCTTTCCGTGAAGAGCTTGAAGGTAATTTTGTAACCAGAGACTGGTAATTGGTGTGCTGACTCCGTTGCACTCAAACGATGTGTGGGGCTTCTCTTTTATGCCAGCTGCTAAAACTGCTACTGCTGCTGAGAGGAAATCCCTCAACGATGATTTGACTAAGACAAAGAAAGCACTGTAGTAGGCCCTAGAGGATAGTGAAGATCAAAAGGTGCGGAACGATGAACGGTTGTCGCACTTTCAGCAGGAGTTGGATGCCACTCGAGACTTGTGGAAACGGCTAGTGGATGAGTTAAAACCAACTATCCGGTTGCTTTTCCCGGGTAGATTTGATAATGAAGATTATTGGGCACAAGTGTCTGAGTAGCTGCCCGAGGGACCGGCCATCATCCGGAGATTGTCTAAGACGGTAGCAAATGCGAGCGCTGGGCATGTGCTGGCTGTAATCAACTCGCATTATCCACACGTTGATCTGTCTGTGGTGAGCGAGGGGTATGCCGCCGATAGCACCGATGACGATATTGTCAGGACACCCCGGGTTAAATATTATGTAAGTTATTTGAAATGATAGCGAGAAATATTTAGTTGGATGGGGTCCAATAATAATTGAGTAAAACAGTAACCATCCAACCTCATTGCTTCCCTATCAAGTCAAATGACATACATAGTATAAAACCTGAAGCGCCGAGTAGAGAGCATAGGGGATATTGCTGGGACTTTAGCATGCCAGTCAACTTCAGCCTGAGACATGCCCATCAAACCACACGAAGATGGCGACCAGATGTGTTACACATCTCAGGAGACTTGACAAAATTTGCTAAAGCTCTACGACATCCTAAATGCTCAAAACTCATGTAGAACTAGATCCCAGGAAAAGCTCTAGTTCCACACTTTCATCTAAGCGATGAAAAATCAGAATAATAGGGTGTAAACATAGATAAACTTTACTCTACATCTTTATTTAAGTAGATAGGCCAAACGGCCAGATAATTACTGATCCGCGAAAGCTTGACTACCCAAATCCACAAGCAGCCGACAAGGGAAAATATCCCTCTTTGGATCTGGTCCTAGAAGAAACAACGATTCCCCGAATCACTCAGAAGGCTAAGCAGACAACCTACAAAATGGATATTCCAGTCGTACAAGAGTCAGTACATTAAACAAGTTAATATACCGGCAAACACAAGACAATCCTAACATACTACATGCATGGCATAAATCAAGGAAGGCTATTTGTAGGTTATTTTAGCATAAAGCAAGCTTTAGTTCACAATCATTTGTAAAGGAGTTCACAATTCAATTAATAAAACATTAACGTAAGTAAACCATAATATTCACCATCTCAACCCCATATACAAACTCTCCTTCCTAGCACCAAGTCTCACGTTCATTATCAACATCATCATATCAGCCCACACCGGGCAACTTCATCATTACACTCATCATCAACATCATACTCAACATCACTCAACTCATATCACCATTCCCATAGCCCATTTTTCATAAACACATTTATAAAACATAAGTCTATACCCATGACAATTCACTATGTCGCTCATAACCGTGAGCACGGCTAATCGATTAGTTTTAGAGAACTCTGCAGAGTTTGTACAGCTTTACCCACATGATGTGAATCCCTCTAGTTTGTCCGGTACCCGTCGGTACCACCACACTCTACACAATGAATGCGGTCTAGAGGTCACAACGTAGCCTTTACATTACTTAACGCCTAACCTTGCATCAGCGATGGCAAGTGTGAATCCATCCTGGGCATGACCCAGAACCGCTAGGTGGCGGGCCCACGCCTTAAACCTAACGCCGTGGCAGCGAACACATCCGTTCCCCCACGAGGCACTGTACCATTGAATTGGACAGACTTAGACGCCTAAACTACCCCCATTAATCAGCGGGGTAAATAAGTAGTTCCTATGAATCATCACTCAGACTAATTCATTCTACTTCGGCCTACCAATATGCAAGGTTAGACTTTCAGTAACTTAATTAGCTAATGCCACCCCATAATAGCACATGTGGATGTACGGTAAACAATAGTGAACGACACCAAGTTCGGTCCTTAATCAACCCGGACGAACACTCCCCCTATCGGTGCACAACTAACACCATATGTGCACCACTTGCCGTCCAAGTCTAAAATCATTTTACTCACTTTAGTTCACAAATACTTAGCATTTCCATCATAAATCCAGCATTAACCAATTAATCATAATCTCATTTATCAAGTCATAAAATTATTCATTTGCATAGTTCTAGGCATGGCTAAGCAAATGGCATATATATACGCATATAAAGACTTCACTGAGCGTTTATACGACAGTCAAATCCATCCTATGGTTACAAATAAAAAGGGTGACAATGTATCAAGGTAGATTATGCAGCAAAAAGGTCATAGCTACCATTTAATAAGTTTTCAAATATCATTTTATCTTAAATACATATGCAGTTTTACAAACAATACTTTTCATCTCCCAAATCATGGGTTTCAATGTGATCAAAGGAATGGGGAGGAATAACTTTTCATCTCCCAAATCATGGGTTTCAATGTGATCAAAGGAATGGGGAGGAATAACTTGCCTTGATCTTGGATAATAGGAATACCACCTAGATCACTCCGTTATCGTCAAAGCAATTTATCTAAACAAATAACACGATATGCACATAAATACCAAATTATGCAAAATATGAAAAATGCTCTAAAATGCATGATTTTTGCTCAGTGCATAGGTTCAGATCTAAGACGAATTTAGGTGAAAGAATTCCTATTTTATCTTTATTCATTTAAAAGTTATGAATTTTCTATACCTGCATTAACATATAGTATGATCTACTCATATATCATTGAGACACATTTTTAATATACATTTTTGATCAAGTTGACATTACTGAGGTGAAGAGGATGGTTTTCTAAGACTAATGCAATTGGTTTCAAAATTTTCAGAGCTAGTATGAATTTCCTATAAATTTTAGAAATTCAATTGTACATATAGTGGTTATTTCACTAAATCAATAATTAATAATATTTCTGTTACAGAAAGTATAATATTTTATTTTACCAAATTAAATTTCATAATTTGGTGGTTCTACAGAAATTTAGTTCACTTCATTTAGAGCACAAATGAATTTTCTACAAATTTTACAAGTTCTAAGTTAACTATTTCTTAATTGCAATTTTAGAAATAAATATCATACTGTGGGTATAGGATTTTATTCTACAAAATTAAATTTAACAATTTTATGAATCTACTGGAGTTGGTTTTATCTCGAAATGAGCTATATTTGATTTGATATGGATTTTACAAGTTTGACCTAATTTCCAGTTGAACAGATAAAGGTTTCCTTATTCTCTTTTATATTTTCAATTTACAAATCTATAGGGTCCACAAGTCAGCCTAAGGCATTATGCAGAAAGATCCCGGAGATTCATAAGAATCAACCCGCAGTATAAAACACGTGGTAATACCATTTCCATTAAGAGTCCCCTAGATTTCTGGATATTACTAATGAGTCCTGGTCCCACAAGTCAGTCTAGGGGATTTTACACTTAGAACCTTGCGGGTTTTAAACTATTACTAAGCCAATTTCTTTAGCGCTAATTAGATGGGTCCCGCACATCAGTGGGTCAGTGGCTGCGAGAGGAGCAGCAGCAGCTCCGGCGAGCTTTCCGCCGGCGGCTAGGGCAAACGGCGACGGATCTCAGCGGGCGTCCAAAATAAAAAATGTAGAGGGGATCATGGCGAAGCGGATGGTAGTCTTGCCACCAGCTGCGGTGGCCGGAATTGGAGGCGACGACAGTAGAGGCGGCGGTAGCTTTCGGGGTGTTGATGCTTATCGCGCTTCGGCTCGGTTGGGCGCGGACGGATGCATGCGCATGATTCCACGGGTGTCCTGGGAACTCACCGAGTGGCGCACGAGGTCCGGTGAAGCCCGTACGGCGAAGGCGGTGGAGAAACTCCCGGGCGGCGGTGCAGAAGATAGAGCTTCAGGTGACAGCGTGCTCTCCTTTGCGATCTGCCATGCATGCATGTCTACCGGGTCAAAGAAGTTCGAGGGATGCTCCATACGCAAGGAATTGAAGAACGGCTCACCGGAGAAGGCGAATTCGGTGATGAGGCCCGGCGGCCGGACTTAGAGAAGACAAGGTCGATCTCGGGTTTCATGGCATCATGGTTCAATTCCCCCGGTAGGCAGCCTCCTGGGACCAAGGCGAAGGTGATGGCGCGGCGGGTTGGCCCGGCTTGGTCGGGAACGGCCGGACGGCGACAATGCCAAGGCGGCGGCGCTCTGGTGCTCCGGGGTGCACGGCGGCGTTCCGGCGAGATAGCTGCACATCACGCGATGGGATTAGAAGGGGAAAAGTTCGGCATCGAACGGAGGTAACAGAACGCAAGAAGAAGAGGAACGATCGTGGCTCAATGGCGGTTGCGGCGGTCGTCGTCTCCATGGCCGGCGATGGGAATGGAGAGGAACTAGGGCACCGGGTGCTCTCTCTCTCGACTGGGTCGGCACAGGGATGGAATGGGATGCAGTGCGACGCATTGGAGAGGATAAAGCGAGCATCGGCGGCTGCCACGACATCGGACACGCGTCGAGCAGGAGTTTTGCGCCGCTCTTCCCTCGCTCCCTCGTTCTCTCTGTGTTAAGTACTGAAGGGGAGAAGTGGACCAAGGTTAGGGCAAGCTGATGAGGCTGCCATGTGGGTCCCAGGGCGATGCAACAGAGATAAAGTGAGAGGGATGAGTAGGAAACTGGGTGAACACAGTGTTAGGATAGTTTTTAATATTTTCCCTATTATTTTCTCCCTCTCTTCTTTACAATTCCATAACTATTTTTATGTGCATGATAAACTAATTTGGATTTTTCTGGAGGTAGATAAAAATACCTAGATTCCATTTTCTTTCGTTTCACTCAAAAATAATCTATATTTTAATTTCAGGGAAAAAGAGAAATCCAGTTCAGCCGAAGTTGATTTGAATTTTTAGGAGGTCAAAACCTATAAAATAAATTTTGGAAAAATTATATTAATTCATGATAAATATATTAGTATTTTAATAAATTATTTCCCCTATATATTTTCATGTGAGAAAATACACATATGGGATGTGTATCGATTTGTCCGATTAGGGTTTTGGAGAAATCTCCAGTTTGACTGTTTTGACCCAATTATTTGAGACATCCAATGTACTTATTAAATTATACCAAAATTCCAGTGAGATATATATATTGATTAGGATCTACATGAATTTCCTCATGATTTTATATTGCACCATTTATTTTTAAATATTAAATGAGTTCGCCTTCCTTTAAGTATTCTTATTTTAAATACATAATTAAATGATTGTAAAATTATATTTTGATTTTTAATTAACCAAAGATGAAGGGGTAAGGCTTTTACTTCCATTTCACCATGCTTAACTCACAAGACACATGAGCATGGTTACACTTAAGGTGACCACTAGTGTAGTGTGTTTATTATCTATATGTGAATTAGCATGCATGTACACTTGTGTTCATGAGACCTAGAATGAAGTGCACCTTAGATTCAAAAACATTTTTAAGGATCTCAAATCTCACATCCTATGTTTATGAAAATATTTTACACATCAAGTTAATTTGAGGAGGAAGTTTTTAGATCATTTGCCACATTACACCCAATCATTGGTTAGCTTAACCTTACCTAGGTTATATATTCGAAAAATCTTGGTCATTCGCTCGAAAATATATTTTTATTATTTAGACATAGTAAAAATTCAAAATTTGAATTTTTGGTATGTTACAGATATACAACGGTTGGAAGAACAAGCAAGGGTCGCCACAACAGCGCTTGTAGACGATTTAGAACTTTAAATTGCCACCGAATGTTTCCTTGTGCTAGAGCCATTTGTTGGGCTGTAAGACACTTTAGAGGGCTTGCCTGATGCAATGCTTGTTGAAGCGGTATTGCGGTAGTTGGGGTGATGTAGTTGGAGCCTCGTCAGCCGTATGGGGACGTAACCCTGGGAGTTCAAACCTTCCTTCTGTAGTTGGGGGAATTGCAAAGTGAGTATATGGAATAATCAGCAAGTACATGGAAATATGCATATACATAGCTGACAAAGAAAGGCTATGGTTGTTTTGCACAACACAAAAGTTGCGATTATAAACAATTTATAAAAAGATTGAAACAATATTTATAAATAACGGGTGTTACCAACCAACCGTCCACACAGGACCACACAGCTATATTTATTAACCTGCACACAGTTCATTCCCATTAGAGGTTTTCACAAATTACCCATCATTAGAAAGCACCGAGCATGTCCATGATCACGGACGTGGCTATTTGAATAGATTAGTTAACACTCTGCAGAGGTTATACAAATTTACCCACAAGATAGATCATCCTTTTGACGGCCAATCGACAATGTCACACTTTAGGTTTTGTGTGGCCAAGGAGTTAGTAACAAGGCGTTTTTGAAACTCCACCTCAGCACTGCCTTCCCCCATGAGACACCTTCCCCCACATAGACTGGAAAGTACTCATGACTAATCTTAAAACCTATCATCTAACCACCTGGGCCAAAAGTGCCAAGATTCGGTATCCTACTAGGCCAGGTCCTTCCCATGAGAATATGTGGTTCTACGGTAGGCTCAGATCAATGGCTTATGAAGTAAAGTCCTTAATTGAGCAGGGAAACTTGCCAAACTACAATAGCACACAACTTAGGGTAGCAGTTTAAGGACACGTAGTTGGCCCTTGAGCACCTAAATAGCACATAGCTTGACAGTATTCTCACACAGAGACCATACCCAATAATGATCACACAGATACATTGTCACCTAACTAGGTTCACACAGAACCATCCTTTACCCCATTCCAAAATGTTTTATTCGCCCATTGTTTACTACACTATGCAACACATGCTACCAGAATGATAGCACACATCCACATAGTTCATATAAAAATAATTATAAGTATATAATTAATCAAAATTATATTTTACTTGTAAAACAACCTTGAGCAGGGCTAAGCATAGCTACTCTATCCTGAGTTGAGCCCAATGTTCAACTCACATAGACTAAGGCGACAAGGTATCACAGCTAATCAATAATTACCAAAGGCATGGTATAATTATTTAGGTGATACTACCGATCGATAATTTATAAATCATGCATGTTCAAAACAAACCATTTTACAAACTAGGTCCAATATGTGCAAAGAGTGCACTTGCCTTGTATCCAAGTATTGTTCTTGCACTGGTTTTTCTGGAGCTCCTTTGCTCCAATGCCTACATGAGCACAAATGAGAAACAAATAAACAAAACAAAAAACTAACTAAACAACATCAAATGAAACAGAAAATGGAACCAGGAGATAGAGCGCTATTTTAGAAGAATTTGGGAAGAAGAACAGGTTGAATCGGAGTTCGAGCGAAAAAGTAATGACCTTCGAAAGTTAGGATTCACATAAAATCCAAGGATAAAAGAAAAAGGAATATTCTGAGAATACTGTTTGGATTTTTAATTTTTGGAATTGAATTATTTTTGAGAAAGAAATAAAGGTGGGGCTCATTGGTCAGTCGCATGGCTCACGGTAGACTCGTTGTATGACGGATTGGCTAATGTGAATTAACACGTGGCAACACATGGCAACACATGGCGATGAAATGGATGACATGGCGATGACAGGGATGGATCTAGGTCTTACGTGGCACCAGATCGGGTTATATAGATACAATTGCTAGGATTCAATCTATAGAATTGGTCGGCTAAGATTGGTTGGGGTTATTTGGCCACGGGACCCACATGTTGGCGACACAAAAGAGAAGGAACAGAGCTGCTCCACCGCGCCATGGCATGGCTCAGCTCAATGCCATGGCAGCAGTCATGACAGCCAGGATGGTGTTCGGCATTGATGGAACGAGGAGAGGGAGACGGCCTCGGTGGCACGGCACCGAGCTCCGGGTTGGACCAGCAGCGACGCATGGCGATAGGGTTGGCAGCCCCGAAGAGAGAAGAAGAGGGGAACGAAGAAAGAAATGGCACAAAGCTCACTAGTAGCGGCGGCACCGACTTTAGGGGGACGCGAATACGATGGCGCGGCTCGTGGTGGCGGTTGGAAATGGCAACGGCAATAGCTTTTTTTTGTGGCGGCGGCGGTGACAGAAAAGAGGGAAAAAGAGGCAGTGGCCAACTGCATTTATCGGAGAGGATGAGAACTAGGGCTAGGGTGGATTAGGAAGGCGGCATAGATTTTTGGAAGGTGGCAGCTCTTGATCTGGAAGACGACGGTGACATGCACGAGTCCGGCGATGGTATAGCGTAGGGCTTTGGTTGGCTCAGCGGCGCTGTGGGGCCGGGACATGGAGGGGACGCCTGGGCACGGGGCTTGGCTTCCCTAGGCCTGAAGCATGGGAGGGAGAGAGGCGGCTTCTGCCTCCCAGACGAACGAAAAATAAGGAGGGTAAGAGTAAAGGAAGGAAGGAGAAGGGGCTAAATGGAAAAATAGAAAAGGAAAAGAAGGGAAAAAGGGAAAAAGCTAGGGACTTTACTACAAAATTTCAAATTTAGAATATGTGGAATTTTTAAGAGGACTTAGGAAATTAGGAATAGAATAGGAATATTTTGAATTTTGGTGAAATTTGATTAGGAATTTGAGCGCGACACCCGAAATACGAATCAAAATGAAATAACTCCAATTAAGAAGTGTAACGTCTCGCCTCCACGAGGCCGGGCCCGCTTACACCTAGCAGCCCGGGAAAGACTTCCCGATCGGTCACCCATCCCTAGATTTCTCCAGGCCAAGCACGCTTAACTTTAGAGTTCTTTGGAGATGGGCTTCCGGAAAAGAAGTTGCAACTTGTTGGCATGAGTATCCTATCAATCCTATTATGCCTTGGGTCGGGGTGTTACATCCTCACCCCCTTAAGAGATCGACGTCCTCGTCGATCAACCCCAAGCCAGGAACTCCCTCTCTTGGCCACGTCCGTGTGTCCAGTGCCAGCGCATGTGCCATGCTGTGTGACCATATCGGGTCCACACCAGCCATGCACACCATGCCTGCGCAACTGCGACACACCCATGTCCAGTGCCAGCGCATGTGCCATGCTGTGTGACCACACCGGGTCCACACCAGCCATGCGCACCATGCCTGCACAACTGCGACACACGCGCCCGTGAAACCACGAGAGTTGGCTCTGATACCATACTGTAACGTCCCGCCTCCACGAGGCCGGGCCCGCTTACATCTAGCAGCTTAAATAGGACATAGACTGCCCTCACAAACCAACACCCATCTTTTCTGCGCACTTTGTCCTCACTCGTGCGCACCCGGGAAAGACTTCCCGGTCGGTCACCCATCCCTAGATTGACATCCAGACCTTGGGAGTCTAGGACTATGGGTTTGGCTGCGAAGCTAACCCCTTCTATCACTAGATCAACCTTGGGGCATAGTTTATCTGCCCTTATATCCCTTCCAGGGGAATGTATTACCATAGGTACTTGTAAATTTTGGGTTTTCCAACCATTTCTTTTCACAAAAGCTTGTGATATGAACGAATGAGAAGCTCCTGAATCAAATAGAACGAGTGCGGGTATGGAGTTGACAGAGAACATACCCATCACCACGTCGGGGGCCTCTTGGGCGGTTTCAGCTTGAATGTGGTTCACTCGACCTCGTCCAAAGTTGTTGGAGGCGCGAGAACCTTGTCCACTTGTCTGAGTGACTGGACGGGACTGTGCAGGTGCTGG